>CM053590.1:116844966-116881629 GCA_028646515.1 Pseudochirops corinnae
ATAAGCCTCTCCAGGTAAATATGAAGTCCATCTCCTCCCCATTTCTTATAGCACAATGGCTAGTAAGTGTTAAGTGTCTGAGGCCAAATTTGAACTCAGGTCTTCCTGACTCCAGGGCTGGTGCTCTATTCACTGCGCCATCTAGCCGCTCCCCTCTCCCCTCCTCTTCCCACTTTTTGATTGCCTGACAGACCAAAGTTGCCTTCTTTTTCCTTACCATCAGGGATGGGGAGCCTCATTGTGGGTGTGGAGTTTTACTGGAACCCCGGGAAGCCTCACAAAACATTCAAAGGGAGAGTCCATGCCCCAAAGGGACAAAACTAATTATTGCAACCTAGCATCTTTTCAACATCTCCTCCCTTCTTAAAAGCAAGTAGTGTCCTGATAATGATGAAGTAAGAGGTGGCTTTGAAGAAACAAGTTAAGTAGGACGGAAGCTGGAAAAAAGGACATAATGATCTTGAGATCAACCTATGTGAAAAATTAAGACCTGAGTTGCCTTCCATTTTCTCTTCCTTGGAGTCCACAACTGTCTACATGTGTTGTTGAGAAGAGTTTTAAAGGTGTACAATTCATTTACAAACATTTATTTTTCCAAAAAACTTGTCCTATTCAGTGGTGGTTTCTTGCCATGCCCCAATATAAGATCATTATGCTACATGTACGTTGGTCCATATGTTTTATTTCTTCTGATTAATGGAAAAAAATGACTGTCCAATTTTTCAACATCTGTGTAACATAGTGCCCAGGAATCTGTGATCTGGCCACATTTATCTTGCTTTGAGGATTTTTTTCAATGAGTTAGCTCCTCCCCTGATATTCTATTATTTCTCCACAGCACTCCCAGTTGATTTTATATGGGATATCTCTCTGCATGTTTCTCCCTTTCTTTCCTTATGTTTTTTCATACAACACGTAAGCTTAAAAATATTCTGTTTCTAACATCAAATCATGTCTGAGTTTTGTCATTCACTTCTTATTCTCTTGGGTCAAAATACAGAGTATTCTGAAGAAAGACGATAGCAATTTCAGGCATCCAGCCCATGTACACATATTCTGAGGGACGAAAGTTAATGATTAACTTAACTTTTTGTTCATGCATGATGAAGATGCTGATTTTAACCACAGGGAACATGGAAATCCAGATTTTGTAAATGTTAAAACTGAAATAGTCAATCGTGAAAACAATTGAGTACCTGATTGAGGTAACTTAAATAATCCATTATTTCTATGTTATTCACATGTGATGTAGATTCCATAATCCTGGAATTTCAGGGTTGGAAAAGAGCAAAGCAGGCACCTAGTTCAACCCCTTCCAATCTGCTTTCCCTTCAAAAAAGCTTCGTTCTATATTTATTACTCTATTGTGTCGTATCTTTGTATACCCACCATTGAGCACAGTCGCCTTGTACCTAACAACTCCTTAACAAATATTTATTGAATGAAAGTATGAATGAATGAATGAGCCCAATTAAAATTTCCAGGCAGAGTCATTTTGGACATGTTGACTTAGGCTATTATAGGTATAGTCAGGAATAAACATTTCTGATTAGTTCCTTTAAATATATCATATCCATGAAAACCAGGGCAGTGATCTTCATTTACCTCAATGTCAGAAAGAACCTTCGATAATGTTCTGCTAAGAGATTTGGGGAATGATAAGAAAAACACAACCAATAATCAGTTTTAACATTTAATTGACTAGAAAGCTTATCAAGGAAATGCAGAGTGATATACTTTCTGCTGACCAAATCTTAAAAACAGAAATGAAAGGGAAAGGTCTAAGAACACAGTTTTGTAGAACTTGCCTAGATAGCTACAAAATACCACGAGTATCTATTCCAACACTAGATATCACAGAAATTTACTTAAGTTTGGAAAGTTTTGGACCTGAAGGAACAGAAAACATTGCCCTAAATATAATTAGAGGATTTATTGATGGTATATGAATCACCAGTGCTACATATGTATAAAAAGAAGCATGTTCTGATCTCTCAGAGGCAAAACTATATGATTGTTAGTTCTAAGGAACCAGACCTTCCCAGAACTGGTGTCTGCGTACTCATTTTTAAAAAAAAATCCCTGATAGGCCATAAAGAGCTATTGTTGTTCAGTTGTTTTCAGTTGTGTCCATCTCTTCATGTCCTTATTTTTTGGCAAAGAGACTGAACTGGTTTCCTATTTCCTTCTCTAGATCATTTTACAGATGAGGAAACTGAGGCAAATAGGATTAAGTGACTGGTCCAGGGTCACACAGCTAGAAAGTGTCTGAGACCAGATTTGAATTTAGGAAAATGAGTCTTCTTGACTTCAGGCCCAACATAGTATCCACTGCACCACCTAGCTGCCGCAGAAAGAGCTGTGTTGCTTTTTTCAAGGGGACCAACCTAGGGTAAGGAGACTCCAGACACATTTTGAATACACTAACCATGAATAAGTTAGCAAAGATCACATACAGGGTTTAGTATAATTCTTTTGGTATTGGGGATGGGGGAGTACATTTATGGATTTATCATTAATTTTTTATCTACATGTTCCTCTCCTTCCCCCTTTATCCCTATTTAGTGTAGAAGGGGTGATTGTGGGGTCTACTTTAGACAGATTATATCACTGTCCCCATCTTCAGAACCAGGATAAAGGTAAGCAAGAATTCCTGCAGAAGCAGATAATGGAAATTAACATATATTTGCCAACTTGGACCAAGAGGGAAATTTGTAGACAATCTCAACTTCTTGTCTAGATAAAGGAAATTTCATAAGCCATATGATCCCAGAATCTAGCCCTCTTGCAAAGAAAGGACATTTCTTGAGCAACACCAACCTTGGATGTTGATTCAAGGAACCCCAAAATCAGGATTTTTTTTTCCTCTTTAACATGTGCACTTTTATTTGAACTGCTCTTATCAGTGTACAGGTAAAACTCCCCACATATTGGCACCAATTTCTTGGGATGCCCAGGGAGACTGTAAAAGTCTTCATTCACATGTACTGGGGGCAGGGAAGACAGTTAGTGGTCTGATAAAATTGTGGCTCTCACCAAAGAAAAGGAATATGTATTAAAATGAGAGATACAAAAAGGTTGCTTTTTTTTAAAGGAATATAAAATTTTCATGTAAAGTAATACCACGATTTTCCTTCTTCCACTATTCACTACTCTGGATTTGTATATGAATTGGATTTAAATGAGGGAGGGCTGTGCAAAGTCACCAACCTCACTTTCTCCTCCAGAGCCATCTGGGTCCAGTGGCCAGTTATGGATCAGGAGAACTGGAGATGACCCAGGATGCCGTGGGAGACCTTGACCTTTTCAAGCTAATGTCTTTCATAGGACTCAGTTTGACTGAATCTGACTTAAATCCAATTCAGCTGCATGTCATGGCATCACCTCCCCGATGTCATGATTCTCTTCAAGAACAAAGGACAAACAACTCTGGATTTGTGTTAAGTAGCTCCCTTGTGTTGAGCAGAACAGCTTTCATAGAGGCAAATAACTCTTTGTAACAATGAATTATACAATATTTGGAATGGCTTTTTAAAAAAATAACTGTAATTTCTTGGTATCATGCACAATTTCCCTCTTAGCTGTGATAGTGAAACAATGCCCTCTCTTGGCCAGCATCTTCATGAGGTAGTCCATTAGATCATGACCAACCAGATTCAGAAAGAAGATGGCATGGGGAAGAGTATAACCTTCATAGAGTGTGGATCACACAATCACCAGAGTCCATCACAATACCAGTGGTACAACCAGAGGCATATAGGGACAGCACAGCCTAGATGGCAACACATGGCTGGAATGTTGAAGGTCTCAAACATAATATGTGTCATCTTTTTTCTGTCTGCTTTGAGATTCAGGGGGGCTTCCGTGAGCAGCACAGGGTGCTCTTCAGGAGTTACATGGAGCTCATTGTAGATAGTATGATGCCAGATCTTCTCTTATGTCATCCTAGCTGGTGACAATAACATGTTCAATGGTGGTACCTCAGGGTCAGAAAACCTCTCTTGTTGTAATGGTAATGGGAACTTGAAGATTTTCCCTGCTCCTAAATAAGCCTAAGGGAATTTGAAGACCTTCCCTGCTTTGAAAGTAAACTCTGCCCCCAATAGGCTGAATGTAGTCACATGGAGCTTGTAGTGGGAGGAGTTTGCTGAAGGGTGGAGCGGAGTCCACAGGAAGCTGGGAGTCAGAGCAGCTAGACAGAGGAAGGAGAGGACGCACCCAGGGAGACAGCTAGGGTTGTGAGTTTGTGGGAAGGCTAAAGTTTGTGTGTGGCTTCATGCTGTGCTATGGTGTATTAACTTACTATGATGGATTTGACTTTCTGGTATTGGGATTTCGTTTTCTGCCATCTGAATAAATGTTTTGTTTCTGTGTTCTTTATGGAGAGTCTGATATATTTTACAATTGAGAACTATGCTAGCATATTTACAATCACTGTGGGTACTGTGAATATTGTGTTGGTGCTAAACTTGTTTTGGGCCTCATCCCCCACATAGCTTTCTTTCTGGTCCCTACCCACCATCACAGCCTGATGTCTGGGGCACCCAATAATGAAAAGGAAGACAGCTCAAGGGGCATTGTCTCCTGCAAAGCCAGCTTTGCACATTCTAGAGCCATTGTCAAAAAGCACAGCAATATTATAATCCATGGCAAACTTTGAAGTGGCAAGTTTGAACCCTTAAGAGAGAGAGAGGAGGTGGTGCACCTGAAGGTGGGGGTGAGGAGGAAGAGGCAAGTGCATGCTGAGTGGAAGAGCTCACAACTCAGGATCAGGAATTCTTGAATGAGATTTATATAGGGATGTAGTTCTTGAGTAGGATGCTTCTTAGAAAGAGAAGAGAATAACACACATGATCTCTGTAGTCAGAGAAACAGTAATATGGGGGAACAAGGAATCTGGACCTTTCTGCAGTTGTTATTTAGACAGTGCAAATCTGATATAAAATCAGGTCGCCCATATGACAGTTCCAAAATGTGTTTGTCTTCTGGGGAAGTCCAAACCACAGAGGAAGCTATGAGTCTGGGAAGAATTGTTTAAGACCATATGAGAGAGCCAGGGATTCACTGAAATGTCTCTTGTCCCAGTGGCAACTCTGAATTCAGTACCTTTTGCAAGTAACTGCTCTGAGTGCTTTATATGTTTTCTGAATCTGTTTATGAGCTCCTATGTGTCCTCTGCATTTTCTGCATAGGTTTATGGCTCTTGTGGGCCTTTTGTATCTTCTTCATTTTCTGTAGGGCAACATAAGGGCTGTCCTATACACAACATACATTTGCTACTTTAAGTACTTATAGGGGATCAAGGGACCCTGTTTTTTCTTCTCCTCTCACAGCCATATCCATTGCCTTTTGTTATACTTTGTGCCTCTCTTAACTCTTTCTCATCTGATTTCTGACTTCTTTATTCAACTGAAATTATCAAAGTTGCCAATGACTTCTTAATGACCAGACCTGATGGTTATCTTAGCCTTCATTTTTTTTACTTCTATAAGGCTTTAGAAACTGTTGATCACTCTGTTCTCCAGGATACTCTGTCTTCTCTAGGTTTTCATGATGCTGCTCTCTTTTGATTCATTTTATACCTATCTGAATGCTCTTTCTCAGTATTTATTGGTTCATCACTCATATCAAGCTTCCTCACTGTGAGTATGCCCCAAGGATCTATCCTCTCTGGGACCTCTTCTATTTCCTCTCTAAACTATCTCACTTGGTGATCTCATTGACACCCATAAGCTTAATTACAATCTCTTCACAGATGACTTTCAAATATGTATATACAATCTTAGTCTATCACCCCAACCACATATCCCCAACTCTGTATATATAACCTTAGTCTATCTATATACAAATCTGTATATACAACCTCACCCCAATCACATATCCCCAATTGTCTAATGGATAGTTCAAACTTTAACTTGATATGTCCAAAACTAAACTCATCTTTCACCCCCAAATCCCCTTTTCAAATTTCCCCTTTTCTATTAAGGATGCTTCCATCCTTCCAGTCATCCATGTTTGCAATATAAGTGTTATCTTTGATTCCTTGCTGTCTCATACCCCATAAATCCAATCAGTTGTCAAATCTTTTTTTTTTTTACTTATACAATATTTCTGAAATCTATCTTTCCTTTATTCAAATGGCTACCACCCTAGTTCAGGTCTTCATCTATTTCAATAAACTGCTAATTGTTTTCCTTGCCTCAAGTCTCTACCCTTTGCTCCACCCTCCATACATTTGCCAAAGTGCACCTCTGAGACATAGGTCTGAACATGCCACCTTGTCTACTCAATGAATTTCTTACTGCTTCTAGGGTCAAATGTAAGTTCTCTTGTTTTATTTTAAAGCTCTTTACATCCTGGCCCCAACCTATCTTTCCGATTTTGTTGTGCTTTACTCTCCTTCGTGAATTCTACCATTCAGGTAAACAACTTCTTGCTGTTCCTTACATACAACACTGTATTTTCTATCCCCACACCTTTGTACTGATTGTCTCCTATGCCTGGAATGATTAACCACATCCCCTGCCTCTTAGAATCTCTTGTTTCTTTTAAAACTCTGTTCAAGTGAGACCTTATGCATGGTGCCTTCCCTAATTCCCATAGCTGCTAGTGCCTTTCCTAACCATTCAATTTACCTTGTATATATTTTGTGTACATGATGTATATACATGACATTTATATTTCTATACATAAACATTTATATGCTGGGGCAACTAAATGGCACAATGGGTAGAGTGTTGGGCCTGAAGTCAAGAAGACTCATTTTCCTGAGGTCAAATCTGGCCTCAGATACTTATTAGCTGTGTGATCCTGGGCAAGTCACTTAACTTCTGTTTGCCTCAGTTTCCTCATCTGTAAAATGAGCTGGAGAAGGAAATGGCAAACCAATCCAGTATCTTTGCCAAGAAAATACCAAATAGGATTATAGAATTGGACATGACTGAAAAATAACTGAACAACAACAGCAACATTTATTTACTGGTCATTTCCCTCAATAGAATTAAACTCTTTGAGGACAGAGACAATTTCATTTGTTATCGAATCCACATTGCTTTGCATAGTGTCTGGTGCATAGCACAGCTAAGTTCCAATTAGTGCCAATAATGAATCATGTGATGTGGTTGCATACTATTCAATATTATAAATATGTAAAATATGGCAAACTGTTCCAGTTCAGTGGAAATATGTAGGGTGAATTAGAATAATTCATCTACTTCATGGCATTTATTATTTGTACTAATTGGGATTTAGGTGGAGCATATTAAATAAATGCTTGTTGGCTGATTGATTTGCCTATGTTCATGGAAACCTAGATAATAAGCTCTACTTGAACATTTTCATGTACTAACCTCTTTTTTGTGGCAATGAAGTAAGGAGAAAAATTATCTTTTGAGTCAGCATCTCCTAACTGAACTTATATCTGAGCGAGTCCAAAGCTTCAGGGACCCTGGACCATGGGTTAAACTAGATATCAATAAATATTCTGCCTCTTACACACCCAATTATCTAAATGTTAGCAAATGCAAAAACCAATTTGTAACAGAAATAATCTTCTGCTTCCAACAACTATTACCTGACATTAAGTCAAATAAGTTAGAACAAAGTGACTTTAAGGAAAAAGGATTCCAATGCTTAACAGAAATAAATTCAACAACGTTCACCTTCAAAAAGCCACATCTGTAACACGTTTTAAAATTTTAATGCTTTAACGCAAGAGAGAACATTAGAGAAAGAAAATAAGATTGATTCGTGCTATTGAAATTATGTCATACAAAGAAAGGTCTTCTTCTTCCCCAACCCAACCTCCTTCCCTGTATATCACTCCCCTAGGAACCAATTAAGAAATGACTATATGATAGATTTCAGGTATAATGCCCAAAATGAATAGCTTGTCTAAGGATAGAAAAAAAAAATCAATCTATTTAACCTACAAGGCAGGTGCATGATGCATGTTCATGTTGAGAAAATTCAGAAAGAAAACTTTAGGCTGGACACTTGGAAGGCTGTCAGATAAGCATTAGAATGGGAAAATGCCATGTGATTTCTATAAGAAATCATAAATAAATAGGAATAGAGAAAAGTATACTTTCATTTGAAAACTAAACTTTGAGATTTTCTCCCTAGAAGGCAGAAGTGGACAAAATAGGTGATTATTTCTGTTTGTCGTATTTCCACAAGTTATTGTAATGTAGTATAAACTCTTGCTTATTCTTGAGGCGTTATCTAATTTATGGGTACCCTGACCCTTTTGCTTCTTTTGTTTGTCATTTTTCTTTCTCTCATTCTCATGACTATTTCATTACTCATTAGCATCTTCATTAGCATTCCTAGGAACATAAAGGGTAAAAACAAAATGCTAATTTATCATTTTCAGGTACTGATTCCTGACTTCTTATATCAGACCTAGCATGCCCCAAATGCCATTTTCTTTTATGTAGCTCATCTACATAGTGTGGGATTTCAATTGTTCTGTCTATACCTTGATTCTATTCTAACTTGACAAATGCTATTAAATTTGCATTTTAATTAATAATAATAAAAGACCTTTCCAACTTAAAAAATTCTTCTAATTTGAAATACTTTTGGTTTTTGCTTGAACTGCCTTTCATCACCTGGGCAATGTGCCTTTTTCTTTCATTGGAATTTTCCTGTTTAGATTCTAGGCCAGTCTTTTTGGAATGACCATGAATTGTCAGTGGAGTAGTTTCCTGTTGGTTAAAATATAGTTAATATCTGTGTATGTGTGTGTAAAGAATTCATCATTTATAGGTATGATTGTTCTGCGTAGTGTATAAGTCTTTGGCCTTTCTTATTTCTTACTCCTGGAATATTTTCCAACATATTTTTGCCATCCTCCCCACCACGCTCACCTTTGCATTGAAGTCCCTCAGTAGCAAAGTATATGCTGATTTAAGCTGGGAGGTTCTATTGAGTTCCACCTAGACTATGCCTCCTTATCCTCTTCATCAGATGTTGTTGGTGTGCAAGCTGCAATTATTTTCATGGTGATATTCTTGCAACTACTTTTTTTTTTTATGAGCACAGCAGTGTGAGATGATCAAATGTTCATGAACTGATTATTACATATTGCTTCTGTGTACATGATGAAACCGACTCCACCTGTTCCTTTATTTTGCCTCTCCAAGGTCTTGTGAGCCATCCTACTTAGCTACAATTTCCTTTTCTCTTCTGGTTTTGTTTACACTTAAGTTCAATACCAGTGCCATTCAATTGCTGCAGTAGACTGTCTGCTCATTTTTTTTTTCCTTTTTAAAAATATTATTAATTTTATTTGTAATTTTCAACATTTACTTCCATAAGTTTTAAATTTACTCCCCCACCCTCCCAAAGATGGCATGCAGTATGATATGGCTCTACACATACATTCATATTAAACACATTTTCACATTAGTCATATTGCATAGAAGAATTATGGTGAATAGGAGAGACTATGAGAAAGAAAAACAAAACAAAACAAAACAAAAAAGAAAATAGTCTGCCTTGCTCTGCATTCAGACTCCATAGTTCTTTCTCTGGATATGTATGGCATTTACCATCATGAGTCCTTTGGAATTGTTTTAGGCCCTTGCATTGCTGAGAACGGCTAAGCCTATCAAAGTCAGTCATCATACACCAGTTGTTTCTGTGAACAATGGTCTCCTGGTTCTGCTCACTTAATTCAGCATCAGTTCATATAAATCTTTCCAGGATTTTCTGAAATCTATCTGTTCATCCTTTGTTATAGCACAACAGTATACCATTACATTCATATACCACAACTTGTTCAGCCATTCCCCAATTGATGGGCATCCCTCAATTTCCAGTACTTGGTCACCACTAAAAGAGTCATTATAAATACTTTTGTACATGTGGGTCCTTTGCCCATTTTTATGATCTCTTTGGGATACAGCCCTAGAAGTGGTATTGCTCGATCAAAGGGTATGCACAGTTTTATAGCCCTTTGTTCATAGTTCCAAATTACCCTCCAGAATGGTTGGATCAGCTCACAGCTCCACCAACAATGAATTCATGTTACAACTTTCCCACATTCTCTCCAACTTTTATCATTTTCGTGTTTTGTCATGTTAGCCAATCTGATAGGTATGATGTGGCAACTCAGGGTTGTTTTGATTTGCGTCTCTCTAATCAATAGTGATTCAGAGCATTTTTTTTTTCATGAGTATAGATAGTTTTAATTTCTTCCTCTGAAAACTGCCTGTTCATATCCTTTGACCATTTATCAATTGGGGAATGACTTCTATTCTTGTAAATTTGACTCAGTTCTCTATATATTTTAGAAATGAGGGCTTTATCAGAGACACTAGTTGTAAAAATTCTTTCCCAGTTTTCTCTTGGTTGCATTGCCTTTGTTTGTGCAAAAACTTTCAATTTAATGTAACCAAAATTATTCATTTTGCATTTTGTAATCTTTGATCATAAATTCCTCTGTTCTCCATAAATCTGACAGATAAATTATTACCTGCTCCCCTAATTTGTTTATAGTATCAGCCTTTATCCCTAAATCATTTAAAGTCCATTTGGACTTTATTTTTTCATATGGTGTTAGACTTGGATCTATGCCCAGTTTCTGCCAGACTGTTTTCCAATTTTCCCAGCGGTTTTTTTTCAAATAGTGAATTCTTATCCCAGAAGCTGGGGTCTTTGGGTTTATCAAACAGTAGATTGCTATAATCATTGACTACTGTGTTTTGTGCACCTAACCTATTCCACTGATCTGTCCCTCTATTTCTTAGCCAGTACCAAGTAGTTTTGATGATTGCTGCTTTATAAAATGTCTGCTCATTCTTTACTGAGCAAGGATTCATATATGGGCTATGAACAACTAAGCTAATCCCTAAAAAATATGTGATTCTTAGCACCCTCTACCTCTTTTATGCTACTGCAGAAACAAAAGAATTAAAGACTACTTTCCATTATTTCTTTGTTTCATGGCTTGATGTGGTCTAAGAATGCATCACCTAATGACCAGCCTACTTTGGGTGAGCTCTCCAGATTTAACTAGGTTGATGCTCAGAAATCAGGTATCATCTTTTGCTAGAACCAGTGGGACCTTAGACAAGTCATTTAATCTGACCAGTGCCTCAGTTTCCATCCATCAATAATTTACATAACTACTACAACTAACATTTATATAGCACATCAGAGTTTGTAGTGCTTTACATATATTATTTCATTTGATCCCCACAGCAATGCTGTAATGTATGTGTGCAATTATTTCAATAATAACTTCTGAATCTTCATAACCACATTTGGGGTTTTCTTACTATTTCCTTCTCCAGTTCATTTTACAGATAAGGACATAGTGGCAAACAGGGTTAAGTCACTTGCCCAGGGTTACACTGCTAGTAAGTGTCTGAGTCTAGATTTGAACTCTGGAAGATGAGTCTCCCTGACACCAGACCGGACTCTGTGTACTATGGTGCCAACTAGCTGCCTCAGCTGTAAGGTAGTGACTTTTATTCTCATTTTTCAGATAAAGAAGATGAGATTTGGAGTGATTAAATCACTTTCCTAGGGTCACACAACTATTGGAAGTGTGAGAAAGCATTTGAACTCGGGACACTTTTCACTGTGTCATCTATCATCTGAATATGTCGAGCACTGTGAATACAAAGAATGGCAAAGACAGCTCTTGCCATTCTAATAGAGGAGACAAGAGATACATAATTAGGTAACATAAGATATAAATAGAGTAGATGTGAGGTAATCTGAAAGGGAAAGGCACTACCAGTTGAGGAGTCTGGGAAAGGTCCCCTACAGATAGTGGCATATGAAATGAGTCTTGAAGAAAACTGAGGGCAGAGCATTCCAGGTATGGGGCACAGCTGGGACAAAGGCACATAGATGGGAAATGAAGTATTATGTTAAAGGAGCTATAAAGAAGCTAGGGTAGTTGGATTACAGAGTCCCTGTAGGTATGCAAAGTAGAAGAAGCCTAGGAGGATAGGAAGAGGCCAGTTTAGTAGGAGATCAATTTCTCATCTGCGAATGGAGGGAAAATGATATTTATATATAAGACTATCAGACAGATAGTCTTAAGGTCCCTTCTATCTTTAAATCTATTTCCCTATGACATAACACAGTAGAACCTGTCAAAGTGTATGCCCTGCTGGCACAATATTCAAAATCAAACATTTGTTGAAGCATTGGAAGATTTTTTACCATGAACTAACTCCCACAGAGGTTCTGTGACGGATGTAAACAAAGAAAACTTTCAGCAATTCTTTAGTTATGAACCTCAGGTGAGGTATAACATGGCGGGGTATGTGTGTATGTGGTATATGTGAGGTATACCATATGGAAATATATGCTCACCAGAGATGTTTTTCACTCTTGTGGGGATGTCCTAGTAGAAGTCGAATTGTAAGAATGATTCCTAAAAGGTAATAAGACGTTTTAAAAGTGCCTTGATGGCATTATGCTCCAGAACAATACAGGACCTTCTCAGTAAGCCTCAGAGGTGTTCCAAAAAGATTAACCTAGAATCTAAACAGGAAAATTCCAGTAGATGAGAAATGCACACTGCCCACATTACAAAATGTAGTTGGATGGATGTTTACCACCTGTGTACCCTGAGGAAAATTACTTAATCTTTGGGGGGAGGGGGTGGGCAGTTTCTTTACCCGATAAATTAGAGGTCTGTCTTAGAAGGTCTCTGAGGTAATTCTTAGATCTAATTCAATGATGCTATTAGCTTATTGAGTTAATTCATCAGTTCCTATATCTTGGAGAGGTGGTACAGGCATCTATTGAGCTATGTCAATAATTATATAAGAGAAAGACGTAGGTGGATTCCATCTGGGAAACTGCATAGCATTTCCACAAGTTGGTCCTTGACACAAATGCCCATCTTTTTCATGTGAATATTTTCCCAGTAATACATCCCAGTGGTTATACATCGTGGGCCACCATGATTTTCAGAAAAGTTGTAATTATAGATGATCCAAAGGGCAATGGGCACACATGATGAGCATAATTAGACTGCCATCTGCTGCCAGTTGTGATTTGTATATATGAAGTGTCATAAAAAATATCCCCAAGGACATACATGACCAGATAATGAAGTGGGCAAGTTATGGACTAAGAGTGAGGGACAGCAGAGAAATAATCTGCATGTTGTACTGGTATCTACAAAATACTAGAAGACATAGGAGATGGTTTCCAGCATGTTGGGTGGACCCTCCATGGAGGATTTATGAAAGGACATAGACAAGAATGTTACAGAGTGAGCAGATGTAGCTTTTCAGTGGGTGAGGGAGTGTCAACACTGATTAGACTATAGACCTATTGAAATATTTATATATAGTGAGGAATAAGAATAATTCCATTAGTTCACATTTATCAAGCAGAAAGTATTTCAGATTTTATAGTTTCATAAATATACCTCTAGGAGGGACCTCAAAAGTCATCAAGTTCAATCCCTTAACTCTACAGATGAGAACATGGAGACACAAATATTACTGTCCCCATTTTTGAAATGAGGAAACTGAATCACGGAAATGAAGTAATTTGTTAAGGGTCAGATAGTTTACTTGGACTCTATAACTACAAGTCAAGTTCTTTTTCTGCTCAACATTTCATGTCAATAATATTGGAAATATGCCTATGAGTAGCCTGGTCAACGTCTAATTGATTGACATTCGATTTAATCCAGTATTCTTTTGCTTTAAATTATTAAGAATTAACTGCTATGATGTAGCAATTTAGAAATAAACAAAGGACTTTGAATTAAAATGTCAACATTGATGTTGGGACTTGTGATTATTGCAGCATTGCTTATATGCATTAGTTGCATACAATGTAAAACAATTAATTCATTTCAACAGGAGCAAAATATAACTATTCTTGGAGTCAAAACAAAAAGAGACCAAGAAATGTAGCTCTGTGAAAATTATGGCATGTCAACTATCATAGTTATTTTTATATTTTCCCCTTCCTGTATTTCTTTCTCTTCTGCCCCATTTTGAAGGGGAAAAACTTAAAACATTTCTCTGATTTTCACCTTCCTTTCTCCTCTTTTTTCACCTGTTCATATTTGAAATAAAATATATTTTGTCCTTGCCAAGAAAGAAAGCAGGTTAAAGAAAAGATGGATGGAAGAGACGTGCTACTAATTGGAGCGAAGTAGAGGGCTGGCGCTAAAGAACACTTTCCTCTCTACCCTTAACAGCAGTTTTTCATTGAGTTCCAATTTCAGTTTGCTCTCCAGCTCCCCAATGTTGAAAATATAAAGATGTTTGACCCCAGTGTATCTCTACCCCACCCCAACATTTGAGATTGTAGCAAGAGAGAAAGAGGAGAGACAGAGACAAAGACACAGAGACAGAGAGTGAGAGAGAAAGAGAGGGGGTGGGGGGGAGAGGATAGATACCTTGCACAGACTTCTTGATGTTCATTAATTAGGAGGTGAGAATTGTTTGAAGGTCCCTATCACTTATTGAAAGCACACTCCATCCCTATCTGGCCTCAGTGTTATGGGAGGGGCCCCAGGTCTAGAGTTCCTCTGGAGTTAATAAAACTGTTGCTAAAGCAGAGTAGAGCTGTGGAATAAACATTGATCTGGAGTCAGGGGACCTGGGTTTGAATCTTGATTTTGTCACTTAACATGCATAATTTTGAGAAAGCCACTTAACTTATTTGGGCCTCATATAACAGGACTGGATTTCATGACCTCTAGGATCCCTTCTAGCCCTAATTATATGATTCTATAACTGGTCCAGCTGGATATGTGAGTTGATTGTCAGTTTCAAAATGGTCTATACTATATGTATGGTCTATACTATACTCCTTTGCCTGCTCAAAGGAAGTAGGGCCAAGAGAGCAATGCAAATTGAATGGTACATTTTTTAGGACTCAAGTTCGAAATGCTTTACATACTTTTAGGGGACTTCCTGAGTCTGGGAGAAACTGAAGACATCTGCACAATAGATGTTGTAGATACAGTGTTTTATTTTCCATATTGTGTTTATTTAGTTTTTATTGATTTTAGGCCAAGAGTAAATACTGTACACAATTAAGCACTTTTTTTTTTCTGTTAACTGTGGGACACTGACACTATTATGCCAAAGTCATTTGACAAGAATAGTAGAGTCAGGGTTTGTCAGGTTTGGGGGAGGAGGGAGACTTAAAAGCTACATCTGATTCAATAAATCCAAAGTAATTCACACCTCCCTAGACAGTGAGGAAGTGTTCTCTAGAATGGAGACAAGAAAGGATAGCAGGTTATCTATTCTCTGAGAATAGTTAAAAACTCAACACTTACTCAGTTTGTCTCTCTGCCAGGAAGACATAGCTATTTGGGAGAAGTGGAACCATAGAAAGCTTCCTCCTTCCTGTTGATCAGGAAATTACAATTATCTCAATGGTTACATTCATCAAAAAATGTTGTGATATTATAACATATACATGGGAGTTCTGTTGAAGAGCCTTTAATCTGTATCTTTCTCTACTGTATCAAATGCATTAAAAAAAATTAACATAGCAGTATCTTATATCCTCTATAGTTCTCAGCAATTGTGGTCTGCAATAGAGCATCACCTGTGAATACCTGTTTATTCTCTTCTCATGTTCTCATCAAGGATGCCCTCAATGTATGTGTAAACCATTCTCAGATTTTACAAAAATGGGGGATTATGTACATGGATCGATGCTTACTGACATCTTCTAAGTTACCTTCTTTTGTGTGGTAAGAACACTATTGTGTATTTGCATTCTTTTGAAATCATCCTTGCTTTGAAATTATTAAAATTACTCCCTTAGTGTCTTTAAGAATGTATTCCCAACACAGATTTCTTATGTATGAATTTGGTTAGGCCCTGCTACTATGCCTGATTTCATTTTGAGTGCCATTTCTATTTCCAGTGTTGTAGGAGGCCAAATTATATTCCATTCTTCTGTCATTAATGATGACAATATATCACTATAGAAATCTGTTCCTCACCTCTATTTATTGTCTTCCTTGTAATTTCTTAGACCAATGTTCGTGGTTGGCTCACATACTACAGGTTTTTAAAGGCTTGTTTTTTTGTTTTTTGGGCCCAGCGGGCACTTTTATTGATTCTGTATACGTGCTCTCACCCCCCACCCCTCAGGCTTTGGCCGAGGCTGCCTGGGACGCCCCCAGCACGGTGAGCGGCTGAATTTTCTGGCTCATCATCTCCATGATAGCCTGTTTCATGGCATGCTTCTCCTGCAGAGCCGGCTGAATTTTTTCCATCTGCTTAGTAAGGAAGTCAATTGTCCTCTTGAAGAAGTCTTTAGCATCATCTGCTGACTTCTCCACATAGTAGCCAGTTCCTATGTCACTGAGAACATGTTCCACATCATGTAGCTTCCCAGGTACATACATAGAACTGGTCAATGGAACGAGTAATTCTTTCCCCTCGTTGCTCTTGTTCAGCACGTTCAGACACTCCTTGGCCTCCATGTATTTGGTCTGTACAACCTTGAGCTGCGTGATGGATGAGGAAAGAAACTCCACCTCCTGGTCCAGCTGGTTCTTGAGTAGCTCCAGCTACAGAAGCGAGAGCTCCATGATGTTCACCGACTGTGCCATGTTGGGAGGCTAAAGGCTTGTTTTTTTAACCTCTATTATATTTTATTATCTTGTGAGGCAATATTTCTCATAGTTAATTGTTCATCCTCTTTTCTTGTAATGTTTTGTAAATGAACTTGTACCATTCTTTGCTGCTCATGTCGATCTGCTTAGCAAAGAGAGAAGTATTTGCTGGCTCTTTTGGCTTCTTCATTGTTGTGAATTTTTATATTTGATTCAACTTCCATAAGAAATATTGATAATCAGAATCAATGTCTTTACTTTTATCCATTTCTCAACATTTTCAGAAACAACTGGAATCTGTTGTACTTGCAGGCAATTTCTTCTTACCTCTACCTTTCTTCTAATTTGATATTGGTTTTGACGTTTATTCAAACCAGCCTGTACACACAGACAGAGCGGTTCTGAAGAGATATCAGGTCACTAACTAGTAGATTCCTATCTTTAATAGCTAACATTTCTTTATCTCTTTCAAGTTTGCAAAGGGCTTAACATGTACTTTATTATTTGAGCTTCACAACCACTCTGTGAAGTAAAGGATAAAAAATACATTATTATTCCCATTTTATAGATGAGGAAACTAAGGTTTATTGAGGACAAGTGATTTGCCCATAGGCACATAGCTAGCAAGTACCTGAATAGTGAATAGTGAAGTCACTACGCTGTCCTGCCTCTTTGCCGGGATGTACACAATTTAATTTCTGACAATGTTAATCCTATGTCCAATGCCTTTTCACTCTTTTCTTGAAGCAAATATTATCTATAACCTACACATACAACATCTACGATTTATCTCTAAGTATTTAGAGTGATTACAACAGGCAACAGAAGGACTTTATGTAAGTAAATCGTTATGTGGTATGTAGGCAATTCGAGGCAGCAAATATTTTCTGCCTTCCTGACTTACCAAGTCAGGGTCATAACGCAGTAGAGTATCTCAGCACAATAAGGTTACATATGTAGACACCATGGCACTCATAACATTCCTTCTTACAGAACACGGTTTTCAGAATTTCTGTATGTATGCACCATTCCAATTTTGTTATTTTTAACAATAGAATCACAAGATCCAAAGTTTCCATTTCACTTTGGTATCTTTAGGGGTCTTTACAGATCTCAATGGCTTGAGTTTCTCCCCTTCCCCTATGGTATTATAATTGTGTTTGCAAATACCTGCATTGGATACCTTTTTTTCCCCCCAATGAAGTCTAGGAATTCATTGAGTCTGCAGAACAGAAGTGAACATTGTTGTGAGATTATTATTATGCTAGTTGACTTTTTATGCATTTTGCTGTATACTGAAAAGTCCATTGGATTTCTGTATTGTAATTCTGTTTCTCATTACCTCACACCTGGGCTAATATACTACCCTGCTACTTGTTCTCCCTGCCTTAAGCAAGGCCATCCTCCACTCAGCTGTCAAATTGATCTTCCTAAAGCAAAAGTCTGATCATGTCGCCCCATCTATCTAACAAACTTCAGTGGCTCCCTATCACCCCCAGGATTAGCATGCAAAACCCTTCACAACCTGACTCTCTCCTAAACTTCTCAGTCTTCTTATACCTTGTTCCCCACCAAGTATTCTGTGATCCAGTGACACTGGTCTCTGCTGCTTCTGGAACAAGATGCTCAGCTCTGTGCATTTTCATTGGATTTCTCCCATGACTGAAATTCTCTCCCTTCTGGCCTCTCTAGCTTCCTTCATGTCCCGGCTAAAATTCCACCTTCAACAAGAAGCTTTTCCCAGTCTCCCTTAATGCTGGTACATTAAGTGCCTTGGTAATTATCTGTAGTTTATCTTGTTTATATCTTGTTTGTACAGTTGCTTGCCTGCTATCATCCCACTTAGACTGTGAGTTACTGAAGAGCAGGGACTATTTTCACCCCATTCAATTTTTTTTTTTTGCATGCCTAGAACTTAACACAGTGTCTGGCACACAGTAGGTGCTATAAATGCTTCCTGACTAGAAAGTAATAACTGAAGGTCTTAGAGAAAATAACCATGCATGGCTGTAAAATCCTATAAGTGTATGTGTGTGTATGTGTGTGTGTGTGTGTGTGTGTGTGTATTTAAAATCTTCTTAAGTACCATACAACAGTCAGTTTGAAAATTTTGTGTCTTAAATCTTTTGCTGATAGTTTTCCTGGAATAGCTTCATTGGTGTGGGAGAATTCCAACAAAGAATAAGGTAGGCTATCACTAATTCAGTATAGCAATATATGCCCCCAAAAGCAGGATGAGAGAGAACTGTCCTTAGGGAGAGGGAGACTTGTGTTCTGGCATGTATTTGTGACTCTGGCCAAGATGCTTAACTTCTTAGTGTCATGTGCAAGTCGCTGAGGCTGCAAATTGCAGAGCAAAATGCCGTCTGCGTTGATTGAGGGAGTTTCTTCACTGCAAGTTCTCTAAACCAATTAAATCACAGGTCTGACTAAACAATAACCAAAAAATGCCCAACATACTCCAGAGTGTTAGTTGATTGATATACCATTGTTCAAGCAACATGAGGTTTAGAATTTGGCAAGGCGACCAGACAGACAAAACATGGGATTAGTAAAAAAAAAAAAAAGATATCAGAAAATGACACCAATGTAAAGGATTAAGGGGCTAAGAAGGGAATGATTTAATTTTGTTTTCTTCTTTTCAAAATCTGTATTAGGAATATGTGCAATACTAGCTGTTAAGATAGAGTCTTGCATAATGATATTCTCTGGAAGTGAATTTTTTGGAAAAAAAAAGCATGTTACTCAAAGGTGGTAAAATAGTTTCCCTTTGCAAACCCAGGGAAAACATAAATTTTTCTTAGTGCACAACACTTTACACAGAGCTGTAATAGTAGCCACTGAAAATAGGAAATGCTGACCGCATCCTAACTAAAATGGTGTTGTAACTCACAATGCTAATATCTGTTTGTATAATATATTCTGTTCTACCTAAGGTTTTTTTGTTTTTAGCTTGAGCTTGGGGCATAGAGGACTGGTTGGAGAAGGTCATTTCTGACCTAAAGTAAAGAATGCCTAGATTACACAAAGAGAACTATCAGTTTTACTTCTCAGAATGACAGAAGAATTAAATTCAGAGGTGATTTTTTAATCTATAGTAATTTAAGAAAAAGGGACCATTGGAAGAAATCATTTACTCTGACTGATTTCCTAGACCTGATGGGCTTCTTTACTTCCACAAATTATGCATAATAATCTAAAAATCATACTGAAATAATACAAATGTGGAGTTTACTTAGTACCTAAAGGGTAACTCTAATGGTCACTTTTTTGGAGTCTCTTACAAAATTTGCTTGGAGCTAGAGGATCCCAGATTGTACTTGAATTGCCCTGTTCACTTAAATGGTGAAATCATTTCTATTTGATCTCCTCTAGGATTAACCTTTGTTTCATCTCTGTTACTACTAACATTCCTATATAGTGCTTCTATATTAGTTAACATTTATATATAGTTGCTTACTATATGCCAGGTGCGGTGCTATATTAGCACCATTTTATAGATAAGGAAACTGGAGTAACTAAGTCACTTACCCAGGGTCACACAGATGGTAAGTGTCTGAGTCTGAATTTGAACTCAGGTCTTCCTGACTCCAGGCCCAGAGCTCTATCCACTGCACCACCAGCTGCCTTACAACAAATAAGAAGCAGAGGATGGCAACTAAAATGATGTCTATTCTGGCTGTGTCAATAGCATGCTAAGCAACAAATGAAAATCAAAGAAATCCCATTAGTTATGCAAATTTTTTGTCTGTATATTACCAAATATCTAAATATTTGAAATATATTTTTGATGGAATTTTTAATTTCTTATTCAAATGTTTGTCACTCCACAGACTCATAAGATAATTCCATGAGCTAATTAAGGACTTCCAAATGTCAAGTTATTAAGTTAAAATTATGACTCGATGAATATCTATAATTGCTTCATAATATGTTTCACTTCTACAACATAAAATATTTATTTTTTTCAAAAAATGGTTTAATGGCCTTTGTTTCCTACCCTGGAGTCTCTATTTGTTTTATGTACTCATGATCAGGTCTACAGTAGTAAACCCACACTAAAAATATATGACAACTTAAATTTCTAATTGCTTGGATATAAGTACCTTAGCTGTTTTTTGTCAAAAACCCTTCATAATTTGGCTCTCTAGCTTACCTTTCTGCGCTCACTGTACATTAGTCCTTTTAATATACCCTACACTTTAATATACCCTACATCCTTAATGCCTAGTATAAGCTGTCCTTTATGGTTGAAATGTATTCCTTCCTCATCTCCACCTCTTAAAATCTTCTTTAAATGGTTGAATACATGTATCTTTTCCTACAGAAAAGGCATTCCTGAACTTCTTAGCTGTTAGTATTCTCAAATTACACACACAGAGACACACACAGACACATATATATATGTGGACATATATCCACATATGTATATGTCCACACATATATTCACATATGTATATGTGTATATATCCATACACATATCCATTCCCTTCTCTCTCTGTCTCTGTCTCTCTGTCTCTGTCTGTCTCTCCTTCCTATTCGACAGGTAGTTCTACTGCAAGATGCAGTTGATAGTCGAGAGAGAAATCCCCTCCTTCTTATGCTGTTCCTAGGTAAAGGTGCAAGGGTCACATTCCACAAAGCTGCTCGCTGAATGCTAGACTGTCTGCAGGGCTTAGCAGGCTTAGCTTTTTAAAGACCTCCAGTGGTGTGACCAATCTTTTTTCCTAGTGATAGACAGCTCCTCTTATGATTCCATCAGGGAAAAGTCTTTCACTTATCAACACATATTTATACCCTGTTAACATTTAATATTTTACTATCTGCCCCTTCATTTCTGTGGGGGGGGGGAGGAAAAATTCCTCCCTTCTACTATATATACTTATGAATGAATGAAAATACATCTACTAAGTACTTAGTATTTGCAAATCAGTATGATAAATTCTAATAAAAGATCTTTTTGCCCAGGTTGTAGAAAAAAATAGAAAACACAGAAGTTAAAAGATTATGTAGATTACATTGAAATAAAGTTGACTAGCATCAAAGACTTTTCAAGATCAATGTCTTCTCACACCTCCCCTGTCATATTCCTAGCTTTGTATTTATCCTGAATTTTCTAATTCATCTGCTCATATACTCTGTCCTGGTTCACATTCTGTAATACAGTAACTGGGTGATTCTATATATTGATATTTTATTTCATGTTGAACAAAAGGATAGGGAGATGTTATAGTTATAGGATGTTGCATCTTTTACAAAACAGGAACAATGTCCAACGACGTCCAATAATTAAAGAAATATATTGAAAAGGAAATATAAATGTGAAATGAAAACAGGGGTACAATTGCTTTCTGGCCTCAGTTGAACCATTTGGCAGCTCTATGTTCTCATCAGCATTGAATTCTTTCTTGTGTCAAGAGGGAAATTTCCATACTACTCAGCAGCATGGCAGAGATTAATATAGAAAAGAATGTTGGACACAGACTAATATAAGCATAGAAACTCTGAGTTGAAAACAACTTTAGAGATCATCTAGTCCAAGCCCTTTCTTTATAGGTGAAGAAATGGGGCCAAAGAAAGAAAGGTACTTGCTCGAGGTCATATAGGACATTGGGAACTGAACTTTTTTGTATTCTCCACATGGCTTAGCCGAGTTAGAATTATGGAGCATGATAAAAATATAAATATACAACTATTTGGCAGTGAGGTGAAGGTGGATAGGGCTCTGGGCCTCCTGTCAAAAAGATCTGAGTGCAAATTTGGCCTCTGACACTAACTATTTGAACTTGGACAAGTCACTTAGCTTCTGTTTGCCTCAGTTCTCTCATTTGTAAAAAGGGATAATAATAAAACCTAGAATTATTTAATTATATGATTTAAAGATACTATATTATACATTATATAATTATATTATTATCTATTTTATAATTATATTATTACATATTGTGAGGATCAAATGAGATAATAATTGTAAAACACTTAGCATAGTGATCGGCACACAGTAAGTCCTACATAAATGTTAGTTAATATTTATGTACTATAATATATACATATGTGTGTAAATAATGAATATCTATGCATATGTATGTGTGTGTGTGCGTATGTATCACATCACATATTATTTTACCTCTCTAGGCCTTAGGTTCATCCTCTAAATGTTCAAGTTCTAAGATACCTTCTGGCTCTAAGTTTGTGATTATGACCATGACTTAAGTCTGAAGACCCAGATTCCAGTCTCATCTCTATACCCACTAGTCACTAGACTTTGGGCATGTCACTTAACCACTCCCGACCTTTTTTCTCATTTATAAAGCAGAGAGAGTAAAGCTTACTCTGCCTACCCCATGGAGTTATTATAATGATCAAAATGATATTTTATATAAAAGTGAATTGCAGACTAGAGAGCACTATGTATGTGTAATCTGGTTATACTTAGAGAGGTTAAAATAAAGGTGTGGCATTTTAAATTACTTATGTGATCCACTATACAGTGATGCAACACGAATATAAAAATATCCAAACTAAACTGAGAGTTGACCTTTCAAAACTCAAATGCACTGGTATGAGTGACATTTTTCTCATTCCATTACTTATTTTGAAGTCAAAATTTAGGAAAAAATCTGACACGTACAAATACACATGACATACCAATGCTCCTTTCTTCAAATTAAATGCCTCCTCCCAGGAGTGAATATACCAATCATTTTATAACCGAACAACTTAAACAACTAGTAATCAACAAACATTAACATGTAAATACTTTCTTTTAATAAGCCATAAACATTAATAAGCTCATGACTGAAATTGCCCCTGCTGAAATTATTCATCAGCAACACAAGGTAAGGACCTAAAAGGAGAAAACTGTTAAGTCTGATTCTGAAAACATTCCTGTGAGTTTGCATAAATCCCCTTTATTTTCTAGTGGATTTTTTTTTTTTAGTTTTTTTCCCCCCTCCCCCTGCTAGAAACCTTATGAAACTGAAATGTCAAGTGAGGGTTGCTTTATATCATGTTCTGTCAATCAAAGGGAGGGAGGCTTTATGCATCTGTTGCTAGTATATTGGCACTTTTTGAAGAGTGTTTCGGTGGGAGAGAGAATAAATAAAGATCCTTCAGGCACTTTCTCATTTATGGATGAGGAATCAAAGCAGTCTGAAACTTCATTTTCAGCCTGATACCCTGAAGATTGTTGGCTGATAATTCTGGATGGAACAGCTTATCTTGGAGGATTAGGGAGAACATGGGCTTCCTATTACTTCTGGCTTCAGCCTATTCAGCTGGGTAGACTTTGTCACACAGTATCTGTGCCTTTACATATGTCACTAATCTTATCTATATCTTTTCAGCTCCTTCTGTTGGAGCTGTGGTTTCCCATGCCTAAACCTCCCATTTCTTCATTACACCAGCTGTATAGGCATTAGGCTTCACTAACAGTCTTTCTGCACCATGTCATTCCATAATGGCTAGTAATGCAGAGGTACAGCCTTCACAAGAAGGTTAGGGGACGATTTTTATCTCAGATCTTGTGGGCCTCACATCAGTTAGTTTAAGGGTTCTCCCAACTCCTTCCCCGCCCCAACTCAATTTTTAAAAACCAAAATCCGCTTAAAAAAATGAAATAAGCCTGACAATAGATTTATCTTTGTAAGCATTAAAGATCACACACACACACACACACACACACACATACACACACACACACATGTATATACAATGAGAAGGTGTAGTGCTGTTGCTTTGCTTCACAAGTTGACATAATTCTAAATCATGTGCAAAATAAGGAAGAGAAATCAATAACTGAATTAAATTCAAGACACAGTGATTAGAGTGTCTAGTATGCACTGGACACTTTACTAGGTGACAGTGATACAAAGACAAAATGACAAATAGCTCCTACCCGCAAGGAATTTACAGTCTATTGAGGAAAAGAGGAGAATTGTGGGTGGGGGGTGATGGTGTAATGGTACCAAAGCTAATATCTGAGTCCTTATAGTATTCTTTGTCAGGACTAAATCCAGAGGTTTGATGATCACCTTCCATGAAATGTAATATGTGATATGTGTAATTCCTAAGCACAATGTTTTAATTAAAAAGATTAATCAATCTATCAATCAGCAAATATTTATTGAGTTCCTAGGCATTATCCCTCCTCTCCAAGAGTTTACATTCTAGTTCAAGGAATAAAATATAAGCATATGAAAAGACACACAAAGATACAAGCCACTGAATGGCTAGCCCAAATAAGGGCTCTCACAATGTGTTTTCTGAGTTGAGAGAAAAGAATGATTCTTTGGGGCTGGGTTTTGAAGGTTGGGAAGGATTTTAATAGGAGGGGTCTAGGACAGTCCACATGGGGGGATTGGTATGAACAAAGGTATGGTTTAAGAAAAGTGTGTTGCAATTTTTTTTCTTGTGGGAGAATGGTATTTTCTATTGGAGAATGATGGGAGTTAAAACTGGAATGATAGAGATGCATAGAATATGGAGAGAGAGAGAGAGAGAGAAAGAGAGGGAGAGAGAGAGAGAGAGAGAGAGAGAAGTAACTTCAGGGATCATTGAATCTTAAGGAAACAGAGGTCTAGGCATGTTAAATGACTTGCTCAAAGTCACATAGCACTAGATTCAGAATTGTAAACCAAGTATTCCATGTTGCAGTGAACATAGATCATCAATGATGATGATGATGTTGATGCTAAAATAATAGTAGCTGACAGTTAAGGGTTACAAAATCTTTTTCATACATGACCTCTTTTGGTAGGATTCTGGAGGGCTCTGAACGTTAAGGCATTTGGAATTCATCCTCTAACCAATGGGTAGCAAATTACTATTATTTTTTTTTTGTGGCAGGGACTGACATGATCAAACCAGTATTTTAATAAGATAGCTTGGCAGGTATGCCATAGGGTAAATGGGAGGGGAGTTTAATACTTTGTAATATGATGTCCAACACCATCACTTTACTGAAACTCTCTCTCAAAGGTTACCAGTGATCTCATAAATGCTAAATCTGATGTCCTTATCTTAGTCTTCATCTTCCTTAATGGCTGCAGTTTTTCACATTGTTGACCACCTTCCAGATACTCTCTCCTCCTTTCATCCTCATGATAAGGCTCTCTCCTATTTCCCTCCCTGTCTTACTACTCCTTTCTTTTCTTTTCCAGTTCATTATTCACCTCTTACACTTTAAGACTGCTGTCCCTAAAGGCTTTTCCTAAGTCCTCTTTTCTTCCCTCTTTATATTCTCCCTAAGTTATCTCATCAGGCACTGTGTGTTCAATGATTCTTACTATACAGGTGACTCCGGCCAGTCTTTTCTAAAGACTGGCTTTTTTCTAAACTCCAATTCCGGGTTACCAGCAACCTGTTTGTATATATATATACTCATAGAAGTCTCATAAATCTCAAATTCAACATGTCCCAAAAATCCACAGACAAACAAACTTGTGACCTTCCTTTTAAGCCTAGGATTTCTTCAAAGTTCTCCATGTTGATTGCAAAATCAACTAGTAATGCACCCTGATTCATCACTCTGAAAGCATCTTTGACTTTCCATTCTCTTCTTCCATCTCTGGTAAGTCACTAAGCCCTGTTCATTCTCCATTCATAACATCCCTCATATTCATTCTTTTCTCTCTATTGTTGGGCTCACCACTCTAATTGAGGCTTTCATTATCTCTTAATTATATTAATATACTTCTAACTGACATTTCTTCCTCTAGTGCCTCTCCTTGACAATTTATAAATCTGCCAAAATAACATTCATAAGATAACCTTCTTGGGAGCAGGAATTATTTCTCCTTTGCATTTATATTTCCAGAGACTAGTATAATGCCTGGTATGTAGTAGGCATTTAATAAATGCTTGCTGATTGAGGATAACATCAAACAAAAAAAACTCATGATAAATACAGTTAAAAATATGGGAGTTGCCTTGTGAAAATTAATTCATGTACTTTCATTTCTTATATTAATCACTAAATGAAAGAATAATACATACAATGACAGGTTTGAATCCAAAACACAAAACTACTTTGTTTTGTTTGTTTTTTGCTTTTCTTCTTTTCTTCTGGGCGCTTTCATTTGCAAACTCTCTTTTTCTTTCAGTTCTTGTTCAATACTTTACTAAAATTATCTTTCTTCCATTCTTATTCATATGTATATATATATATATAAATATATATATATATATATGAATGCTTTTATGTGTCAGCAAGAAAATGAAACTAACTTTTAATGAAAAACAAAATCTTCCTAAGGCTCAGATATAACTATGTCAAGTCCCTTGCTAAAATACCTTCAAGCTCTCCCCATTGATACCCAGATAAAATGCGGGCTCCTAAGTCCAGCACTTCAGGACTCTAGTCTGGCTGCAAGACACTTTATCTCCCTCCATTATCTTACTTTTCATTATTTCCCTTCATATACTCTAGTTTCCAATCAAACTGGACTACTTTTTCTTTGAATTCATTATGCCTTATCCTGTCTTCATACATTCCCCCAAACTATCCACCATGCTTTATTTCTCAAAATCCTCATCTTCCTTTCAAAATTCAGGTAAAATGTCACTTTGTGTATGTGTGTGTGTGTGTGTGTGTGTGTGTGTGTGTGTGTGTCTGTGTGTGTGAAGCTTTCCTTAATTGCTTATCAGTCCTTCTTCCTCAAATGACCTTCCATTATGTAAGCTTCTTGGTGGGTAAAAGCTATTTTTAATTTTTTAAAAATGTTTATATTCCTATTCTAATACTATGTCTTATACTTAATCAATGTATAATTGGACTGACCCTGGTTCATGTGTGAGAGTGCTAGGCCCTAAAACATATACAGATATCATTTGCCTAGTTTCATTTCTTAGAGCATGCACAAATATTCTCTGTCTACATCCAATCCAACCTCATGGAAACTTTGGTGGCTTAGTATTCTGACGATGATAACTCAGGTATTGCTATTGTGTAATAAGTTTTCTAATTAGCTGTGGAACCTAAAGAGCTGATAATTTTTTTTTTCCTTTTTGGAGGGCAATTGGGGTTAAGTGACTTGCCCAAGGTCACACGGTTAGTAAGTGTTAAGTGTCTGAGGCTGATTTGAACTCAGGCCCTCCTGACTCCAGGGCTGGTGCTCTATTCACTGCGCCACCTAGCTGCCTCCTACAGCTGATGATTTAAGAGAAGCTGAGCTGGAACTGATTTTGTTGCTGTTGTTAGTGTTGAGTAGTTTCATTTGTATCCTACTCTTCACATCCCCGTCTGGGGTTTTCTTGGCAGAGATACTGGAGTGGTTTGCCATCCTTCTGCAGTTCATTTTATAGACAAGGAAACTGAAACAAACAGGATTAAATGACTTGCCTGAGGTCACACAGCTAGCAAGTATCTGAGGCCAGATCTGAACTCAGGAAGATAAGTCTTTCCAACTTCAAGCCAGATACTTTATCTACTGTGACACCTACCTACCCTTGGCCTCAGTCTCATAAGTTCATAAAAGCATAGAATCAGAGTTGAAAGGGACCTTAAAATCAATTTAGTATAACCCATTAATTTTACAGATGAGAAAATAGAAGCCGAGAGAGGTTAAGTAACTTGCTTAAAGTCACACAGGTAATAAATCACAGAACTAGGATCTGAATCAGAGGTATTGTGAAGTCTTCTGACTATAATCCGGCTCTCTTTCCATTGAACTGCTCTGCCTCTCATTGAACTACTCTGTTTTTTAAAACTTTTAAAAAATTAATTAATTAATTTTCTTGTTTATGTCATTCATTTCCACGAGATTTTGAGTTACAAATTTTCTCCCCATCTTTCCCCTGCCCACCACCCCCAAAAAGCCCTATCCCACTGTATAACCTCTTCCCCAATCCGTTCTCTCCTATGTCCTCCCCCGTCACCCCTCTGACTTTCCGGTAGGGCAAGATGGATCTCCCTACCCCAGTGTCCATATATCTTAATTCCCAGTTGCATATAGTTAATAATAATAATAATAAATAATAATAATAATATATATACATATATATATATATATATTTTTAACATTTGATTACAGAACTTTAAATTCTAGATTCTTTTCCTTCCTTCCTCATCACCCACCCCCACTGGAAAGACAAGCAATTCAATACAGGCTGTACATGTGTAGTTACGCAGAAGGTTTTGGACTAGATGACTTCTGGGGTCCCTTCTAATGTTAAATCTATGATAGACCAACTAGCTGTGGGGTCCTGGGTGAATCATTTAACTTCTTAGTTTCCAGGACAGCTTTCCAAGACTACAAGTTATAAGAGAATGACTGATCTGCATGAGTGGAGAGAGTTTCCATGTGGAAGTTTACCTGGACCTCCTTGAAATCTCAAGTTCAAACCTCCCCACCTTCAGACCCCTAACAAACAAATAAGAAACAAGAAATTAGCAATAACAACTTAAATTTTCAGCTAAAACAATAAGATCATTTTCTCCTTCAGATGAAACTTCCCAAAGGAACGCCTTCAGGCGTCTCACTTCTCTCACCTTCTCACTTAGGAGGAGCATCATCTTTTGACTTACTTTTGTTACGTATAGACAAGAGAAGCCCTCCTAACAAAGGTGAGCAGGTAAAATTGATCCTTGGCATGCCAGGATTCTGATTTTTCTCTCTTCTCCCTTCTCTCTTGGACACTGAGTACTCTCAGGAGTTCTCCCTCTTCCTTCTATCAAAACTAGCTCTTATGATAGGTTCTAATGTCAGTGACATATCTTATTAGGTGTTTAAGTCAATATACAATTTTGGGGCTGTTTGTGTCTTAAATTCAGGCATCAATGAATTACATAATTATAGTCTTCAAGCTAGATGAGACCACAGAGAACACATAATCAGGGTGTTGTGAGTCTCAAATGAAATAATGAGTGTAAAGCATCTTGAAGACCTTATAGTGCTATAAATACCAGTTATTATCATTACTTTTATTATAGCCCACAGTCACTAGGCCTCCAGTCCAGTAATAATTTAATTCCTTAAGCCTTCTATGACACTCCTGTTGAGCTCTAGCAATGTTTATAGAGCAAAACAGAGGTGTGCTGATAAATGTTTAAAAACTGGGCTCTCTGGGGAAGGGGGGAGGGGGAGAAAGAACAATATATGCACATACACATATAAATTTAATCTGCATTGATAACATTTTCTTATGTCTAGACAATCAATAAAATAGTTAATCAAGATGTGATTTGGAGAGAAGTTGATCTGAGATATACATGTTCAATGTGAAAATTTAATGAATTCTGTTAGAATAGGCTCCAGCACACCCCTGCATTTTATCTAGCTCCCTTACCTGAGATCAAGCCATTTCCCTCAGTTCATATAATTAGTAATTGGTAGAACAGGAACTTGAACCCAGTTTTAACTCCAAGCCCAGTGCTTCTTCCAACATATCATGCTGTCTTTAAGGTGAGGAGGTACCTTATGAGGTAAAGGAATGTCTACCAAATTTGCAACTTTTTTTTTTTGTCTTTTTGGAGGGGGGAAGGCAGGGCAATTGGGGTTAAGTGACTTGCCCAAGGTCACATGGCTAGTAAGTGTTAAGTGTCTGGGGTCAAATTTGAACTCAGGTCCTCCTGACTCCAGAGCCAATGCTCTATTCACTGTGCCACCTAGCTGCCCCCCAAATTTGTAGCTTTCAATTGTGTATTATAGTTTTAAAAAATCTTTATAGTTTGTTCTCCCTACCAGACTGTAAACTTATAAGCTTTCATTTTATCCAAGCTGTGTAGAGTACTCCTCAACATAAACAGAATATTCCATATACAGCTGGTAATTATGTTTAATTGAACGTTGAATTTCCCTTGCAATTATACTATGTATTCTATTAATTTCTGCCTTTCCAAGAAGAGCAATAGGCAGGTCACTGCACAGGAGTAAAAACTTTAATGTGTTCTTGAAGGAAGGATTCTTCAAATTTTTAAAAATGTTCCTTATAACTGTCAACTGTCTTTAAGTCAAGGAGCTGTTAAAGAGGAAATATCTGCCTCCTTGAAGTAAAGAGATGCAGAATTATAGATACAGAATGTTTTGTATGCTCTTCAATAGTCACTGTGTTACTTGGATCTGTTTAATTGTTGTTGTTTTTTTTTAAACAAGGGAAGGTTTATTTGGTGAAGGTGTATCTGAAAATGACTGTGATGCAAAAATAAGAAGCATCAACTAAAAAATAAAGTGCCTGAGACCTTTCCCCCCAGTTCTGCCCCACTCTACTCCCCCAATTTCCTTCAGAAATCTTCTATTTTCTATCTCTGTCCTGTTGGAAGCAATGCTCATTTTATGCTGTGTGTGTGTGTGTGTGTGTGTGGCCATCCAAGCAGAAGACAAATACTTCTGCACACAGATTTTATCTGTCAGCTTAGCACTGAATGTAAACAAGGCTAGCTCTGGTAAAATTGAAAAGCAGGAAAGGTTTGTCTTTTTTCTGCATCCTTTCTCCCCTTCAGTGGTGGTAACTTGGCCCAGAAATGAAAGTGAGTCTGGATGAACCAATACAGAGTATCAGGGAAAAAAATGATCCAAGCAATTGGCCCTAAGTTGTCTACTAGGAGAGAAGAATACTACAGAGAGATCACTACGTAGAAGAGCTTGGAGCCCCACAGCAGAAACAACACAGGTGACACAGACAGGTATGTGAATGGTGCGAGAAGGGGCAGAATCAGAGGACCTGGAGGTGGGTGGGGCAAGGAGTACAAAGAGCCTCGGATCTTTGCCACGTAATAGGTGAGAAAGTAAAGGGAATGCTCGTTGTTGGAGAACTGGATCCATGACCTTTGTTTTTAATGAGTGTCAATGTCAATATGAATGTTTGATGATGATTAAACTGGACATGAAATCAGGGAAGACTGTTAACACTGACACTGACTAAATATATTGCCTGGCTTTGGATAGTCATTCATTCAATAAGCATTTATTCCATATTTACTATGTTCCAGGCACTGTACTGGGCAGTGAGGATGCAAAGACAAAAACTAATATAGTCTTTTTCTACATTTATTTCTTATTGGGGCTGGGGTAGGGACAGGAAATGCTGCTTAGTCATTCTCTGACCCTCTGTTTCCCCATCTATTAAATCAGTGAGTTACACTAAAGGACCTCTAAGGTCCCTTCTATCTCTAACATGCTGCATCTAACCATAAAATTAAAGAATAAAGAAAATTTAGACTGACTCTGTGGAAAATAAGTCTAATTACAATTATTTAGGGGCAGCTAGGTGGGGCAATGAATAGAGTACTGACCTTGGAGTCAGAAGGACCTGAGTTTAAATATGACCTCAGATACTTACTAGCTATGTGACCCTGGGTAAGTCGTTTAACCTTGTTTACCTCCATTTCCCCATCTGTAAAATGAGCTGGAGAAGGAAATGGCAAACCTTTCTGCATCCTTTTCCCTCTTTAGTGATGGCCACTAGGCCTTGAAATGAAAGTGAGTCTGGACAAACCAGTATAGATTATCAGGAAAACAACTGGCCCTAAGTTATCTACTGGCGGAGTAGAATATTACAGAGAGGTCATGATATAGGAAAGCTTGGAGCCCCACAGCAGAAACAGCTCTGGTGATACAGACAGGTATGTGGCAGTATCTTGGCCAAAAAAAACGCCAAATGGGATCATGAAGAGTTGTACACAACTGAAGTGCCTCAACAACAACGACAATGATTTACATGAACTGCTCATCCTCTATGTCTAATTCCACATAGAACAGTAACTGTGAAATATATTATTAAATATGCTAGATTAGTTTTGTTGTAAGTTTTATTTGATTATAATACTAATCTTGTAGAGTATATAGTTTCATAGAATGTTGGAGCTGAAAGAGACCTTGGAGGCTATCCAATTCAACCCACTGATTTTTCAGATCAAGCAACTCTGTCCACATATGCTCCAAATTCATAGTTTTATTCTCATAAAACACTACCCTCTTCTTACAATTTAAACAATTTAGGTGAGAAAACTCAAGAGCTCATTTTCCTTAGTGGACAGTTGGTAATCCAGCTGCCAAATAATGCCTGCTGGGGGAGAGGATCATGCTCTCTACTTTTATTGATATTTCTGATGAATTTTGTCTAATTTTTATCAGTCTCTGTGTAGCCAGAAGCTGTTTGTTTTCAGGATGACTTCACTGAGAATAAAAATGATCTAATCTATCCTGTCCCATTACTAGCTATGTGGCCCTAGGTAAGTCACTTAACCCTGTTTGCCTCAGTTTCCCCATCTGTAAAATGAACTGGAGAAGGAAATGGCAAACCTTTCTGTATGCCTTTCCCTCTTTAGTGATGGCCACTAGGCCTTGAAATGAAAGTGAGTCTGTATAAACCAGTACAGAGTATCAGTAACAGTAGTCAGGGAAGTTAGGGACCACTGTCATACCATAAATTAGGAAGGGGAAGGTAGAAGAGGCATGAATTCTATAGACAACCATGCTTTCCTAATGCCAAGAATAACAATCGCTTACATTTGCATAGCACTTAATAATTTATAAAGCACTTACTTCACAGTACTACTGTGAAGTTTTATTATCTCTATCTTATAGATGAGGGCAGGTATGTGGCTCAGTGGATAAAGCCCTGGGCCTGGAGTCAGGAAGACTCATTTCCTGAGTTCAAATTCAGACTCCAACACTTGTGACCCTGGGCAAATCACTTAACCCTGTTTGCTTCAGTTTCCTTATCTGTAAAAATGAGCTGGAGAAGGAAATGGCAACTTATTCCAGTATCTTTGCCAATAAAACCCCAAATGGAGTCAGGAAGAGTTGGACATGGCCAAATATGTCTGGACAACAATAAGGTTTACAGATGAAAAAGGATTAGGGAGGTAGTATTCATTTTCATATAACTAAGAAATGGTAGAACTCTTGAATCTGTGCCTGCTGATCTTTGGTTCCATTACTCAACTCTGCCTCTGTTCTGTGCTCCTGGGTAGACAGAGTGATGGATCTGTAGTTAGAGGACCTAGGTTCAAATCCCAGGTCTGTCACTTACAACCTGTGTGACCTTGGGCAAGTCATTTCAGCATCCCCTCATCTGTAAACTGAGAGGGTTGGACTAGATGAGATTCTAGTTCCAAATCTTTGGTGTTAAAAGGATTGTGCTAAAACACAAGGGGTTTTTACCCTTTTGAAAGTGAACTCCCTCCATTTTCTCATTCTTTCCTTTCTCTCCTCATAGACAAAATCTCAGTCAAACTCTCATCACCTGGCATTGTAATATCTTAACTGGTGTCCCTGCCCCCATGTTCTATCTCATTCAGTTATCTTCATAAGTCTTCTAGGTCAATTTCCCTAAAATTCATATATTAATGTGAATATCTATTATATATTATAAAATATATATTTTATATGTACTATATATTATATGAGAATGCCTTTCCTATATTTTTCCTTATGTCATTTCTCCAATCTGAAATACCTTGCTCTTCTCTATAAATCCAAAATAGTGTTTCTCATACTTTTTTGCTCACAGCACAGTATTATTTGCCTTGAGAAATCATGGCACATTGAACATATCTCCAGATAGATGGGCCTCTAGATCCCTACTACCTAGGACTTGGAATTCTGCCTCCTTTCCTTCCCCTCTCAAATCCCTTCTCCTTTTTTTCTACTCTACCTCTACCTCCTCCCCTTCCTTCTCTTCCCCAGACCTTGGAGTGTGATGGAGTTGCTATTGTGACCTTTCTACTGCCACGCCAGAAGGTCAGTCAGTCGGTCAGGCCATAAGCATTTATTAAGCACCTACTGTATGACAGACATTTTGCTAACTTCTGAAAGAACAGGCATGAAATTGTAGCTGGGGGCAGGGGCTGAGGGAAGTTTCACAACTAGTAAAAATGTGTACACCCTTTGAGAAACATTGACCTATATTTCATTCAAGCCCTAAGTAAAGCTCTACCTTCCCAATTAAACCTTTTCTATTGATACTTGTCCATTTCAATCGTTCCCTTCTCTCTTTAATTCTTATTTCACTTGTAGTCATTGGCATTATCAATTCCTAGCACCTGACAGTAGTTTTATATTGCTTTCTATTTGTTACTATAAACTCTGTTTTTTTGTCTTTGCATTCTGTCCTGACCCAGAACAATGCCTTGCACATAGTACATATCCTATAAGTTATAATTATTATTATCATTATGTTTACATGTCTAATTACATGTCTTGTCTAACCGAACAGATTAGGAGTTCCTAAAGGACAAGAATTATATGTTCTACCTCTCTACATTCTTCTCCTACTATAATTTATTGAACACTTGATAGTCTTTAAATAAATGTTTGATTATCTGACTTGTATGTCAATCAGACTGTCAACTAATATTGTGTCTACATTGTGCTAAATTCTGAGGATACAAAGAAAGGCAAAAAATAAAAAATAAAAACAGCAGTACCTGCTCTCAAAGAGCTCACAGTTAAATAGAAGAAAAGTAAAGGAAGACAGAAGAGGAGGAAGGGACACATTTATAAAATTTAGCATTCTCTGAAGGGATTTCAGTCACTTGTTGAAGAGTGATTAAAATACTGATTTCCCTTTGAGTGTCTAAAACACAGGCTGTTGTGTTTTAGTTGCCAGGTGGATTTGTTTGGACTTGTTTTGATAGACAACGTAGGCCTAATTCAATTCAATACATTTTTATTAAGTACCTACTGTGTATAAGATACTGAGATAGGCATGAGAGATGCAAAAACAAAAATCAAAACAGTCTCTGATCTCGAGAAGCTTAAATTTTACTGGGAGTTTGCAGTTTGTTAATGAGAAGAGAAAAGTCACTAGCCACTGGATGAGTTGGGCATCACCATAAGAGAAGACTTCATGAGCTGAGCTTTGAAAAGAGGTAAGGTTTCTCAGAGGCAAAGATGAGGAAGTAGTACATTTGAGACATGTGGAGTAGATTTGTACAAATCCCCATAGACATGAGATATTGTGTTGAGTTCAAAGGTCAGCTGTTAGTTTATCTGGCTGTAATGTAGAAGCAAGAAGGGGCATAATATGAAATGAGGCTGGTTGGGCAGGTATGAGTCAGATTTTAGAGGCCCTTGAATAAGTTTATATTTAAACCTAGATGGGGAGAGGGAGCCATGGATGGTTTCTGAGCAGGTGGAAGACATGACCAGATATTCCTCTGAAAAGTTATTTTTACAACTCTGAGGAGGATGGATTGGAGACTGAGACTAGAGTTAAGGAGACTAAGCAAGAGACAATTATAATAGTCAAGGCTAGAGGTCATGAGGGCTTCAACTTTTCCAACAGATCATACCAGAAGCAATTATTTCTTAGATGTTTATTTTTTTTAAAGAGTATTCTTTTATATCAGGGGGTTTTCACTTTTTTTTTTTTTTTTGTATCACAGATGCTTTAGGCAGTCTACTAAAGCTTACAAAACCCTTCTCAGAATAATTATTTTAATTGCACAAAATAAAATACAAAGGAAAAAATTATATTGAAGTGGTTACTAGAATTAAAAAAAAAAAAGTTCACAGACCCCAGATTAAGAGCCTCTACAAGTTTATATGCATATTTTTAAAGTTTAAAGTTAGGGATTAGACTTTAGATTTTACTGGCACAAAGAACTCCTAGGTGAGGACAGCTTGGCACCTTCTCTGCAATTTATTGTCTTAAAGAATTACTTAGAGTAGAGGTTCTCCAAGTTTTTCACAGTGGTAGAAGCCTTCAGTTTAAACAAAACTTTGACAGAACCATTTTAGTAATATCCTTTAACATTATTATTTTTAATTCACATCAGCAAACAACATGTAGCTCATCAAAACATACACACATGCATATACACATAAAACATGGTGTATTTTATGACACCTGAAATAATGACCTAGAACATTGAGAGGTTTGTCCAGGGCAACCTAATTTTATATACACATACATATTATATATACATATATATGTATATGTTTATATATATATATATATACATACACACACATCTACACACACATATCTACATATATATGCACACATACCCAATAAGTGTATACATGTTTATGTGTATATTTGTATATATGTGTGTATGTATCTGTATATATGTGTGTGTATATATACATAGACATATATATACATACATATATATATATATATATATATTGAGATTG
>CM053590.1:116882129-116914333 GCA_028646515.1 Pseudochirops corinnae
CCTCCTGCTTCTCTTTGCCATGATCTTTCTTTTCCCCAAAGAATGAATCTAGGGTTTGGTTGCTGTTCTTACTTTGCTTCTTATGCTTATTCTTACTCATGGTTGGTCAGTCCGTGATTTTTTTTTTTAAATCTCTGTGGGGCTCTGCTTGCAGAAGGGAAAGCTCTGTCCCAAATCGCTTGGGTCCTCCCGGCTGCCGTAGCTCTCAGGAAGGTGCTGGGTCCCTTTCCTACTTACTTCTGGCTCACTGGATAATGAAGACTCACAGGACCGAAGCCCAAAGCCCGCAATCTGGATCCAGGCTGCTCAACGCGAGAGCTCTTGGCCTCTGAATGATCGCTTAGTCCCCCTGCTGTCTGCAGGCTGAGGGCATGGAAGCTGCAATGCAGAGGGAGGTGCAGAACCTCTGCTTTTCACTTTCCCGCCTTGGAGGCGTTTCAGCTGGACCACTTTTCTCCCAAGACCTCGCAAGCTCCACTGACCTAGTTCTGAACGCTGCTCACAGCTGCCGCTAATCCGCTCACCTAGGCTTCTCTCATGTAGCCGCCCCTGTCAGCCAGGGCTTCAGGCCAGGCTGGTTTCGGTTCGCAGTGCTGATATGGTTCCTCGTAGCCAAGCTGACTTTAGTGGAAAGTATATTTGTGTGCGTTTTGGAGTTCTAGGATTAGTTTAGAGTCATATTTTATGAGTATTTTTGGGTGACTATGTGAGATCTGCGATATGTTGCTGCTCCTATGCTGCCATTTTGGCTCCGCCCCCCCCATACTGTTTTATATTATATTGGTTTATGTGTTTGTCATCTCCTCTTTTGGAACAATGAGAGCAGCGACTAGGTAAATTCATCTGTATCCCTAGTACGTAGAGTGCTTTGCACATAGTAGACCCTTAATAAATAATTGTAAAACAGAAAATATTTTATTATATAACATATTATAGTGTGTTGCGAGACCTGGCTCTGACAGAAAATGACTGTGTGACTATGACTATATCACTGAACTAAGCTTCTGTTTCCTCACTATGAGAAATGGTTAATTCTTACATTACTTACCTTGAAGGACAGTTATGAGCAAAGTACTTTGCAAGCTATAAAGTGTTATATAAATGAGAATGGATATAATTCTTATTAGCTTTATTGTTATCATTACAGCTATAAATCCATTTTTATCCTATGGCCTTTGGGGATGCGAAGCCAGTAAAACATGGGCCTTGTTGTCATGTACTTTGTAATCTGGGGTAAGAAATGGTCCTGTAATTTCATTGGTTTTGTGGAATCCCAAATAAGGAAACTCTCTCTACCAATGCAGGTGTGTACCTTCTAGTCAGGGTTACACAGGGAGTATCAGAGACAGAATTTGAAACTAGATTTTCTTGGACTTGAGGTCAGTTCTCTATTCATTACACCATATTGCCATTCAGTTTTAATTTATGGAATGAAAGAAGCATTTCTATAACATAGTATAATAATGTGGGGGAGGGGAACAGAGAGAGAAAAAGAGAGAGAGAGAGAGAAAGAAAGAGAGAAAGAGAGAGAGAGAGAGAGAGAGAAAGAGTAAGCTACAATACTTACACAATTAATCAAATACAAAGTAATATCAACGGGTAAAAGCATTAAAATTTCTATATGGTACAATTAATAGGGTACTATACTGCTACAGAAACTTTTTAAAACCTTTTTTTTGTCATTTTGTTTTATTGATGTGTTTTAATTTTAAATTATATATATATTTCCAAATTCAAAAAAAGATGATTGTACATGTAACTATAGATCTCTTATGTGCAACTTGCTATTCCTTTAAAAAAATATAATTACCTGGGAATATATCTGCCAAAACAAACATAGGAACCATATAAACAAAATAAAAAAGCTTTTTATCAAATAAAATGAGATTTAAATAATTGGGGAAATATCAATTGTTCATGGGTAGGTGGAGTCAATATAAGAAAAATGACTATTTTATCTAAACTACTTTACATATTCAATACCATCCCAATTAAATTACCAAAAATTATTTTAGTGAATTAGAAAAAAAAATAATAACAGAATTCATTTGGAAGAACAAAACATCAAGAATATCAAAGGAACTAATAAAAAAAAAAAAAAAGGAAAGAAGGGAGGATTAGCAGTACCTGATCTTAAACTATATTATAAGACGGTAATTATCAAAACTATCTGGTACTGCCATTTTGTTTTTAACCTAAACCTGGCTATTATAGACAGCACAATCTAATTTCCTCATTGTTTTTCAAAACCAGCTTTACCTAGCAAGTCAATTTTTAACCAAATTAAAAAAAAAAGATACCTGTTCATTCCTATGATTTTCAGAAGCTCTATGTTTTTGACCTATGAAGCTTAAAGTTTGATCCTTAAGAAGTTCATGTAGGTATCATGGGTGTAAAAATTGAATTATTCTCATCTAGGTTTATTCTGCTGAACTAAAGGTATCAGGGGCAATCTTAGCTTTCTTTGTGCACAAAGCTTCTTTTACCCCACCATTGACACTGTGGTTGATGGGTAGCTTGCCATCTTAGAGATTTGTATTGGGTAAAGAGATTTGTAGTTGTAATAATAGCAATAATGCTAATAATAATTACATTCATTTCCATTTCTAAAAACATAATAGAAGGAAATAGCTAATAGAACTGTGCTCTCCTGAAAAAAAAAGTCCCACAAACAACAAACTGCTATATCCAACACAGGGTATCTTTCCCTTGGGCAATTTTACTGCAAGGTTATGCAGTTAACTGGAAAATTCCTTTAACCAGAACACCCCAGAATCATAACCATGTTAGTTGAGTGAAGCAATGCTGTGCCTTCAAAAGCAGAGATACAAAACTATTTGATCATTTGGTATTCTGTAAGCATAGAAGAGCCCCCACAAAAGCCTAAATTTAATGTGTATTTATGAACCTGAACTTGAGCATTACCGAAGAAAGATTGTTATTGACTCGGTATTGGAGACCTAGGTCCTAATTCATTGATGTGTAACTGAAATTCATTATTAATAGAATTAGCTAAAAGCAGAATCTATGCAATGTGTGCACTGCCCTGGATGAAGCTTTACTAACAAAACAAATGAATTTTTCACTGGACCTTGTTATTCTGTATGGTCTTTTAAAGAAGGTCTTAACTTGCATTATTCAATGTTTGGGTCTTATTTATAATTCTTGGAGGAAATGCTGCAGAAACCCACAACTTTTTCAAATGTCACTTATCACTGAATTACTAATTCAGGATTGTAACAAAAGCCTCAGTGCTTATGCCAATTTATAACTTCCAGAGCAAGGGCAAGAAAAATAGTACAGTTTCAAGGTGAGGGAGAGAAAGTGAAATCAAGAATGATGCAGGAAACCTCTTGCTTAATTTTGTTTTGCTAATATATGCATTGGCTAATGAAAACTAAAACCGTACTTTTAGACTGGGGGAAAATTCCTCACACATATTTTCTTTCAATGATTGGGGGTCTTTTGGATCGGATTCAAAAGAGAAAAACTGGGGGTGAGAAATGTGGGGGAACAGTATATGGGGAAGGAATATGGGGAAAGGTGGAGGGAGGGAACGAAGAAAAAGACAGGAATCTAAAATAAGAGGGATTACTTTCAGGAACAGAGGCTGGTAAAGGGCATAAATATAGCAAAGATATATCCTAATAGTCTTGCTCCTTTAACTGAAAGATGAGCTAATATAATGACATTATGTCTTTTCTTTTCAAATCTTTCTCTTTTGAGTTTTAGTTCAAAGCTTAATACTGTGATTTCTTTATGATAGGGTCTATACATCAGATTTTAGTTGGATAGGCTGCTAGACTTGATTTCAAGAAGATCTGGACAAAAATCTCACTTCATTTCCTAGCTGTGTACACCCAGGCAAGTCACTGCCTGTCTTTGTGCCTCAGTTTCCTCATCTGTAAAACAAAAGGCTATCAAATGCCTTACAGCTTTACATTTGTGATCTTAGAATTTGAGTCACATTGATCTGGTACAGGGAAAATCAGACAGGTAACTGCCTAGGATTAAACATGATGGGTCAGGAGAATGGAGAGCAATAAAGGTCACTTTTAACAGTTAAAAAATATAAATGGATGCATTTTTAATATCTGGAAACTGTTGTCAATGGCTTGGAACATGGACATTTATTTTGTGTTGAATTGGAGTGTTACAGTGGTGTTCTTTGGAGACAGTCAACATGAGGCGTAATTTCCAGGTCCTGCCTGGAGCACATAAAGGCCTTGTTGACTCAGTCCTTCTTAATGAATTGGAGATTTTAAATGGAGTCTCCTTCTTATATTTGTGTGCTCTCTGCATGTATCATAAGGATTTATAATGTGCACTGCCTTGGAAAATGATGTTTACTAGTGCAATGTGACACTGTTTTGGAGGTGACTTTGCGTAATCTCTATCACCTAATAGAAGAAACTGGGGTCAGGGTTATAATAAAATTCTTTCGTATAATGGATCATTGTATGATGAATGCATATTTGGTCTATATTTACTGTCCAAAAGGAGGCTTTCCCATTTGGCCTCCCTTATTCTGATCAGGAGAAAATGCACATTAGAGAGGCCCACTAGTACAATGGAAATAACACTGTCTCAGGAATTGGAGGGTGTATGTTCAAATTCCAAACCTATGTGACCCTAGGCAAGTGACTTACCTTCCCTGAACCTTAATTTCCTCATCTGCAAAAGGAGGTAAACTCATTATCTAAATGATTAGATTATTCCTGAGATCCTTTCTAGTTCCTAGTTCTATAATCCTGTGACCTATAAAACGGTAGCTAACATATCAATGAGGGCATATAGGGGAATATGGTATTTATAGGGGTATTCTGAAGGTTAATAAAATTTGCCACTTGCTTCAAATCCCTGTATAAACAGGTTGTTAATGCTATTATTGCTGATGGTTTTATTTGTAGCAATAACATTATCTGGCATTCACATGAAAGGAAAGGTGGTATTAAGTTATAGATATCATCATCATTATCATTCTCACTTTTTCAATAGGATTGTGTTTGGGTGGAAAAATATGATCCTCAGGACGCTCTGTGGGTAGTGGGACTTGTGCTGCTGTTTCCATCCAATTTCTTGCAATGACAGCTCCATTTCCTTCTTTTTTATTTCTCCCTTCCTTCCTAACTTCAAAGGCAATCATTCTGAAGACACCACCTGCTTCCCCTCCCTTGACTATTATGTGCTCTGCATTCAAAGCTGGAATTTGCTATTAAGTTCACTACCTAGCTAAATAGGGGAGATTAATATCTATCTGAAAGTTGAACCATGCTGTGAAGCATTTTCAGAGGCAACAACTTGAAATCAACATATCCCCCCACTTTATAGAATAGTGATTATGGCAGTTCTTCGAAATGGCTGCCCAGGTCTTTAATGGCTGGTTGTCCTCTCCCTTCTTGCCTTCTTCTGAGTGATTCAAATGATTATAAAATCACTTCAAAAAAGGAAATCATCCTAATATGTCAGATTATGATTAAAAGAAGACAGAATAACATCGCTAGAAGAAAAAAAAAATTAGATCATTAGCCACATCATAACTGGGACTTTGTCCAAGGGTTCTTGAGGATGGGATCTTAGGAGACAATTACCACTTTTGCTGGTCAAGTCCAGCATCTGCTGATCTAAATTTGACTTTAGGATGGATCTTTCAGTCATTTTGAAAGAGGAAATGGATTTTTTTCACCCCTTCTGAAACCTGCCTTTCCTGACCTTTAAATTCTGGCTAAAAGGTTCAAGGTAATATAGAAGAGGGAGGTGAGAGAGAGACAGAGGGAGAGAGAGAAAGAGAGGGAGAGAGAGAGAGAGATAGAGAGACTGAGAGAGGAGAAAAAAGATGAGAATAAAAAAGAGAATACTGTGGAATGAGAGAGGGAGAGGGGAAAAACAGAGAGGGAAAAATAGTGGAGAAATGGAAGAGGAAGAGGGGAAAAGTGAGGAGAATGAGGGAAGAAGAGAAATTAGGGAAAGAGAAAGAGCGAGAGAGGAAAAGAGAAGGAAAGGGCTAGGAAAAGGAAGAGGGAAAGAGAGGATAGGAATAGGGGAAGAGAGAAAGAGAGCGAGGAAGGACATGGGGAAAAGAGATAAAAGGAAAAGAGAAGGATATGGGAGGAGTGGGAAGGAAGAGGGCAAGAGAGAGGGGAAGAGAAAGGAGAGGAGAGAGACATTCTTTTGTTGGTCCTGGGTTTGTTTTTCTTTGTTTTTCTCCTGCTAACCATAATGACAATCCAAAGAAAGCCTAAAGGAACTAAGGGTCATTTAACCTTTGACTTGCCATAAGCTATGGCACAGTATCATTATTCTAGCTCATGTGTCAGCATAGTTTTAAATGTGTTATAAATTAAGAGGCTCAAACTTCATGTTCGTCCACTTCCTGAGAGGAGTGTGGATATAGTACAGCTGTCTGGTTTGGATCCCTAAGAATTTTTCTCAAAGGTTACTTCCTGTTTGCTTCGAAGACAGCATGTTCTGAACCAGAGAAAACTTCCACATTTAAATTTTCTTCATCCAATCACGATTCCTTTCCCATCCCCCATCCAAGAATCTTCTCTTTAAAGACCGTATTTATCTCTTGTGTGCAGCTTAGACATCTATATAGGAGGCGATACAATGGCCCCAAGCTCTGAACCAAAGCTTTTATGTTATGGGACCTCTACATTTTATTCTTGCTGTCTTTAAACTTCATTGTTACCACCTAAACTGTACTAATCCCTCAACCCCCAAAAGAATCAATCAATTAATAAGAATTTGTTAAGCATCAACTTACTATGCACCAGGTAGGCACTATCTAGGTCATAGGGATGTAAGACAGTTCCTGCCTTCATCTCCCCAGAAGCTAGCACAGTAGAACATCTGCTGATTATTTAATTTATATATTGATTGAAGTGGGACTGAAGAGAATAGTGGAATATTGAATGGTTGATATTTAAATATAACCCCTTTAAATTGTATAATCTAAGGTTTTGATTCTGTCAGTTAATAATTGTGAGGTCTTGGAAAAGTCACTTAAACATTTTGGGTCCCGTTTTCTTTATCTGTAAAATGGAATAGTGATTATAGTAGTTCTTTGAAGGTTTGGACTAGATTATCCCTAGAGTCTCTTCCAGCTCTAAAATTTTATGATTCTCTGATACTTCTGCCTATCATTTGATGAGCAATGAGATATAGGGAGTGGAATTACCCCCTCCACCTAGTCATTTAAATTTTAAATGATGTCTTTTTTCCCTTGGAAAAGGAACCTATTTTGGCAGAGAAAGTGCTTGTATAGTCTATTTCCACTGGGGGGAAAAATAAAAACAGCATTTAAAGCCCACATTTTTTTATTTTTGACAATTTGGCAGTCAGTGTAGTTTATAGTCCTAGAAAGCAGGAAGTCTTGCCAACCATTTTAAAAAGCTTCAAAACACAATTTTAAGAAGGAATTTTTCTTCTTCTTCTAGTAATTCTACAATAATTTAACTTCACAAAAAGAAAAACACGATTTTTTCTTGCTTTTTTTATATGCTCAGTTTTCACTCTAATGAACTTTTCATATACTGGCCAATTCATCAATATGGTTCTATTACAAGTTAAGGGTATTTTGAGCCCATGTGCTGATGGCATATGCGCCACACAGAGAATGGCAAGTGTGCGATTCCTGCCTTCCAGAGCTTATGGTAAAGCAAATTCTAAACTTGGCTGTTATGAATTTGTATTGGAGAGGTTTATTTCAGAAGAAAATGATCTCTGGGAAATACTGGTAGATCTGATTTGTTATGCTTAAACTATGGGATCATAGAAACATCTGTAGGGACAAATTTTTTTTTTTGACATAAGAAAGTTTTATTGTTGCTTTTTCTTTTTGTATTACAGTCATTTTCCCTACCCCCCTCCCCTACCATTGAATTATTCCTAGTGACATGGAGAAACTTTTAAACGAAGCCATCATACACAGACAGTGACTCTGACTCAGACAGCGTATGTATTTCAATGTGTATCTGAGACCTTATCCCTCTATTTGAAGGAAGAAGCTTTGTTTCCTTATCAGTTCTTTGAGGACCAAGATTTTTCATTTCACTTCATCTGAATTTGGCTGTATTTTTTTTTATCATTTCCTTTGTATCAATCATTTTGTATATTGATTTTTTATTTTGCTTTCTTTATTCTCATCAGCTCATACAAGTCTTTCCTCATTTCTCTGAATTCTTCATATTCCTTGTTTCTTTTAGCATAATACTCTATTATATTTGTCTGCTATGATTTATACAGCCGTTCCAAAATTGATGGCAACCATTGTGTTTCTTTTTTTCTTTTGGCTATCACAGAGTGATACCAACTTTTAAATGTATAACCTGCTGTCTTCTTCACCTGTAGCAGGGTGGCTGACTGGCTTCTACATGAGAACCATTTGTGTCTGGACAGCAAGGAAATCAAATCCATCAATACTTAAAGAAATTCATTCAGATCATTCACTAACTGGTCAAATACTGAAACTGAAGCTTAAATACTTTGGCCACTTCACGAGAAGACAGGATTCATTGGAAAAGATCCTGGTGTTGGGAAAAACGGAGGGCAAAAGTAGAAGGGGAGTAAAAAAGTAAAATAAAAGTAAAAGTGGAGAACAAGGTAGATAAATAGTGTCACGGAAGCAATGAAGTGAACTTGGACAGACTCTGAGGGACAGTGGAGGACAGAGGGCCCTCTGCCTTGTGGTCCATGGGGTCACAAAGAACTGGACTCGACTGAATGACTAAACAACAGCAACAACATACATTCTGTTATGGCTGCCTTCTTGGGACTTTGCTGTCATTGTTGCTGTGATCCCCGTGGTGGTGGTGATAGTGTATGGGGGGAGTGTGGCAGGGGGATGTGTGTCTGTGGGAGATGGGGGGGGAGAGAAAGAGAGAGAGAGGGAGAAAGAGGGGGGAGAGAGAGAGAGAGAGAGAGAGAGAGAGAGAGAGAGAGAGGGAGAGGGAGAGAGAGACAGAGAGAGAAGGAGAGAGAATGGTTTATATTGGTAGAAGTAGATGATAGATTACGTAATGTTAGAAATGGAAGGGACCTTACCGATATCATCTAGAGTAGACTAACCTGGAGTCCATGAACCACCCCCGCTCCGCAAGAGATCTGTGGCTATATTTAAAGGGTCTGTGAACTTGAATGGGAAAAAGAAATTACATTTCTGTTTTCACTAACTTCTAAATAATTTATTATTTCCTTTAATTATGAATTATTTTTAAAAATCATCCTTTTGAGAAGAGGTCTATAGGTCTATATTTTATCAGACTGCTGTAGGAATTCAGGACACAAAAATGACTAAGAACTTGTGATCTAGCCAGTCTCATTTTCACAAATAAGGAAGCCAAGGCCTCAAGAGATAAAGTGACTTACTAATCATTATACATAGAACTAGTAAATAGTCCAGCCAGGCTTAGAACCCAGGTTTCCTGGTTCCCAGTTTATCATGTTGAGCTTCTTCTCTTAGTAAACAGAGTCCTTTATATACCTTCCTAACCACTATCAGTTTGTTTTGGTACCTCCACACCCCTGGTAGTAGAATTAGACATCATTTGACAGCAAAAGTATCCTTGCTTTGTGAATGCTTCTATGTGGATTGCTGGACCGATCCATGCCATTTGTAGTTAAATTTAATCTTTTTTTTTTTTTTTTAATGTGGAATGGATTTATTCTAGTTAAGGCCTGATATATGGGCAACCCAAATTAAGATCTCAGAGTTTTAACAGTTCTACCAGTCACCCAGTTTCATTATTATTGTGTTCGTGATAACATCAGTTTGTTTAAGCTTATATTTGCAAGTCAACTGGGTAACAGAGAACAGTGGCACTAAAATTAGGTATCCAGTTAATGTGTGTGACCAGTTTTAAAACCTCGACACACAAACCTCCACAAGTACCCTCATTCTTTGCTCTCTGTCCTGCAATTTGAATGCTGCCTCAAGACGGAAGGTCAGAATCACAGATTGTGTCATTGCTTTATTTTTCTGTGTTGCCTCGTTTATGATAATGTCCTCTGCTATTATTTTGAGAGCTAAGTCTGTTTTTTTTTAAGTGCATTTTTTTACTCCAAAGTAATACTGGAGGAAAAAATCTCAAGCATAGATCAGAACATCAAAGTAAGTCCCACCATGCCTACAGTGTACAAATAGCTGTTGATGAGTTTGCCATGCTTACTGAACTGAATAAATATAAAAGCTTTTCGTGTGCATTCCTATTTTCAGTCCCAATACAGTGCGTTAACCTCAGAATATCAAATTGAATCAGGGGTTGTGAGAAAAGCTGCCTGCAAAGCAGTTAGAATGACACTCTTCATTACACTATCGAGATTCAGGTTTCAGACAACCATAACCAGCGCTTTCACAACCTCTCACCTAAAGTCAGATAATGTACAGCCACCCAAATAAGCGACTGAATTCCCGGCAAGGGCTCCAGAACCTCTGAGCCAAATGGGAAGCCCACTGCCACCCTGGAAACAGAGACTGAAAGGGGAATGAAGAGATGCAACTAGATGAAATTTTTCCTTGCCAGGCACAAATAAACAGCTCTCTATAGGGCGCTCACCACACAGTGTGTCAGCAGATATTATACAGTCTGCTGCTGAGCGGATGTGTCAGCTGCCCATTAGACCACACTAAAATAGAATTGCTGGGAGCCTGAAGCATGAAGCATGATATTAGATAAAGTGATGAAATTTCACTCGATTAAAGAGCCAGGTCAAGGACAGTTACCTCAGGAAATTCCTTTTTTTTTTTTTCTTTTCCCTAGAATATTCTTGCAACTTTGATGAATTTATCCCTTTCCTGCCTTTTTTTTTTTTATATCATTCAGAACTCTATGAACAATGAAACATGCCTTCAGCAGGCCCTGGCATATTGGAAGAGATCAGAATCATAGGGGTTTTTTTTAAATATAAAAAAGGAAGAAAGAAAGCAAGAAAGAAAAAGACAGAATTGACATTGCTACAGGTCAAAAACTCTTGGAAATGTTGGATTGATTTGTTTAGACAGTTGTTTGATTTTTCTCTTTTAGTGGAGGGGAAAGGAGCGGAGCAGGGAAGGGTATTTTTTTTTCTTTAAAGCCAGTTCAATGATAGGGGGAAAAAAAGCACCAGACTTGGCAGAGGTTTTTATTTTTATTTATTTGATTTATAAGGAGAGGGGAGAAATTCTTCTTTCCAAATGCTTCTTTCATCCAAAGAATTCATGAGCTGAAAGTAAACGGGCCTCATAGCTGCCTTGCTTCTTAAACCTGAGGTCTGAAATTCTTCCCCAGATGATGGAGAAGAGGTAGCTTTGGCTGGCTGCTCCTCATTGCTGAAGAATAAGCTGGTACTACTCTCCTAGCTTAATTTCATTTAGGAAGAAGAGGGAGGGAGAGAGAAAGAGAGAGAGAGAAAGGGGGGGGGTAGAGAGAGAGTCAGAGAAAGAGACTGAGAGAGCAGGGATATACACACACACACACACACACACACACACACACAGCTACAGGGGATGCAGGGGAAGGGGTAACTTGAGTTTTCAAAACCCAGTGCTTTTTTCAAAGTGCTAATGATTCCCTAATACCTCCTCTTCCACTTCTGCTGATAGGGGTCAAAGCTTTTGTGTCAAGCCTACACCCCCAGATAGCAGTGAGGGAATAGTACTAATTTCAATTAGTCAGATCACATAAGAACCTTTAATTCAATTGGTTTAACTGGACATTCCTCAGGTCAGAAGGTTCACAGCTCCTTTTGGCAAAAGTCTAGGGGATGAAAGATGGAGAGCTTTTCAGAGATGTTAAAATCTCAGTAGAATATGAAAGCCTTTCTATCATCTAATCTTTAGAACTGACTATATAAGCTGGGATCCTTGGATTTACTGCCCATTTTAATTTGCTGTACAAATTCCATGTATATTCTCCTGACTAAGGGATCTTGGGCACATCACTTGAAATATTTTTGGATTCTTTTTCCTTTTCTTTTTATATAAAAGAAGGATAAGGATAATCTTATACTATTATTACAATCAGTGTGACCACATTTTAAGCAACTTATATAGGCATGTCGACCTCTCAGAAGGAGAGGTCCTAATAATTTCAGGATGTTGCTATAATGATGAAGACTTCTTAGGTGCTTTAAAGAGGTGTTGCCAAAGTCTTTATTGCACTTTTAAGCTTTAATAACTTAAAACTGCACTATTTTTGCAACACCCTTTGTATGTTTGTTGGGAGGTTAAAAGAGCTGTGCTTGATGGATTGATTTAAAATTAGGTATCATTTTTTTTCCTGCAAACTCCCTGGGTTGATCTCTTCTCAGCTCTTTTTTTATGGAAAAGACAGGGAAATAGCTGGGGATTTAAGCTCCATGTGGTTAAAGATTCCTAAAATGATTTATAAAAACATTTTGAGTTCTCACAATCCAGAGCTCCTATTAATGAAAACCCAAAGCAATATTCTTTTTAATATAAGTTTTATTTTTAAAATTATAAATATATACATCAACAAACAATCATTTTGATATAGAGAACAGTAAAAATAAAATGAACTGTTATGTATACTTTTTACAGGATAATTAAATTGGACACAATTGTAACAAAACTACTTCGGTTTTCTGTGTATACCTGTCATGCCATGCACCAGCAGATTCCCAAAAGATTGCTACTGTGAACAGCTTTTAGGGTTCGGATTTAGAGTCCTTCCAAACTGTAATAGTAAAATTACATAGAAGGCAAGCAAAAAAAAAATTATGATACAGAATAGAATAGGTAAGAGTGCCAAGGGTTATAAGCAGGAATTTGTGAATTTTAAGGTATTCCCTCCCCTTATCCCCCTTGACCTAGAAAAATAAAACTACTACAAGTTGCAGGGATGAAGTTCAGGATCTTAATGTCCCCTTCCCCCCCCCCCCCCACTATAGTAGAGCTTTGTTTTCTGAAATAGTGACATGATTCGAGAGTTCAGTAGGAAGTTGTGTTAAATCTTTTTTGTTGTCTCCTTGTTAATGTGAACATGATTCTAGTTTCATTAATCCTTTTGGGGGAAGAGGAAGGGAACTGGCAAGATCCAGGGAATTTCAAGGTGACATCAGGGAAATCTTTTTCACCGAAACAAAAGGAGGCATAAAAATATCCTGCCTGAAAGAAGATGATGAATTTGTTACTTTTCCTCAGTATGGGTAAGGATTAGAGACCTGAAATCCTCAGACAAAAGGTAGCCCTGTGAGATGGGTGGATCTTAAGCTTTTCCTTCCCCCTCACTCACTTGCACTGAGCTGGGTTCTTCAAGCCAATCTGTCAGCGGACAACAACCTGAGAGATCCTTTGTTACTGTTCTCTCTGTGTGTTGGAGCATAGGGTCCCTGCAGCAAAATCCCTTGTCTTTCTTCCTGCCTTTGTTTTATATCTTTTTTTTTTTAAATAAAGCTGCTTGTGTTGAAGTCTCAGGTTCTCTGCTTATATTATTTTAGTCAAATAAAATATTTGATTAAGCCAGAGATTGGGGGAAATTGGATACTAAGTGTTATTTGGCAAGGTGAGGGACATTCTACTTATTAAGAAAGAGCAGAAAGAATTTGAGATAGTTGTCTACATTGCTTCCCACTAAACAGTAGGGTGATGACGATAAAGAATTACATTGCACCATGGGTCATTTTACTCCCAGAGTTCATTCAAAACAGCTTAAAAAACCCACCACCACCAAAACGCCTTTTGAAATCTCTAATTGACTAAAGAAAAACCAAGCAACAAATATTTCTTAGTTGCCTACTATATGATAGTAATAATAAAAGCCAGCACTTATTTAAGGTTTCTAAAAACCTTTATGTGTTATTTGACCTTCCCAACAATCCTATGAAGTAATTGCTCTTAGTATCCTCTCCATTTTACAGACATGGAAAGTGAGGCAGAGATTTTAAGTGATTTGCCCCGAGTCACAAAACTATTGTCAAGGGTTGAATTTGAATTCATTTTCCTGAGTCCAAGTTCCATACTCCATCCACTGCAATGTACTAGGAATTGAAGACACAAATGAATAGAACCACCGTGTCTGTTTTCTCTGATTCTTTAACGAACCCAGTAAATAATTTAGGCAGCCATTCCACATGTGGATTGGATAGTAGCATTAGGACCATAAACACAACAGAAAATCACTCAGGTACACTTTCAGGGGAGAGAGAAGTCTTTTTTTTTTTTCCTTCAACTTTTCCCAAGAGACTTTGATTAGCCCAAAGCTCATTCTGTGTTGTAGAGTCCAGTAGAGTCTCATGGGAGAGCTAAATACCATGGGAAAAATATGTCAACCCCATCACTTAGGGAAAAAATAAGCTGTGGATGGAAACCTCACATTCCTGTGACAAATTTCAAAGCTTTATTTTGGAATATTCCTAAGAAAGATTCTGTCCTGGGAGAATATCCAGCCTCCTTGTGGGGTCAGTATAAGTGTGGCCTTCTACATGAGGGGTAGCCTTTCCTTCCAACTGCTGTTGCTGGCCCTTACCTTAGTTTGCATCTGCTTAGGACCCGACTGTGAAAAACATAATATACCTTAATAAAAATCAGGGTTCATAATAATAGAGATGAGCTTTCCCAAACCAAAATTTCTTTTCAATGACTTTGTACATATTGGAGATTTTCTTATCATTCCGTGTGTCATTTAGCTTGGCACATAAGCTCGATGAGAAGAGGGACTATTTTTATATCTCTAACGTCCAGGACAATGTCTGGCATATAGAAAATGCTTTAAAAATTCTTCTTGTTCTTTTCAAATCCCCTACCATCTTTAATATATAAGTATATCTTATACATATATATTTATATGTGTACACATATTTATACACTACCTTTTGTTATATATCTATATTTAGTCATAGCTATATCTACTAGCCCAGAAGCTGGAAAGACTTCCCATATTATCTGTGTGACCCTGAGCAAGTCACTTAAACACTCAGTACTCTCCTTCCTCACCCTCTCCCACCCCTGAAGTGTTTAAGAAGATGAAAAGTTTCAGGGAAGATGCTGATCTGGGAGCTCTCTGTACAAATATAAGTGCAGTTTCAGGCCTATCCCATGCAAACAAATTATCTGTCCCATTAGCTAGTTATGAAGTAAGAGGCAATGTTTTTGTTTTTACCTTCCTACACTGGTGTAGAAGAGATGACAAGCTAATGATAGAAAGTATGCTAATTCAAATAGGTCTGGTACTTAGAACCATTAACCCAACCCAGGCAATTTTTTTAAGCCTTAGTGATTACTTTTTCTATTGTTCATTAAGTGATATTTTAACATTTCAAATAGATGGATCTAATGTTTCTCTTGTAACAGATTTTGTTTTGTTGTCTTTGATGATTGTTATGAGACATAATGGTCTTTTTCTATGTGGGAGGATAATGCATACTTTTAATTGTGGGGAGCTAGGTGGCATAGTAGATAGGTCACTGAACCAGGAGTCAGGAAGACTTGATTTCAAATCCTGCCTCAGATGCTTACTAGCTGTGTGACCCTGGGCAAGTCACATAGCATCTCCAAGATTCCATTTCCTTATCCATAAAATGGGGCCCATAATAGCACTTTGCAAGTAAGTAAAGGAAGTGAGGAAGTCACTTTGCCAGTGTTAAAGTGCTATCTAAAAGTGCTATCTATTATTATTTTCTTATTTAATGAAAGGTATTCCTGACATGGAACCAATACCAGCAGTCTTTCTTTGCTCTGGTCACTGTGGAAAAGAGAAACTGCATGTCCTTCTTAGGAGCGATCCATCAGTCATGTCACTTTGACAGGTCATTTTCTTTCTCAGGCACTACACAGCACATGCTTCATGCTGGATTCAGATGGATGCATTCCTCTCTGGTTCAGTGTGTCCCTGGTGACATGATGTGCCACAGAGCTTCCCTGAAGCCAATAACAGGATTTCTCAAGAGGCCTAGAACAGCCCCCGAATGACATGGGAATTCCACAATGACATCACAGACATGACACTTCCTGTAGCATAAAAATCATAACCAGAGTTACTTTTTTTTCCCTGCTCATTGGCTTATCTTGTCATTCTCTGACATAAGCAAATAGACACCTAACGTTTTTCCATGCCAAATTAATCCCCATAGCATAAGATATTTTGAATTCCTTTCTATTTGAAGTAGCTTCTGGAGATAGTTTGAAATTGAGAGTTAGAATTGGAAGGAACTTTGAAGGTCATCTAGAAAATCTTTTCATTTTTCAAAAGAAGAAACTGAGGCCCAGTTAGGTAGGTAAAATGACTTGCCCAAAGTCCCGCATGCTGGTGATAACATGCTCTCATGAATGATAGAATGCCCTCATGAAACTATGCATGATGTCATATTTGTTTAATGATTTATTCTATACTTTCTTCAGGCCTTGGTCAGAAGGAAAAAGGAAAAATCTAAAAGCAGATTAGGAAATATAAGGGCAGCTAGGTGGTGCAGTGGATAGAGTGCCGGACCTGGAGTCAGGAAGACTCCTTTTCGTGAACTCAAGTCTGGTCGTAGACACTAGCTGTGTGACCCTGGGCAAGTAATGTAACCTTGTTTGCCTCAGTTTCCTCATCTGTAAAGTAAACTGGAGAAGGAAATAGCAAATCACTCCAGTAACTTTGCCAAGAAAACCCTAAATGGGGTCACAAAGAGTCAGACGCGATTGAATCAACTAAACAACTGGTCAATAATCTTATGCTACCTTTCTCTGTAAGAGTTTAAAAATGAATCTGTATTGTAAAATGCTGTGGTCACTGACTAACATTTCCCTCTGATTGTCAAGGAGATCATGCTTGCTGGATGAGATGTTTCCTCAATTCTTTTGGTTTCTTAGAATCATAGATTTATAAATGACCTTGGAGATAATTTAGACCATCCCTCTCATTTTATAAATGAAATAGTCCAAGCTCACAGAAATTGAGTAATTTCTTTAAAATCACATAGGAAGAAAGAGGGTTGCCACCAATGGCCAGTCGGGATTTTAATTCTGATTCTAAATTCAGTCCTTTTTCTACTATACTACCCTGCCTAATTCTAGTGTATCAATATTTCTTGGACCAGAATTATCTAAGACTTTATGTTAGAGAAAGTAAGCAACGGGGGAAAAGAGATGAAGAGAAGGGGATATAAGAAAGGCAGCAGAGAGATACTACTTGGAGTCAGAAAGACCTGGGTTCAAATTCTGACTTAGATAGTTATTGCCTTTATTGCCTGGGTAAGTCACTTAATTAATTTGTACCTCCTATGCCTTACCTGTAAAATGAGAGGGTTAGAATTAATGTCCCTCTTGAATCAGTTAGATGGTTTGTAGATAGAATGCTGGGCTTGGAGTCAGGAAAACCTGAGTTCAAATATGCTCAGACATTTACTAGCTGTGTGATCCTGAGCAAATTACTTAGCCTCTATTTCCCTTAATCCACTGAACAAGGAAATGGCAAACCCCTCCAGCATATTTACAAAGAGAACTCCAAGGACAGGACTGGCATACTATTTATGTTCATGGGGTCACGAAGAGTCGGATACACCTGAATGATTAAACAGGAACAAAGGTGCCTTTCAGGTTTAATTCTATGATCCCATGCTAATGTCCTGTAAAAGCAAAACAGAGGCAATGGTGGGTCTAATGAAGTTAATTGTGGCAATTGGTTTATGTTGGTTATACTTCCTTAGGAAATGAGGACAGTCCTTGTTGATGTTTATTCCTTCATCCATTTCCCTTCTTTTGGCATCAACATCTTTTTTTAATAGGTCAGATTGAAATTGCCTCAACTGTAAGGTATATCTTCTGACTTTTATTTTTTCTTATAATTTGGTATTGATTTTAATCCATATCTGTGTCTCTATGTCTCTATCTATCTATGTGGTCTAAAGCCTAAAAATCTTTTTAATCTAATTTTGGTTTTATTCCTTAACCATGTTTTTCAACACACTTTTCACTGTCCTTTCCATGCCTTATTTTTCTATTGAAATAATCAAATATTAGACCATATGGTGATTTAACGTGAAAGGTTCATGGATCACACTTGAAGCCTCTACAGCATGGTTCACTTGCCAGCATGTGTACTCCACTGATGTAATCCGAGAACCCAGGGTTCCATCCATACCCCTATGAAGCATTGGAAAAGGAGTGTGGGGAGTATTCCTACCTAGAAACATTTTGAAATTTTCACTACGTAGAATAGTTGCTTAGAAAATCTATGTATTACATGAAGATCTGTAAGTAACATCTTTGCAGCCTGGGGCTAGTTTTTACAAAAAAAAAAGTGCCCAGGGTAAGTTACATGAAAAATGCCTTGAAATTAATTTTTAAAGATAAATTCAGCTGCTGATAGCAAGTCAATACCCCAATGTGGGGAGAGATACAACATTGACTTATGATGGGGGGACAGAAGAAAGGAAACAAGTATTTATTAAGTACCTACTATATCTTGCATACTATATTTATAACAGAGGACAGAGACCCTGCATAAGAAGAAGAGGATAGACCTCAGGCATGGACACATGGGAATGGAACAAGACTGGATTGAGTAGGAGCTTATTTGGGTTATAGCCATGGTCACAAGTGCCATCTGAATAGTTCCTACCCTAAGAAATTATTCTTGCTAAGTAGGTGGCAAGCTCAGTGGTTTCTATGGTTTTTTCCCTCTAAATTTTGGGGTTCTGAGGCAAAGCTTCAACTTTTCTGACCTAGTTATGTTTCTTGCTAAGTGATAGCATTTAGCCTTGGGTACAATTGGGGAGCTTTGAATAAAAATAAGGGGGAGGTGGAAGCATAAACAAAGAAGAGAAGAGAAGAAAATTTTGGAAAACCGTATGTACATGTTTCTTCTGTTGAGTAACAGAGTTAAAGTCATAGTGATGACATTATTTTTCCAAATAACACACAAAATGCAAGTTATAACTGATAAGTGGTCAGATCCAGCAATAGGTCTTAATAAGCAAGTATTGGCAGGTGAGTGTGTCACACATTATTGAAAAGTCCAGCATGCATAGACAGGAATATGTGCACATAGTGACTTGTTTACAATATGACACTATGTGCCTTATTGTATATGGTTACGTGATGCTATATTGTATCATCAGAATTTAAATACAGGAAAAAACCAATAAATTTACAGTAAATTATTTAAATTTAAGATGCATCATTGTTTTTGAAATGATGCAAATAAAAAAAAAGTTAAATGGTTAAAGAAAGTAGATTTCCAGGGGGTGGAAATGAGGACTGAGTAATTTTTTTTAAAAGGGGGTGGTAGGCCTAAGTCTAGCTCTCTTATTTTTATAGATACAGAAACTAATTTTCTTCTGTATGTGATATTTACTCCCAGAAGACTATTAGCTATTTGAGGGCAGGGACAGTTTTATTTTTTGTCTTTGTAGCCTTAGTTCCTAAAATAGTCCATGGCAGCATAATAGGTACTTAAAAATGTTTTTAATTTAATTGACTGACAGGATCCAGAATTTACAGAACTTGGGAGAATCACATGGCAGTCCCTAGCAGATTAATTAGCCTAAGTCCCTGAAAAAGAAGGTGGTTTGTCAATACCACAATATTGTCAGGGAAGCAGCACTACTGAAAATTGAGCGCTGGTTGTAAGGATGTTTCCTCAGATTCAATAATGCATGATGTGGTAGATATACACACCTATAAAGGAGGGATTGAGGCTACCAAGAGGCAATTGCTTTAGAAGCCAAGTGCTTGTCAGTGTATTTAACACTGGTGGAGACTACTTGAAATCTGGCAAGGATTCCAAGGTCTTAGGGCTGTGTGCTCTCAGCTTTTAAATTGCTTGCCATTGCTTCATACAGAAAAGCTTTAACAGAGTTAAGATCTTGGTAATAGACTTTTACTGGCATAATATTGCATACAAGAATGACAAACTATGTTAGAAAATGGGTTCAACCTCTCACAGCAAAGTTAAATGTGTGGTGAGGGAGGAGATTGATGTAAGAATCGTGACCCTCGATGAGTCAAGATCATTTCTGGAAGGAGTTAAAGAAGAATGAGACATTTCTGAGGAAATAAATAAGCAGTTTCAAGCAGTCTTGAGCTAGGCTGTCTGTTCCTTTAAAAGCAAAGGAGAGAAAATCTGCTCAGTTACTCAGATGGAGAACTTAGAAATATCACAGGCCGGATCTGAGAGTTCCACAGAAGTATCCCACTTCATAGACAGGAGTCTAAGTTAGAAGTGGATGGTGAGTGTTGGTAAATCTACTGGAGAGATAGTATGGAGCACTAAAAAGTGTACTGCCTTTGGAGTTGGAGTACCTGGGTTCAAATTCTGACTGCCATTTATTAGCTGTATATATCGGGTAAATCATCTCATGTTCCCTGAGACTCAATTTCCATAGTTGTAAAATGAAAGGATGGGGTTCTGGAGTTAAATGGTCTCTACAGTCTCTTCTAGCTCTAAATCTATGATATTATATTGTAGTTGTTTCCTGAAGCTATGATCTCAGGAATATGGCCTTATCTTTGAACTCCCATATGTAGATGGTTAAAAAAAAAATCATTGCTAAGCACTTTTAGTGCTTGTACTCATATTTTGGTCTCATAATGAGAAGATGGGATTCATTTGAAAAGATCCTAATGTTGGGGAAGATTGAAGGCAACAGGAAAAGGGGATGGCAGAGGATGAGATGGATAGATGGTGTCATGTAAGCAGTGAACATGAACTTGGATACACTTTGAGAGACAGTAGAGGATAGAAGAAACTCATGTGCTATGGTCCATGAAGTCACAAAGAGTTGGACATTAGTGAGTGGCTAAACAGCAAAGTACTTTTAGCGATAGCAAAGAACTATGCATTGGCAAAAAAGTATGGTATGTGAATATAACGTGTAGCGAGAAATAAAGAACACAGTGAATTCAGAGAAACATAGAACTGATGCAGAATAAAATAAACAGAAAACAAAGGGGCGATAGACAGTCACTACAACATGTCATTGAAAAGATTGCTAGAAGGAAGACAAGATCTGAGTAAGCAAAGAATGCATTAAAGGTCCTAGAGAATATAATGAAACATAATTCACTCCTCACCACAGAGAAATGGGGGGGACCACTGGGGCACAATGTTGTGTACATTGTTAAATGTCATTTTGTTAGATAAGTTTGCTTAACTGTTTTTCTTTTTCATAAGGGAGGGTTCAATCTGGATGGGTTAAAGGTGGTTTCCAGAAATGATAATGATGGAAAGAAAGGTATTAGCAAAATGCATTGAAAATAAGTCTTTTGATGCCAAATAAAGGGAAAAAATAGCAAGTTGATGCCAGCCAACCACTCTAAGGTTGGCTATCTTGAGAATAAAAAATGTTTCTTTTTTAATAGATGTGAAGATGATAAGGTAGCACACTATGTGTAGTCAGTGGATAAAAGGCTATAGATTGCCAGTTCTTGTAAATTACCCAAATCATGGGGAAAAAAGCAAGGAAGGTCAGTTGAATTTAGTATTTTCCTAGCTGAATTCCTTTCCTTGACTTTAGCGAGTGTTTCTGGTTTGTGTTTCTTGTTGTTCAGTTGTATCTAACTTTCCATGACCTCATTTGAGGTTTCCTTGGCAGAGATACTGAAGTGATTTGCCATTTCCTTCTCCAGCTCATTTTACAGATGAAGAAACTGAGGCAAATGGTTAAGTGACTTGCCCAAAGTCACACAGCTAGTAAGTTACTGAGGCTGGATTAAATTCAGGTCCTCCTAACTTCAGAGCCAGTCTTCCATACGCTGCTGCCCCAATTCTGTTTTTACCCTTTCTCCAATGTTTGTTTTCCTGTTAATCCTACTTGTTACCTGAAGAAGCAGTAGATCTCCATTTTGATCAACAAGCATTTACTGGGCACCTACTATGTGCCAGGAATTGCACTAGGCATGGATACAAATATAAAGAATGAAACAATTCTTACTCATAAGAAATTTCCTCCTCTTTGCTCAGCTTGGCTGTCACTGGCTCTTGAATCAGAGGATCTGGATTGAAATTCTGACTTTCACTTACGTAGCTGTGCAACCTTGGGTGAATCACTTAACTCCTCTTAGCCTCATTGTTCTTGTCTGCAAAATGAAGGAGTTGTACTAAATGCCCTGTAAGGCTCCTTCTAGCTTTAGGATCTTAGAACAAGAAACTCTTTAGACCCAAGCCTTCATTGCAAGGATCAGAGGTGGGATTTGAACTCAGATCTTCTAACTACAGAGACAGTGCTTTTTCCTTTGTGCTAGACAGCAATGGTGGCTTAATTTTTGTGCTCTCCAAGAAGCAAGCCTATTCTGATTGTTAGCTTTTACTTGACTAACTTCTTTATTGCTAGGTCATGCTTTTCAGCAAATGCCTTTGTCAAACTGCTTACTATTTGTTAGTCTGATATAGAGGTCTTTCTGTCCTTCATTGCACTCCCAAAGATACCTTTTATGCACTCTTCATCAAGAAATTCTTAAAAGTTTGCTATAATGTTAGCAGAAAGGCTATATAACTATTAATGAGAATAATAGGATTGTGGATTTTGTTCACCCAGAGATGCACACTTGTCCACACCAGACTGGTGTTTGCAATAGAATGCTTTTCAATTGTAGGAATTTCATGTTGTATCTTGTTATTGCTTTTTCCATGAGGGGATACATAGACATTAATATCGATTTCAGGTTCCTCTTATAAAAAGTGATGTTACACTCAAACTTATATTTAAGAAAAATAGCATCCCCTATCAACTGGGGAATGGCTAAGCAAGTTGTGGTATCTGAATGTAATGCGCTATAAGAAATGATGAACAGGTGGACTTCAGAGAAACCTGGAAAGACTTATATGAACTGATGTTGAGTGAGGGGAGTAGAACCAGGAGAACACTGTACAGAGTAACAGCCACAGTGTGCGAAGACTGATTTTGATAGACTTAGCCCTTCTTAGCAATGCAAGGACCTAAAACAGTTTCAGAAGACACATGATGGAAAATACCAGCCACATCCAAAGAAAGAACTATAGCATTGGGATGCAGAATGAAGCAGACTATTTTCTTTTTTTTTTTTTTCCTATCTCATGGTTTTTCTCATTCATCATAATTCTTCTATGCAATATGACTAATGTGAAAATGTGTTTAATAGGAATGTATGTGTAGAGCCCACATCAGATTACAAACTGTCTTGGGGGAAGGAAGAAAATTTAAAACTTCTGGAAATGAATATAGAAAACTAAAAGTAAATAATTTAATAAAAAAAAGAAAAATGGCATCCCATTAAATGTGTGCATGGTTATGGTGGTGGGGCATTGTGAAGGAGACATGGTGCCAATAAAATGCTTTTTTTCCCTAAGAATATATTTTTTTGTTTGTCCATATTCTTTGACCCAGAAATCCCATTGCTAGGCATATATCCTAAACAGGTCAAAAGTGAAAAAAGGATGGGTACTACAAATAGCAAAATACTCATTGTATTACTTTTTGTGGTAGCAAAGAACTAGAAACAAAAGGATGACTGTAAATTGGGGAATGGCTAACCAGATTATATAGTATGTGAAAGTGATGCAACATTACTGTGCTCTAAGAGATAATAAATAGAAAGAATTCAGAGAAATACTGGAGGACTCATATAAACTGATGTAGAGTGAAGTATGTAGAGCTGGGAAAACAACATATACAGGGACTACAACAATATAATTGAGAAAAAAGAGAAACTCAATACTGTCTAATTGTAATGACCACTCTTGGCCTTGTTTAAGAGTTGAGAAAATGCATTTATTTCATTTCCTAATTTGTTGCAGAGGTAAGGAACTATGAGTATGAGTATTAAATATATGGTCAGACATGGTAGATGTATTGTTAGTTTGCTGAATTGCTTTTATTGTCTCTCTTTACACTACATGTAATGATTTACGGGGCAGGGAGTGAATGAAGAGGGATGTGTTCCAAAATGAATGTGATATCAAAACCAAATATCAATTAAAATTAGATTAAACTTTTAAAAGACCTAACTCATAAACTCAGAATATTAGAATCAAAGTAATAGTAACCATCACTTACTCTGTTGACTGTAACTTAGTGAAAGAAAGGGATGCCATAGTTTTTATGTCAATTCTCTTCCACCCTTCACCATTCCTAAAAGAAAATGACTTCCCTGCTGTCTGCTTCCAGTTATGGTGTCAGATAACAGTGATTAACTAAAGTGCCCTATCTCTGTGTCTACTATCTGTTTTTTGGAATTACCCATGGAATCAGTCTAGAGATCAGAATATTCATGTTGGAGGATTGAGTGTTATTAGTGCCCTCACTCTTTGAGAGCCTTCAAGAGGTGGAAAGCAGTAAGATCTGGGCTTCATCAGCCCCTGAGAACACTGACTGTATCAGGGTTCAGGTTTTAACTGGCTAAATATTCCATATTTTAGAAGGATCTCAATAAGCTAGGTAACTTCCAGAAGAACACATCCAGGATAGTGATAGCTCACAAGTTCATGCTCTGTGAGAGTGAGCTGAAGAAGCTAGAAAGGTTTAGTCTGGAGGGGAAAAAAAGATTTATAGGATGCATGATAGCTGTCTTCAAGTATTTGAAAATATTGTTCATTTGAAAATACATTTCATTTTAAAATTCCTATCCCTTGGAAGAGGGATTAGTTTTGCTTTCTTTGGCCCCATAGGAGATAGCAAGAAGCAGAGGGTAGAAATTGTGAAAAAAGAAAATTTAGGCTTAATAGAAGGAAAACACATTTTAACAATTAAAGCTATCCCCAAATGGAAAGGATGACTTCAGATGGTAGCAAGTTTTTCCTCTTTGGAGATCTTTAAGTAAAAGTCTACTGATCATTTGGTTACATTGAAGAAAAGTGTCTTTTTCAGGGGTCATTGGATTAGATGGACCCTGAGGATCCTTCTGATTCTGAAATTCTGTTAATCTGATTGTCTACATTCTCCTTTGGTATTTCCTTGCTATAAAGAGAACATAGTGCAGCTGAGTGGCACAGTGGATAGACTACTGGGCCCGGGTTCAGAAAGACTCATCTTCCTGATTTCAAATCTGACCTTAGACAGTGTGTTATCCTGGGTAACATTGATGATATCACATACCCATTAGAGTAAGGGAGTATAATTTTTGCTTATTAAGATTTCAAAATGTAGATTTCACTCTTTTAAAAAAGTTTTCCTCATTAGGTAGCCACTGTGAAATATGATTTTAACAGTTTTTTAAACAAATCTTGGCTTTATGAAATTAACAGTGCCTGGTAAGAACAATGCTTTAAATCTGTTACATAATTTTAAATTGAGATTTTATGTATCTAAGTTTATTATGAAAGGGGAAAAGGAAGAACAGTGACATGTTTGCCCTTTGTTCATAATTAAAATAGACTATGAGCTTCCTGAAGTGAAATTATTAGGGCAAATTGGTGATATTTTAGGGAAAATCCATTTTTATATACAGATCTTTTTTCTGACTCACTTTTAGCAAATAGGATCTCATTGTGTTCCCTCAAAAAAACTATCTTAAGAGTATTTTACTCAATATATTTTCTCTTTGGCAATCAAATATTCACCCAGTCTCTATTTTATTTTTAATTTAAAGTGAGAAAACTTTTAATAATAAATACAGTTTAAAATATTTATGGAATATTATGCTCTCTTCTCCCCCATTGACTAAGTCATCCTCTTGAATTAAATAGAAGAAATACCATTTAGTAAGGTATTGTTTTTGTTTACAATATGGCACCCTACTGGCCTAATGAGTGTATTTGTCTCCCCACATGTCAACGATTCTATGAGGGAAAATTTAAACTCAATAACATGTACAACTTTTTGATACCTTATGTAATTTAGTTTGGGAGTATAAAAATAGCACTGGATCACATTTTTAAAAAATATGCATTCAATATTGCTTTATTGTCCTATGGGCGCAAGAAGAAACCACCTTTAAATATGTTCATAGACTAAAAGCAATTGAAGAAAGCAAGATAGGTTAGGTTGTTTGGTTTTGGTTTATTAGCAGTAACTGGGTGACTAAATAGCAAGGGTTTTGTAGAGCGGATTCCTGTATTAGGTAGGTAGTTAGTCCAGATGGTTCTGTGGTCCCTTTAATCTCCATGTTTCTTCGATTGTCTCTTAGCTGGACACTTGGCAATCTGGTCAAGAGGGCTTTAAACTGAAAACGGAAGGGGAGGTGGGGCATTCTTTTCTGAAGTCAGTTTGTCCACATTTTCAAATATGCATCTTAAAAGATACTCTTCTTCAAAATTAGTCTCTTAAATAGAAGTCTCTTCCCTTTCCAAACTTCTTAAATATATTTGAGGAAAATAGATTAGTTTAAAATAGTTACACAATTGTTTATCTCAGAACTCTTACAGAATGTGCTAGACTCTTCTCTTGAGGATGGTTGAGTGCAATGCTGTGTGTAGCTGGATAGATGGAAGCTAAAATCTTTTCTAGGCATTTAATTATATGAGAAAGTGGAAAATAAGGGATTTGGTTGATTACTTGTTTTATGCCTTCACACCCTAATAAATATTGTGATCCCCAAACTGTTTATTAATGAAATTAACACATTATGTATCATGTATGAAGAAGACATTATTGACCTTGAGTAGTAGGGCAGACCTTTGAGTTGTTTTCTTAGTAGTGGTGATAAACAGTATTGAGACATTCACACTCTCTTGTTTCATCTCCCTTACACATTTGAGAATTAGCTGCCCAGGATTAGGAGTATATTAAGTCTGTGGTCAGGAAATGGAATTTGTTTTCTGTAAATCTTGGGGTCAAATTCAAGTTTTACCATTTAATATGTCTGAAATTTTGCATACGTTGCTTAACCTTCCTTAGCCCTAGGTTCCTCAACTGCAAAATGAGAGGTGGTACTAGAATCAGGGATTCTTAACATGGGGCCTGTAGAACTTTACCATATTGTCCAAAAGGTCCACAACACAAGAAGTGTGAAAAATCTCTACAGTAGATGTTATTTAAAATCTTTAATAATTATAACATAAAATTATATTTATAAATTGTAATTATAAATCTTGTAATCTCCTGAAATTAACTTTTGACTTTAATTATAGGATGCCCTGACCAACTACTATGGCTATATGTAAATACATTTTAAGAATAGTTGAAGAAATTTTAGATCCTTGATTTGAATTTCAAACCCAGAGATTGTATTTGGTGAGCTAACTTTATCTGGCACCCCAAGAAAGCGCCATGTATCTCTGGATGATTAACATTTATCTTTGGATAATTATGATGATATTCTATGTGAAGGAATACCAATAATGCCCACAACTATGGAGAGAGACACTGAGGGATGGAATGTAGTTCTATATTTGATATTTCCTTAGCAGGGTGAGTTGTTTGAGATTTGATTCAAGTAGATATTTGTAGTTTCTAAATTCTCGACAGCAGTTGTCTTCTGCTATGTGTCACTATATATTCAGATTTGACATCTGCTATCTGAGCCACAGAAGCGGTGCCATGTTTTAAACTGCATCCGCAATTGGCTTCTGTTTTATCTTCGCCTAGGCCATGTTATCACTGCATGTGACATCTCTGTATATGTGTTTGTGAAACTGGGATAAAGTTGGCAAAACTTGCCATGGAGGAAATGAGCTCTGAAGCATGATTTTTTTCAGTAGCTGAAGAACAGGTGGTGTCAGCACGTTTGGCATAGAGTGCGGAAGGGAGAAAGAGAAGAGATTTGGGAGGAGAAGAGAAGGCTTCATCTGGGTCCACAGAAGTATAGATTGAGAACTGGAAGGGATTTTCTGGGCCGTCAAGTTCGCTGCCATGCTCCAATCCTCCTATTGTAGATGAGTGTGGAGAAGTCAAACAATGTGCCTGAGGTCACACTGCTAGTACATGGCTGTGGCAGGTTCTAGACTGAATTTGTCTTGACTCTATAGCCATTGCCTTTTCCACTCTGTCATGCTTCTCAAAGGACTTGACCATGGAAAAGTAATAGGAAACTTAGGATGTGGTTTAAGCAACATAATTTGAATAACTTGATATCATTTTCTTTTTAAAAACTAATTAATTTTTAGTTTTCAACATTCACTTCCATAAGTTTTAAATTTTCTCCACCTCCCTCCCTTCTCCCCTTCCCAAGATGATGTATAATCCAAAAAGGCTCTGCATATACATTCTTATTAAATATATTTTCACGTTAGTCTTGATATAATTTTCTATGTGTAGTTTTCCCAGATAGATAGCAAATTCATTAATGGCAGGGAGGGTATCTGAGACATCTTTCTATGTCCAGGGCCTAGCACAGAGGCCAGAAAATAATAGGCTTACAGTTGATAGGTTTCAGGGCAGCTAGGGGTGCAATGGATAGAATGCCAGGTCTGGAGTCAGGAAGACTCATCTTCCTGAGTTCAAATCTACACAAATCAGACACTTATAGCTGTGTGACCCTGGGCAAGTCACTTGATCCTGTTTTTCTCAGCGTCCTCATCTGTAAAATGAGCTGGAGAAGGAAATGGCAAACCATTCCAGTCTCTTTGTATCTGAAGTATATTTGTATACTCCACAGTATCCCCAAATGGGGTCACAAAGAGTCGGATGTGACTGAACAACAAAAAAAGGATTCAGTTCAATTCAACAACAAACATTGTATACCTACCACGTGCACAGTGCTGTACCTAGTGATAGAAAGACAAAGATGGAACAGTTCCTTCCCTCAATAATAATAACATTTGTTAACAGCTATATAGCACTGATTACATATATGCGAGGCACTGTGCTAAGCTTATCAGCTCGTTTGATCCTCATGACAACTTTGCAAGGTAGGTATTGTCATCATCCCAGTTTTACAGATAAGAAAATTGAGGCAAATGGAGGTTAAGTGACTTGTTCAGAGTCACACAGCTACTATTTGTTTGAAACAAGATTTGAACTCGTGTCTTCCTGACTCCAGGCCAGGTACTCTATTCACTGTATGGTAAGGATCAGGTGTGGCAGGACAGATATAATATATACATAAGGAAGTCAATACAAAGCATGTGCAAAGAAACACAACATAATTTCAAGAGGGGGCACAGAGCTAACGTCTTAGGGGTCATGAGATGGTAAGAGACGACTCCTTGGTTATGTTTTGAAGAAATCTAGGAATGGTGTAAGGCAGAGGTGCTGAGAGAGTACATTCTAGACATAAGGGCCTACTTGAGCAAAAATACGGAGGTAGAAGATGGGGAATAGTTAGCAGGCCAGTGTGACAAGAATGAATAGTATGTGAAGGGGAACATACGAAATAATAATGAAATAGCATTCATGTAGTACTTTATAAATATTATCTCATTATCTCATTTTTGTCTTCACGAAAACCCAGGGAGATAAGTCCTATTATTATCTCCATTTTACTTATGGAGAAACTGAGGCAGACAGAAGTTAAGTGACTTACCGAAGGTCATACAGCTAAACAGCCAGTATTTGAAGTTGGAACTGAACTCAGGCCTTCCTAACTCCAGGTCAGGTGCTCCATTCATAGCACCACCTAGATACCACCATGCATATATTAAGTCAAATCAACAAGGACTTAAGCATCTACTGCATACCAGGCACTATCCTAAGTGCTAGCTACTATTTCTTTTATTTGTAGTTGGTGAGAGAGGGAGATGGGAATTAGATCTATTAATTCATATGTAATTGTATCTTAAATTTATTCTGCTTTATAGTTTTTCTCATCTTGTTAAGTTTTATCACTTCCTATAGGGTTTATTCCATACATCTACAGGAGATATAAACTCGTATCATGGTGGTCAAAATGATGGTCAAGGGAATCGTTTGTCTCTGGTTGCCTTAGTTAGCAGAACTGTCAGTCATCAAGGATTAATTAAGACCTTATTATGTGTCAGACACTGGGCTAAGTGCTAGGAATACAAAGACGGGTGTGGGGAAGGTCCCTGCCTTCAGAAAGTGTACTTTTTAGCGGAAGAGACAACATGTAAATAGTTAAGCACATGCAAGATATTTTAAGTATATGGAGGTACTCTGAAAGAAAAAGGCATTAGTTTCTGAGGAAACTGGTAAAAGATCTTCTATGAAAGACGAGATCTAAAAAATTAGACAAGAAGAAAGGAAATAAGATCATGAAGCCACAGATTTGGAGCTAGAAGAGACCTTTGAGTTGCAACCTCCTTGCTTTACAAATGAGGAAACCAAGGCACAGAAAAGTTAAGTGACTTATCTTGGGTCACACGTAAAGTAATATGCTAGTCAGGATTTGAACTGAAATTTTCTAGATTCCCAGGTCCTATCCTCTATCATTTTGAAGTGTGTGTAGCTGTTTTCGGAGACCGGCTCTTTCATTGGCAGCATATGTCCATTAGTAACCCTGCAACATTCTCTGTGTTGGAATAACACGCATTAGCATTTAACCTAGGGGGGAAAACACACATGAAGTTATTTAAAATTTACAAAAAATTATGGAGTAAACTCCAAACAGGTCGCCTCAGCAATGTATAATTACACTCAGCAGTGCTGTCAGCATACATAGAAACAATTTTATTTCTAATCATCTTCTGCTTTTATTCACTCAGGAATGTATCATTAAAATTTCCACAGAACAATGAACCTTAAAAGGTGCTAATGCAATTGTGAATTGTGGTAATTGTTACCTAAATTAATCTCTGTACTTTCAATTTCTCGTTGCCCTCTGCATATGAGGAGTGTGAAGAAGATAATGTAGAGACTGAAATTTGTATAAATGATGTAAAAACTTCATCTTATTTGATAAAAAAAAGAATTTTCCTGAAACTTGCTGTAGTTTGCAAAGTAATTTCCATGAATATACTCTTTAGGTTCATTATAGACAAACATAGAAAAGTAACACCATCAGGTTGCTGTTGTTCAGTCATTCAGTCACTTCCAGCTCTTTTTGACCCTATATAAGGTTTTCTTGGTAAAGATACTAGAGTGCTTTGCCATTCCCTTCTCCAGTAACACCAGGATAGGTCTTGCTTAATATTCATTTCTTCAGGTGTGTGAGTAATGGAGAAAGTTGGGTAACTTGATAGCGTACACAAATCTTTAATGTCCATTATAATTACATTTGTTTTCCTATGTATGCCTTTTATTCATACAATATTCATATCCATGAACGTTATGTCCAAATATTTGTCACACTCATTAAATTGATCATTACATATTCCTTTTCTATTTGTACATTTCTTTGATATCGTCTATGGTGCTTTTCCTTTCTAATTAATTACTCATTAGCAATATATTTTGCAGCCTACTGCTGCTTTCCATATACCTCCCCATTGACCTTTGGATGCTACAAATATTTTATGAGCTCCAGATTGTAAATCGTACATTCTTTCCATTTACCAATAAGGTCTAAAGACATGGGGTTGTTATCGTCCCTGTAGTGCTTTCCAATGCATTGATTGATGCTGCTGTTGATTTCTGTTTGGATTTAATAAGCATTTGAAGGGTTGTTATGTGGAAGAGGGATTAGACTTTTTTTGGTTCCAATGTGTACCTGGCTTTAGAGCAGTTACTGAGGGGCCAGATCTGAACTTGCTTTAATGGAAAGCTTTCTAGCAGTTAGGGCTGTCCAAGGTTGGAATGTACTGCCTTGGAGGTAATGAGTTTCCCACCAATGAAGTCTTCAGACAAAAAACTGATTCATTATTCCAAGTGTGTTGTTGGAGTGTATTCTAATTCACCTCAGACTAGAAGATCTCTAATTTCCCTTTCAGTTGGGAGGTTCTGTAATTTCGAGTCAGCAAATATCATATCTGAGAGAGCATGTTATGTTGGAAAGAATGCTGGAACTGAAATCAGCAAAGACTTGGGTTGAACTCCTGTCGTTGATATTTTATAGCCATGTTAATAAGGTCAATTCACATAATTTCTCTGAGCTTCTGCCTCCTAATCTTAAAAAAGTGGGATGATAATTAGAGTATCTATCTTCCAGGGATTTTCTAAGGATCAAATGAGATTATTTGTAAGAACCGTGCTGATATTAAGGTTGTGATAGCACTAATATCTACCAGGATTCCCCCTTCCCATTCCTGCAACATAGGTTACAAAAAGGCAAAAGAATCAGGACTCCATCAACTTGGGAGTGGGGCAAGGCTCAAACTATACCTTCCTTGACACAGCTTGTGGCTATGATAGTCTGGCTTCCTGGTCACCCAAGCTCATAAAAGGTACCACTTACTAGAGAGGGAGCCAAGCATATGTAGAAATTACTTGCCAATGTATCCTTATTGCATATCCTTGATATGTTAGGGCTGAATAAACCTTCTTTTGGTAGTTGTTTAATGAGCTATGAATGCCTTATTTCATCCTAACATCAAACC
>CM053590.1:116914833-116931349 GCA_028646515.1 Pseudochirops corinnae
GTATAGAAACTTCAGGTGCTGAGTGGAGAACAGAATGCTTGGGCAGGAAGGAGGATGTATAAATTGGAAAAGAAAGTAAAATGATGTTTATCAGTGGAAAGGGCACTGCATGGCATTCACTCATTTATTCAATATACATTTATGGAGTAAGTGGAAAGCCCTGTGTGGGGCACTAAGAGAAATACAAAGGTAAATAAATAAAATGTGGTCCCTTATCTTAAGGAAAAGCCAATCTATGTTATATCCTGAGTTAGCAAAGAAATTGAGCTTGGAGTTAGAGGGTATGAATCCCACTCTTGCTGATTAAAATCTATGTGACTTTTGGTGAGACCCTTTCACATCTCTGGGCCTCATGTTTAAAATGTAAGAGGCATGGACCAGATGATATAGTGAAGCATAAGGATGCTTTCCAGCATGGCAGACAGTTATTACATACTGATGTCTGAATATGTTAGTACGTTATGATGTACATTAACTATACAACTTTAGACCTCTGATGCTTTCCTTTATGATGCTAGAGCTGTGGTTAGCTACAACATGCCAGATGGCACTGAGACACCAATTACTTGAATAATGTCACCTTTGGAATAGAACAACATAAACAGACAAAGAAGCACTTACTCTTATTATTGGATTCAAGAAATTCTATAATCACCTCTAAAACTGAGTCTTTATGATTACAATGATAATTGGATATTAGAGGGTAACTAGAGAAGGGTAACCAGGATAATGAAGGAACCTCATGCCATATAACAATTGGTTGAAGGAAGAAGGGCTATTTAGCACGAAGACAAGAAGACTTGGTTGAGGGGGTAGGGACCCTAGCAGTTGTCAAATATTTGAAGGCTTTTTTCATAAAGGTGGAATTCATCTCTTTCTGCTTGACCCCAGAGGGCAGAGCCAGAAGCAATCAGTGGATTTTATAAAAAGGTTAATGTAGACTACTGTAAGACTACCTATTGTAATTATTGAAGATAGTCAAAAATGCCTTCGATTGCTTTGGTAGTAGTGAATTCCTCTTCTTTCGAGATCTTTAAATAAAGGCTACATGATCATTTGTTGACTGTATCATAGAGGAGATTAATTCTTTTTTGGGTAACAATTCAATTAGATGGCCTCTAATGTGCTATCCAACTCTGAAATTTTGATATTCTATAGTTATCACTGAGCCCAAGACTCTTACAAGTCTATTTTCTAAGCAGAGGACTTTTTGTTTGCTTTTTTGATCCAGATCTGTGATTTCATTAGAGGAGGGAATTCTGAGAGTAGAACCCCTTCCATTGATGCAGATCAACAACCTTAATAGTCTTAGACAGTTATCCATGAAATTGAGAAGTTAACTATCTTGGTCATGGTAACAGAGTCAGCATGTATCAGAAGTGGGACTTAACACAGATCTTCTTTTCTCCACCACCATGCTGCGTCACACAGTAGGCTTATGTCTTTGAATATGTTATCATAGGGAAGGGTTGCCCTAAGCACCCTTATCCATAAAATAATAATATTAATATTTTTCAAACTATTCTTTAAGGCTGTTGTTCATAGAATAAGTGGTATTCTGCATTAGTAGAAGGAGTTTATCATTGGGAATTCCCTACACCAATGAATCCACATGTCCAGAAAAACAAACAAAGAAACAAAGCAAATGGTCTCCAAATTGTGCTGTAGAATACCTGAATATTTATAAAGTTCTTGCCTCACACACACTAATATTATGTGATAGATAGGTTAAGTATTACTATACCTATTTTTTATATGAAGAAAGTGGGGCTCAGAAGTGAAATGGTTTGCCCCTGGTCATGTGCCTAGCAAAGGGTGAATTGAGTAATTTATTTCATTTCCCCTAACAAGTCCAATGCTCTCTCCAATCTCTTTCTAATGTGCATCCTATCTATTGTGGTATTTGTGTGATAGTATAAGCAGTGACTGCTGATTCCCAGTGCAGATCCCAGATTTTGTTATCCCCATTATATTAGACGCTTTTATATTAGAAGACCCAACTTTTTCTAACCCAGCTCTTCAGGATGACCAAAGAGCTTAATTGAGTGTTTGGAACAGCATATGGGATCATCTCTTAGAATGCGCATGGAGAGAACATCCAGCATAGAAAATGTCTCAAGAATTCAAGCTATTCAAAAGCCATTGCTATCAGTTATTGGCTTGTGAAAGATGACTTTTGTGACAACATTATGTCATTATTCCAAAAGAGAATCATCATGGTCTCTTGGCCTAGTTACATTGGCATATCTAGAAACTGGTCACATGAAAGTATTTCTAGAAATTATGTCTAATGTCCTGGAATCTATTCTGATATTAAAAAGAGCATAAAGGAATGCAGCACATGCCAGGCTATTTGGCATAACTTGTCAAAAACAACTATTTTTTTCCCATGCTAAGTGATCAAAAATCTGCATTTATTTGGCAGGACCATTGCAGGGAAGTACTTCTTGATACTGGTAAAAGCTTTGTCAAAATCCTATGAGTCCTAACTTCAGCTTCCACTGCAGTAATTACAGACCTACACCAGTTACTTGTTGAACACAGATTGCCTTCATGTACTATCTCTCCATTAATGGCATCGTACTAGAAACATGAGTTAGAGCTATATGGGGTTGATTTTTCCAACAACATTTCTGAAGAGTCACTAAAGCTGCAAAATAGATGTAGAATTCTTTTCTTTCTTTCACTTTTTTTTCTGGTCATTCAAATGCTGAAGTCAAGTTATGTGGTCTTGCCACACTCAAATGTATAACAGAGACATGGTACCACAAATGAGTGTAAATTCCCTGGTGAAAAGTTTCTCATCAGAGGGAGAAGATGCTAGAGAGTGCTGTAGTAACGTATGGATACTTTCTATTTATTTTGATTTCTTAATGTTTCATTCTTTTGGAGTCCCCATAGTCTTCATACTACAGTAATGTCCTTGGTATCACTTTTTTTTTTTTTTTTGCTGCTGACTTTGCAACAATTAAAGATTGTCATTCAGTCAACTAACATTTATAAAATGCTTACTAAGACTTTCTTACCCTTTGTCTTTTTTTCCTGATGGTCCCAGTGTATGCATCTGTCTTCAGGATCCTTGTTTTTGTTAGATAAGTGTTGGAGAAAATACATTTAACACTTTCCTTCATGGACAAGTTTTTACCATTACTCAGTTGTAGAGAATAACTTCAATGGTGAAAAAACCCCATAAATTTATAAGAAATACATGCTTCCACTTCAGGATCAATATATATGTAGGCGAATGGTAGATGTTAAAGGCATGAGGGATATTACAGATTGCCTAATCCAACCCTTTCATTTTATAGATACAAAAACCCATACACCCAAAGAGGTGGAATGTTTTGTGCAAGTTCACATAGCAAGTAAATGTCAGACCAAGCTCTCCTGATTGGTGTACATGTTTATCTCTAGCCTTAGAAAGATTTAGCAGGAATTGTGGACTGAGTGAGCACACAGCTTTATACCCTAGAGCAGGGAAGAGATGAATGGAATTTACCTACCTTGACACATCGAGGAGTGAGAAATAGGAATTTTTTTAGTGGAAAGGAGGCACATAGACCTATTTTTCTGTTATCCAGGAGCAGTGTAGCCCTTTTTTTTTTTTTTTTAAAAAAAAAGGAGCTGAAAGTGTGTTGCCTAGCTCCTGAGACTTGTTGTCCTACGGTGGTCTGATAAGAGTGACAGACAATACTACACCAAGGAAGAAGACTCTGAAATAGCGGATGACAGCTCCAGCAGATGGCGGCAGCAGCTTGGTGAGAATAGGCAGCTAGAATCTCCAGTGGCACAGAGGAATTGGAAAGGATAAGTGGGCCTAAAGTGGATGATGACTGCAGAGATGGAGTGGAGCACAGCATCAATTCAGTGAAATAGGACTTTTTCCATAAACCTTTCTAAGATCTTAGAGACTTTTAACTGAAATATGGCTTTGGGAGAGAATGCACTGTTCAAAGGGAACAGAAAAGCTGGGACAGACAATAATATGGCACATTAAGAAAACATGATTGATATAATCCAGGAATAAGAGGGTAAAAGCATGGTAGAGAGCATTTGGGTGAAGATCAACTGAGGGAGAAATAGATACAATCTTGTTATAGGTACTAAAGATTACCTGGACAGAAGAAGGAAATAGATGAGCAGTTTGGGAAATAGATCAGTAACTTAGCACAAATCCATGATATGGTAGTTGGACGTCTGCTAGAGCTAATTTTTCCAATTATCCAGACTTCTTCTGGATCTCTCTCTGTCTCTCTCTGTCTCTCTGTCTCTCTGTCTCTCTCTCTCTCTCCATCTATTCTCCCCTCTCCTTCCCTCCCTCTCCTAAAATCAGAACAGCTAATAAATTCTTGGCTTAATTTAAAAATGATTTCATCATTCAAAGGGTAGAGGAAATGAGACATCAAACCACTATTTTTACTTGATTCTCATCAACAAGGATGAATTATTTGTTGAAGTAGAAACAATTGGAATCTTGCAGGGGTTCCAGTGTGTGTGTGTGTGTGTGTGTGTGTGTGTGTGTGTGTGTGTGTGTGTGTGTGTGTGTGGTTACTATGATACCTCAGAATATTTGATTAAAAGGAGAAGAAATACAAGCATGGTCTTATACAAGCCCTACTTCTTGGGAGATAAATTCAAAGGATATAGAGAAAGTATAGGTATGATCCCATGACCTAAAATTATATAGAGGAAATGATCCTGAAAGGTATGAGAGATTTTTACAAATGATATTCTGAAGACACAAAAAATAAAACAATTCCAGTGCGAAAGAAAGGAGGGAGAATTTCATCAAGAGAACAATGTGCATACATAGAGGACCCATTAACCAATTTAGAGTTTTTAGAAACATGAAAAGAAGATAGAAGCTAAGGCAGATCACAGAGAAGGAATATAAAAGAGTGGTATCTTCCTGAGAGAGTGGTGCCAGAATTGCTAAAGCTTAAAAAGAGCTGAAGCTGGCAGTGAATAGTGAATATAATAAAAGGGCTTTTTGAGCTATGTTGGGGGAAAAAAGATAATCAAAGAAGAGACAGAACCATTGTTCATAGAGGATGAGATGATGATAATGGACTATTGAGAGAAAGCAGAACTAAACAATTCCTATTTTGTTTCTGTTTTTCTCTGCCAAGGAGAACGAGCCTTGCACTGGAAATGATGGAATAAAATGGTTAATAGTAAGTTGAAATCCAATATAAGGAGGGAGGTAGTAAGAGAGCACTTAGCTTGCCTCAATGAGTTCAAGTGACTTGGCCCAGATGAACTATATCTCTACTATTGAAAGAACTGGTGAATGTCAATGTTAGTGATTTTTGAAAGATCATGGAGAGCTAAAGAAATACTACAGACCTAGAGAGAGGAAAATGTCTGAATTTCAAAAAGGTGGAAGATATTGGAATCTAAAAACCTATAGTCCAGGGATCCTGAATTTGATTTATGACAAAATTCTAGAAGGAATTGGTTATAAGCATTTAGAAAGGGAAGAGGTAATCATCAGGAATCAGCAAGCCTTCATCAAGAATATGGCTTAGCAGAGTGACTGGCACATATGAAGTGCTTAAATGCTTATTGATAGAGAAGCAACACTGAGTAATGGGTCAGGAAATGATCTCAAAGGCAAGAAAACTGTCTGACACATATTGATTACAGGACTGTGGGCACAAGTCAGTGTTCCTAAGAAACTCTCTAGGACTATCAGTTGCATAGAAGTGTCTGGTCTGAATGTTTCCTTATAACATTGAAATCACATGTTTGAAGCAAAAAAAAAAAAAAAAGAGAAAAGAGGCCTACTGAATCAGCTTTTTTTTTTTTCTCTCAGTGTTACTGGAATGGTAGATAAGGGGAATTCTTCAGTAAGTTCTTTCCCTAGATTTCAGCAAAGCATTAAAAAAAGTCTTTCAAGATATCTTGTGTGGACAAGGGGCCATGTGGGCCATGTGATGGTGTAGTTAGCTTGATTTATAAATGACTCAATGACAAGAACCAAAAAGTAATCAGTAATATATCAATGTCAATTTGAGGAAGGTCTCTAATGTGTGTTCTTGAGATCTGTCCTTGGTCCTGTGCTATTTAACATTTTTGTCAATTATATAGGTAAAAGTATAGATGGCATAAAATCCGCTGATGACACACAGCTGACAGGAGATAGCTATTATTTTGTAAGACAGAACCAGAATAAAAAAAAAATTCTATGGGCTACAACTATGGGACAAATCAAATAGGATGAAATTAAATAAATTTAATAAAAATAACTGTTAAGCAGTATGCTTGGGTTAAATCAGATTCATAAGTATAAGAGGGGAGGGTTAGCTATATGACAATTTGTTTAAAATCATATGGGTGAAAAACCATGAGAAAGAAAAAAAAACAAAGAAAAACAAAAAAGAAAAGTCTGCTTTGCTGTGCATACCTACTCCATAGTCCTTTCTCTGAATGTGCCTCACATTTTTGATTGCAAGCCATCTTAGGGAGAGAGAGGGAGAAAATTTAAAACTTATGGAAATAATTGTTGAAAATTAAAAATAAATAATTTAATTAAAAACATATGGGTGTAAAATATGAGAGTGTTAGCAATTTATATGATCTATTTGAGTCAATAGTGTATACTTTAGCTGAATTAGAAGCAGCCAAGTGTCTAGGACTAGGAAGGTGATAGTTCTATAAGTCATGCTACATCTGGATGACTATGTTTAGGTGTGAGTACAGTATTTGGTGAAGGACACTGAGAAACTGGGGAGTGTCTAGGTTGAAGTGATGGGGAAATTGAAGGATTTCAAGATCATGCTATGGCAAGATGGAATGAAGGTACTTGGGCTTGTTTATCATAAAGAAAAGATTTGGGGGAACTTGATAATGACCTTCAACTATTTGAAAATATGATATGTAGAAAAGGGATTAAATGTACTCTTGGTCACAGAGAACAAGACTAGGCACAAAGGGTGAAAACTGCAGAGAAGCAAATTTAGGCTTAATGTAAAGAAAAACTTCTAAACAACTAGAGGTATCCACAATTGTAATGATCTACTTCAAGACACGGGCATATTGTCACTATGGGTCTTCAAGAAAAGGATGTATAATGGCTCTTTAGGAAGACAGAATGGAATAGGGGACAGAGCATTTGACTGGAAGTCAGGAAGATCTGGGTTCAAATCCCGTCTCAGACAAGTTTCAGATAGGGACACACACAAGTTGTGTGATCCTGGACAAGTCACTTAGCCTGTCTATAAAATGAGGGAGCTGATCTCAGTGGTCTATAAAGTCCCTTCTAGCTCTAAATCTATGGCCTCTGCATCTATGATACTATGAAGTATTAGAAGAAGTTCCAGTCATGTTGAACTAGGTATTCTCTTGACTCCTTTTTCAACTCTGAAATATTGTGATTTTACAGTTCTATGATTTATAAATCCTGATGATTCAGTCTTTGCAATATCTTTTATCTGCATCTTTACCTCTATTCCCATTGCTACCCATCCTCTTATGTGTGCAAGAACAACCTCAAATGATTGCATATAAACTAAAATATTACATTAGCATCTTAATATGCCTTCTCATCTCTAGTCCCAGCTCACTCCTCAAACATTGCTTCACACTGCTTCTAGGCTTATCTTCCTTCACTAGGGAGGCAGCACATTAGATTTGGAGTCACGGGACCTGGGTTTAAATCCTGGCACTGCCACTCATTATCTGTGTGACCAACTTTTAAAGTAACTTCTAGTGCTAATCTTTGATCTTATTATTATAAAGACAGATTCTATCATCATCCTAATTAATCAATCAATTGAACAAATTATGTGTTAAAGGATTTTTCCTATAACTTCATCACATTGTATAGCCAAACTCTTAATCATATTGAAAAGACTGTAGGATTTTGGGCCATTGAATGAAGGCAGTTGAACCACAAATGGAAGGTCTTGTAATTGGCTAAAAGGATCAAGTCATACCTCTTGAGTGTGCATAAAAAAATCACTTAGTCCAGTAGTAAGTGAGAAGTGGTGGACCAGTCATATGTTAGAAGAGTTCCAGCCAAGTCCTTGAGAGGGAATCACCTTGGGTGGGGAAGAAAGTTTCTTTCTCTCCCCCTACCTTCCCAACGATCATATTATTGGGTAGACTAGACTCACAGGAGACACCAATTCCAGAGGAGACATCAAAGCTGGACAATCTTAAACAAAGGCAGATATAGAAAGATAGATACCTGAAGACTGAAGCACGTTCAAGGACTGTGACTCTTTGTACCATAGAAGAATATCTAGTATTAGAAAAAAGGACTTCCAATATCCAGGAGTTGTGAAAAATCACCCTTTGGGCAGATGTGTGCTCTACACATTTATCATATTATCACTGTATTATAAGCTTAAGCTCATTCTTTCCCTGGAATCTGTATATATTTGCATGAAAGAGTGAAAATGTTCCTTGATCTTGGGGGTGGTGGTGGTGGTTCTTGTGGTGGTGGTGGTAGTGATGAAGTTTTCTACCAGCTGTTTTTTTTTTTTTACTATGCATTCTTAGTAAATATCCTTTACTAAAAGCTAATTGAAGTCTGATTAATTGTTGCTAATGAGAAACACAGTGATGGGAGGTCATGAGCAACAGTAGTAAGAACAACACCTCAGATTTACCTCTGGAATCTTGAGAGTAGTGATCTGCTCTAGGAACCCTCTAGGGACCTGGCTTGCTAATGAGAGTGGGAGTTGGGAAAACAGCCCCAGATGGGGATGCTACAGTGTGAACATAACATCCATATGAACAAGTCAGAAAATTTCTCCCTTTTAGAATCCTTCATTTGCTAAATTATAGGCTACTAACAAAACTCATTTTTTTGGCCTGGTATTCAAGTCCCTTTACTTCCCAGCCTTACCTCACATTATTCTTCTCTACATCTTATTTTATTTAGTTAAATTAGATTACTTTCCACCCCCTGTCCATGCCCCACACTTTCCTTCCTTCTTGACTCTGTTCATCCTGCTCCTTATTCCTGGAATGCCTTTTTGTCTCTCACTTCATCTTTACCTTTTGAATTCTTATTCCTCTTTTAAAGCTCAACTCTTCCAGGAAGCCTTTTCTGATTCTTTTGTTATATAATGATCTTTCTTTCCCATTAGACCTTGCACAACACTTGGATTATGCTCCTCATTGCACTGATGTTTTATTTTGTGTTCTACTTAATTAACCAGGTCATATCCTTTTATAGACTCTTAGCTCCATAGGTCAGTTACAGCGTTTTTGTTCAGTTGTTTCAGTTGTGTTTGACTCTTTGTGACCCCATGTAGGTTCTTTTGGCAAAGATACTGGCATGATTTGCCATTTCCTTCTCCAGCTCATTTTACAGATGAGGAAACTGAGAAAAACAGACTTAAGTGACTTGGCCAGGGTCACACAGTTAGTAAGTGCCTGAAGTTAGACTTGAACTCATGAAGATTGAGTCTTCCTGACTCCAGACCTGATATTCTATCAACTGCATCACGTAGTAGCCCAAATTTTTTTTGACAATGTTGAATGTTCATGTCTCCTGTTCAAAGAATGGACAGAAACGAACATGATTTCCATAACTGGAGTGTTTTGTTGTTTATTCAGTTATTTCAGTTACATTTCACTTTTTGTGACCCCCTTGGGGTTTTCTTGGAAAAGATGCTGGAGTGGTTTGCAATTTTCTTCTCTAGCTCATTATAGAGATAAGGAACTGAGGCAGAGTTAAGTGACTTTCCCAGATCATACAGCTAGTAAGTGTCTGAGGTCACATTTGAACTCAGTTCACCAGGCTCAGTGCTCTCTCCACTGCACCACCTAATTAGAAAAAAATCCCACCTCCCCTCCCCCCCCATTGTCTACTAGTGTTCCTCTTGCACATTTCACCAATAGTGGATAGAGTGCAAGATTAGTGTCAGAAAGACCTAGTTTTGAGTCATGCCTTAGGTACTTACTAGCTATGTGACCCTGCACTTAACGCAATGCTTGGCACATAGTAGACACTTAATATAAATGCTTCTTGACCAACTGACTTACCCTGAGCAAGTCACTAAACCTCTCTGAACCTCAGTATTCTTATCTGTAAAATGGATATACTTATGAGCACCTCCCTTCCCAATGTTGTTGTGACTATCAAGTGATATAACAGGTACAGTAATTTTCAAACCTTAAAGCACTCTATAAAGTCCATCTATCCTTATTACTAAATATTTCAGAAACACAAAGAACACGTGAATGAAAGAATGCTTAAGAGACACGTGAACTATTATACAAGAAGAGTTAGAAAGATTAAACAGATCACTTGCTCCAATCCTTGGAAATTGAAGAACAAAATGTTATATTAGGGTATAGAGGAGGAGTGAGGAACCTGCCGCAGGTTCCCCACCCCTGCTATAGAATATGTAAAAATGCCTCAATTTACACAGATAGAATGTACTTTCTCTGTAATTCTTTAATTCTACTCCTTCTAATCTGCCTGGGAAATGAGGCAAGGCATCTGTTGCTCATCACATCTGCAGCTGAGGTTCCGTTGCAGCCTGAGCTTTTATTGGTTTGGTCTGCAAACAGCTGGAGAAAGGGACTCTTGGGGGCCTTCTAACTTTAATTCCACTGTAGTCTGTGGCAGACCTACTTTTAACCCATTTTTGAGGCCACTGTTGGTCTTCCCACTGGGACACCAGAAGTTTTCAAGGTATGTCTCCTTCTTAATATTAAAATATTCCCCCCCCCATCCCCAGATGATAGAAATTATATTATCAGTATCTTCTGATTGAGAAAATGCATGATGAGGAAAAAAGAAGGTACTACAAATTCAATAACATTTTAAAATGAATTTCTATTTCATTAATTTCCACATATTATAGTAAATAGTATTGGACTTGGAATCAGGAAAATCTGAATTTATTTGATGTGGTCCTGGAAAAGTCACTTAACCTCTGCCTCAACATCTCCCTAAAAGCTTTTGGTCTTGATTTATTGCAATCTGGGAATTCCAGATACCCTGTCTTGGAATCATCATATTAACATCTATGTCTATTTCAGAAATATGAATTATATGTATGTATATATGTATGCACATATATACATATACATAAATGTGTTTGCAAACTGAATTTATTCAGTGTACAGACAATATGTTTGCTTGTTTGTGAATTTATATATAGATTTATGGCCCTTTTAAAAAATGCTCCTGGACCCCAGCGTGGGAATCATTGCACTCTATACTCTTGTGACCACCTAAAATTCCTGGGCAGATGGCTCTCCTCCCTCTTAACTACCCCAAATCCCACCTCTCTAGTTTTGACTGTTCCTATCTCCAACTTGTACCCTGATCTCTCCCAACAGCAGACTTTGCTTTTGTGTTTCATCCTTGACTCCTCCAAAGCTGGCTCATCTCTCTCTCCCACGCTGTTTTTTCACCATCTGGAACAAGCTCTACAAGTCTAATTAACTCTCTAAGTATGTTCAGTTCCTATTTCAACACCTATCATTTTTTTCCCTCCCTGACTTCTGACTCTTGACCCTCTTGCATAAAACAATCATGTCCTATTTAGCATCCTTATGCTCAGTTGAATCTTGCTATTCTTGGCAGTTGTACCCTTTCCAGTCATCCCTTCTGTTAATAGATGTAAGTTAGATGGTACACAATAACCTGTTTATTTTCATGTCAAATGGATAGAATGAAAGGCATGCAATAAAAATTATAGCATCACAGGAAAAAGTATTGTCTGAATAATACAGCAACATGGATGCAGGTATAAAATCATGTAGTATACTCTATCAAAGTAGCCCCTGAGGTTTCTTAAATGTACTTATAAAGAAGAATTAGGCTACTTACTTTTATCAGTGGTGGCAACATTTTTGTTCATAATTACATTAGGAGATATATTTCCATTAAATATGTACTAGGTTTACTTGACATAAAAGATATTTTGATGAGTGATACTTATAAACAACCACAATGTACTTTTTTTAAAGTAAAGTTTAAAAAAAGGAAAATGTAGCTTTATAAGGATGGTAGTTCTGAATCAAGTTGGTTAAAAACAGTTTTATTTTAGCCTCTGACACTGTGTAGTAAATATGGGCATCTAAGCATGGCTGTACCTCCATTTGGGAATCCCAGATAAGAAGAAGGCAAAAAGAATGACTTCTTTACAATTATATTGGAGTAGATACCAGCATTATATAGACACATAATTATCTTTAGGAAAATCACTGGTCTTTGGTTAAATTCCTGGATCCACGGATAGCTAGGTGGCACAGGAGGTAGAGGGCTGGGACTAGAGTGAGGAAGACCTGAGTTCAAATCTTGCCTCAGATATTTGCTTATCTATGTGACCATGGGTAAGTCATTTAATTTAGCTCGGTCTTAGTTTCCTTATCTGTAAAATGGAGATAATAATAGTACTACCTCCTAGGGTTGGTGTAGGGATTGAATGTGACAATATATGTAACACTTTGCAAACTTTAGAGCACTATAGAAATGCTAGTTGTTATTATTTTGAATGTAGACAGTGGTAGATGTTAATTGATTTTAAAAGTTAATGTTCTAGGAATACTATGTCAAGAGAGGAAAGACAAAACTAATTCAGAATATGTTCCTCAGGGAGACATTGTACAAATGACACCACTGGTGATACTCCTATTAAAGTTGTTTATCCTTTATATTGGCTCCTTTTGGGAAGTGTCCTTAATCAATTAACCCTAACCCTAACCCTAACCCTGTCTGGAGCATGGATGGAGATTAATAGCTCAAAGACAATTTTATCATGTGTTATTATTTAAAATATGTACTGTGCTATAAATATAAATATAAATATAAAAATAAAAATAATCTTCCTAAAGTGCAGATCTGGCTACATCACCAATTCAGTAAATTCAATAAATTACAATGTTGGAGGCAGCTAGGTGGCACAGTGGTTAGAGAGCTTTGCAACTAGAGTAAGGAAGACCTGAATTAAAATCTAGCTTGAGACACTTACTAGCTGTGTGACCCTAGGCAAGTCACTTAACCTCTGTTTTTCTCAGCTTCCTCAACTGTAGAATGGCAATAATAACATCACTTACTTCATTGGTTTGTTGTGAGGATCAAATGAGAGAATATTTACAAAGAGCTTAGTATTGTGCCTGGCACATACATATTTATTCCTTTTCAATTGCTCCCTGTCATTTCCAGGTTTAAACATAAAATCTTCTTTTTGGCTTTTAAAGTCCTTCATAACCTGGGTCCCTCTTACCTTTCCCATCTTCTTATGCTTGACTTTCCTCCACATATAATCCAGTGACACTGGCTTTCTTGTTGTTCTTTTTCCTGACTCTGGACATTTTCATGGCTGTTACCATGCTTGTCCCTCTCCCTCCCACCTTTGCCCCTTTGTACAGTCCGTTTCCCATGCCAAGAATGCTTTATCTCTACACTTTCACTTCTTGGAATCCCTAATTCCTTTCAAGTTTGCCTTCAGGGCACCATTTACTGAAAACCCTTTATGATGCCTCTAGCTGTTAGTGCTTTCCTTTTCTGCTCTGAAATTGCCTTGTAGTAATTTTGTATACATTTTGAATTTGATGTTCTTGCCCCCAGATATTTTTTAGCCACATGTAGTACCTAGAACAGTGCCTCCTATACAGTCAGTGCTTAATAAATGCTTATTGAATTCAACTGAAACTTTTCTGAAAAAAAAATTCCCTGCCTAGTTTCTGAATGGACATACAGAACCAGTTAGCAACAATCCCATAGTGAATAATGGAATAGTGAGCTGCCAAGGAAGAACTCTTGGGTGAACAAGAACAGGAGGTACCTGTCTCTCATGGAAGACTGGCTACTGAGACATTCACTGTGTTTATTTCAACAAAAGGAGATCCTCTTCAAAGACCTCAGGACCTTTCTATTTCCAGCATCATTCTCTGTCTTTATTTATCTTATTCCCTCTTTCAACTAAAAGTCAGTAAAAGGGAATAGGACCAAGATTTTCTTATGTCTTCAAGAGAGATACATATTAACATACATATTAACACTCCCACTTTTATGCTATGTAATAATAATTTAATGAACATATCAAATAAAACATATTAAAACCTAAAAAATCCCACAAAAACCCCAACAGACTAAAACATGTCATGAGAAAGGACATTGTTGCACTGTATGAAGAGTAAAAATGTAAGAGAAGAAAATAGTCTGAGATGGTTTAAATTTTTGTGAAAAGTATATCCTGTGGACAGTTATGGAGATGGTAGAAATTTGAGGAAGGAAAGAAGGAAGGAAGGAAGGAAGGAAAGAAAGAAAGAAAGAAGGAAGGAAAAAAGGTTGAAAAGTTCAAGTGTGCTACATAAAATGGATATCACTCAGCTTTTGAGTAGGGAAGCAATGTAATGATTAGAGAGGAAGCCTGATGTAAGGGAAAGGGCACCAATTATGGCCTGAGGTCCTAGGGATACAAATACAAATGGGAGATAGTCTCTGCCTTCAAGAAGCTTGTCTTTGCCTGAGGGAATACTGTATATCCGCAAATAAATAAATGCAGAATCTACAGAAAATATGTAATTTGAGAAGAAGGTTATCAACAATGGAGATTTAAGAAAGACCTCTTAAAGGAAGACACACTCAAGCTGAACCTTGAAGTGATCCAGAGATTCTAATATTTGAGAAGGGAGAACATTCTAGGAATCTACAAAGGCAGATAGGAGATAGAATATCTTACTATGGGGAGCAGCAAGCCAACCAGTTTTAGCTAGAATTATATTAGGCATAAAGAGAAGTGAGTGATTTATAATTAGCTGAGAAAGATGGCCTAGATCCTGATCATGAAGGATTCAAAGCGCCAAATAGGAGAGTTTGTATATTTTCTGAGGGCCAATAAAATGCCATGGAAGCTTCTTGAGCAGTGGAGTGACATGATCATATGTATACTTAAAAAATATTAATTTGGCTGCTATGTGGAGGATGGATGAGAGAGGTAGAGGAGACTGGATTCAGGGAGATCAATTAAGAGGCTACTGCGATTGTCCAGACAAGAAGTTATGAGGGCCTGCACTGGGGTGGTTGTGTTGTGAATGGCAAGTGGATAGAAGTAGATAAATGTGAGAGATATTGAAGAGGTAGAAAAAACAAGGCTTGGCAAATGATTACATATGGAGTGCACAGAAGATTGAGTAGTTCCAGATGATTACATGGTTATGCAGCTGGGCAACGGGATGAATAGGAATATCCTTGACAGAACTAGGAAAGTCAGAAGGGCGTGTGTGGGTTTAGGTGGAAAGACAATGAATTGGACTTGCTGACTTTGAGATTCCTGTGGGAAATTCGAGTGGAGATTTCAGCAGGCAACAAGAGATGTGAGGCAGGAGCTTCAGAGATAAATGAAAATTAGAAATGTATATTTTTAATCATTTGCATATATATGATAGTTAATCCATGGGGGAGGGGAGGACATACAGTTATATATGTGTGTATGAATATGCATATACATGTATATATACATGCATAGTAAAGAGAAAAGGACTAAAGATGAAGATCCTGCAAAGGAGAGAAGAAAATGGAGAGAGACTGACACAAAAAAAGAGGAAAAAAAGGGATACTAATTATTTAAGTATTGCTAATAACAAGGGCAATTCTTGAGGTAAAATACCGTAGAGTCTTAGGACACAAAAGAAACTTTCCAAGGCCTAAAAAATATGCAATTTAGGGCAGAGCCAAGATGGCAGTATAGGAGCAGCAAGGTACTGCAGCTCCCACATAGCCATTTCAATTACCCATAAAATATGACTCTAAACAAATTTTAGGGCTCCAAACTCACAAAAATACACCTACCGCTGAAGGCAGCTCAGCAGGAAGGGGTCATTGCAGCTCTGGGAGCTGAAACCAGCCCAGCCTGAAACCACGGTTTGGCTCTGGGGGCAGCCAGGATGAGCCACAGCTGGAGCCTTCAGGAGAGTGGATCAGCGGCAGCTGTGGAAGTTTCCAGAATTATCAAGCCATAAGAAACAAGGACTTAGTGAAAGGTCAGTGGAACTCAGCTAAATTTGGGGGAGAAAAGTGGGTCTGGCCAAAAGCCTCCAGGGCAAGGAAGCAGCAGAAGCAGAGGCCCTGCAGCCACCTCTACATGGCTGCTTCAGAGCTCCTGGCCTACAGATTTCTGGGGGGAGAAGCAGTCGTTCAGAGGCCAAGTGCTCTTGCACTGAGCGGCCTGGATCTGGATCGTGGTCTTGGGTGACGGTCCTGGGGTATGTTTTCAGTGAGTCAAAGCTGCTGGGGGCTGCAAAAAAGTGACAGCCCCCCAATAGCTCTGGCAGCTGGGAAAACTCCAGTAATATGAGACAGAGCTTTCCCCTCTGGAAGCAGAGTTCCACAGAGCTAAAAAAAATCATTGACTGGCCAACATGAGTAGGCAAAGGAAGCAAAGTAAGAACAGCAACCAAACTCTAGATTCCTTCTTTGGGGACAAGAAGAATCAAAGCATGGAACAGGAGGAAGACAACACAGTCAGAACTCCCTCACCAAAAGCTTCCAAGAAACATGAAGACTGCCTAAAAGCCATAGATCAGCCTAAGGAGGATT
>CM053590.1:116931849-116974170 GCA_028646515.1 Pseudochirops corinnae
TTCCTTCCTTCCTTCCTTCCTTCCTTCCTTCCTTCCTTCCTTCCTTCCATAACCTTGGTTTTACAGAGGAAATGCCAGAGAAATGAATGTACTGATTGGGTCCTGATACTACCAATGTCCAGATAAGTATGATCTTGGACCATCTTGTTTGGGATCAAGTCCTCCTAGTAGGTGTTACCCAGCCTATCCATCTTTTCCACCATACGTGTTGCATTGGTGCCAAAGTGAGGCATGTAGGCTTCTGTTTGTGTGTAGAGAGAATTGAACACAAGATGATTCCTAGGCTATAGGGTTGTGATTCAGGATCAAAGGTAGGTGTTTTTTTTTTTTGCCTCAATTACATTTCCTCTATGTAATAGATTCTAAAGGTCTTTGGTAAGCATCTGCTTTCAGCATCATATCATTATAACACCCTTATGTTGTTTCCTATTTATCTCTTTCCATTCTGGATTAGCACAGCAAAAGTAATTTAATAATTCAAGGCTTCTATTCTTTAAAAATAATTTTAAAATGGCACTTGCTCCATGGATCAGCACACATTCTGATATTTAATAAGGAGCTGGTGCAATTGTAACAAATTTATAGTTCCCTAAATGAAAACTTCTTTGGGAGACTATACTCTCAGGATGATGGTAATAACAGACCACTAGCCCACTCCAAGACTTTAATATTCTTCACACTTTCCACAGAATAACTTGATTGATGTATTTTTTTTTATCCCAAAGCCCTAGAGAGTTGTCTGCTCCAGCATGAGATGCTGAGACATCGTGCCCACGGCAAACTCTGTGGAGTGCAACTTATAAGAAGAAATGACTGTATGGGATGCATTTAGATGGTGTGTGTGTGTGTGTGTGTGTGTGTAGGGAAAGGTATGAGGTGAGAAAGGTTCATCATTTTAGTCAATAGTGTAACATTTTAAAAAGAGATTTATATTTTAAAAGCCTTTTATTATATCCATTATCTCACCTTATTCTCTCAGCAACCTTATGAAATAATAGTAAGCAGACTATTATTCCTGTTTTACAGGGCAATCAATCAACAAGTATTTATTAAGCATCTATTATGTGTCAGGTCTAGAGATACAAGAATTATACAGATGATATAGCTAAATTCTGAAGGCTAAGTAAGGAATATGCTAGAGCCATCTTACAAAAAAGAGCAATTATTAAATTTTCATTGTGAACATGTATATCTCAGAAATTGGCAAATGCTATTAATCAGGCCTTGATTTATTGTTTTTGTTCATTGCCTAGACTTCAGAAAGTGATAGAGGAAATATTACTAATGCACACTAAACTTAAAAGTGTCATGAACACATTTTCACCTATAAAACTGACTGTTAAACATATACTGGCATATCACTGGGTGAAGTCATTTGTCTCAAATTGTGCAATTCAAAGGTGATAGAACTGGAAGATTAAACCAAGTCTCCTAAATACAAATCCAGCTCTCTTTTCGCTGCTCTGTGCTCCTTCCTCTGTCCTTTGCTTACCACTTTGGCTTATGTTCGTTTCTTGTAATCCTAACTGTGAGTCTGGTTTCTTGACTATGGCAAAGTGGTTTCTGCCTAGCCTTAGGATTAGAGTCCATGTAATGGATGGAATGCATGTCATGAATACATGTGATGCTCTAATATGCATGCATACATGTATATATATATGTATATACACACACACATGTACATATACACACACATCCAGAAACTTCAGCTTTCATGTTGATTTTTCCTGGGAAGTGGTTAGTGGTAAGTGGGTTGACTAGTTGATTGAGTAGTTTAAATAAAGATGAATATTTGTTAGATATAATTTTTTCTCATGAAAAATCATGGAGCCATCAAATATAGGCCATTGAGACTGACTTTAATTCCTGGCAAAATTTAGAATACAGTAGTAAAGAAATAGTTTATGAAAGTAGAGGAAGAGAATCAGTGATCATTGTGAGCCAGTATAACATGAGTTAATCAAGGAAAGATGGCCATGTCAATCTCATTTTCCTTTTATTGGATTGAGTTACTAGTGTGATCAGTTGGGTGATTGCTGTAATATACCTAAATCTTGGTAAAGAATTTGGATCACTTTTCCCACATTTCTCATGGACAAGATAGATGTGAGTTGGGCAATAGTTCAGTTGGGTAGATCAGGAAATGGTCAAGCAACCAGATCCACAAAATGGTGATTAATGGATTTATGTCAACATGGCACGAGGCCCATAATGGAATGCCACAGGGCTCCATCCTTGGCCCTATTCTGTTAAACATTTTTATCAGTGATCTAGATGAATGCATAGCTTATTAAATTTCAGACGGTACAAAGCCAGGAGGACAGCAAACATGTTAGATGACAGAAATGATATTCAGAAAAATTTCAGCAAGATGGGCCAAATCTAATAAGATTAAATTTAATGGGAATAAATATAAAGCGAAAAAAAATCAACTGCATGAGAACAGGATATAGGAGACATGACAGTTCATGAGGAAAAAGTCCTGGGGGGTTTAGTAGATTGCAAGTTCCATATGAGAATGACATGACAATTTAAAAAGATGAGATAGATCTTAGTCTGCATTAAGAAGCGTATTTTTCTTTATAATTCTTCTAAAATAGATCTGTTTACCTGGCTTGATCACAACTAGAACATAGTCATTATTTTTGAGAATTACATTTTAAGGAGAATGCTGACCAACTGGAGTATTTCCAGATTAGGGCTAATGTGGATTCAGAACCATGCAATTGTCGTATCATTTGGAGGAAAGTGGATGCTTACTATCTATGTGACCTTGAGCAAGTCACTTAACTTCTGGTTGTCTCACTTTCCTCTTCTGTGGGTTGGGAGAATAACAGCACCTGCCTCGCAGAGTTGTTGCGAGGATCAGGCCGGATACTTGTAGAGTGCCCAGCACGGAGCCTGACACACAGTAGGCGCTATATAAATGCTTACTCACCATCATCTTTCGCCGTCACCCGCCCCATCACATAGCTCCTAAGTTTCCCCTCGCTCACTTGCAGAGGAGAGAAGACTTTGGAAAACAATCGTAGATGTCCTTTAAGTTTTGAAGGACTGACTCCAGAACACATGACTAGAAACAAGAGGTCGAGGGCAGAGAGAAACAATTCCACTGAAGGAAAAAACAACCTTCTTTCCCCTAACATTTATAGCTATCTAAAAATGAAATGGGCTGTTGGGAGACCATGAGTTCCCCATCATTTAAAATCACCAATTGGAGGTAGTATGTTAACTTGGAGATACTGTAAAAGAGGTTTCTGCTCAGTAAAAGCTACATTAGGTTGAGCCTTTGTCAATAATATTCCACGAAGATAGGAATGGAATTGATGTAATTATACACCATTTGCATCTCTTCTAAAGTGCTTCTAACTTTTCATTGTCCTTGATTTTTGCTTTAAGAAGTGGGTGCTTTGGGGAAGCTAGGTGGCACAGTGAGTAGAGCACTGGCCCTGGAGTCAGGAGGACCTGAATTCAAATCCAGCCTCAGACACTTAACACTTACTAGCTATGTGACCTTGGGCAAGTGACTTCACCCAATTGCCCTGCCTTCCCCCCTCCAAAAAGATAAAAAAAGAAGTTGGTGATTTGACCATAAACAGGCAACTATGAAATTACTTTGTATTAATGAATGTTTAATTTTTAATTACTTTCTTAAAGACATGTAGTGTTCCTCCAGTAGAATATAAGGTCTCTGAAGACAATCAATCAATCAACTAGCATTTATTAAGCATCTCTTATTTTCCAGGCACTGTCCTCAGCACTGGAGATATAAAGAAAGGCAAAAAAAAAAAAAAAAAAAAAAAAAAGAAAAACCCTAAACCAAGCCCACCAAAAGACACCCCCAACCCCAAACAACAACAACAAAAACCAGTCCCTACTCTCAAAAAACTCATAGTCTAATGGGGGAGACAACATGCAAACAACAGTGTAGAGACAAGATATGTACAGGATAAACTGGAAGTAGTCTTAGGGGTGGCACTAAGATTAACGAAGAGTGGGAAAAGGTTTTTGTGGAAAGGAGGGTTTTAGCTGACTGACACATGAAGGAGGCCAGTGAAGCAAGGAGCTGGAGATGAGGAGGGAAAGAATTCCAGATATAGGAGACAGTCAAAGAAAGTACCCAGAGCTGGTAGCTAAGAGTGTCGTGTCATGTTTGAGGAGGAGCAAGGAGGCAGGTGTCAGTGCTCAGGAAAGAAGCTGTTTCATTCTGGAATTTGTATCTCTAAGCACTACTAACTAGCACAACATCTTGAATATTAGGTCATACATTTATCACTACAGGGGGGCCTCAGAGATCATCTAGGTGCACAGTCTCAGTTTATAGGAAATTAAGGAAACTGAGACCAGGAGAGATTAAATGACTTGCTTAATGTCACACAACTAGTAATAGATAGAGGTATGATTTGAACCCCAGACCTCTGCCTCTAAATTCTGTGCTTTTTCCCCTCTGTACCGGGTTAGAGATGCTTAATACAAGCTTGTTGACTTGAATCCAGTGAAGTTGAGGGAGCATTTTCAAATGTTTAAGCAAGATCAGGTCATTTCTTTACATACCCAAGGAAAAGATTGCCTGCTGATCCAATTTCAAGAAATGCCTTCTGTCCAGGGTGGGGTGGGGTTCCTGGAGGCCAGATCTCAAAAGGAAAAGGGATAACTGGCCTCTCTAAAGCTTCAGAACAAAGATGAGCAAGAATCCTACACAGAGAACCAAAGCTAGTGGGAAAGAGGGGGCATTATAAAACTGGTTAGACGCTGCCTTTAATAGTCATCTAAGAAGCAAGACATGTCCATCCAGGAAGGGCAATTTGCAAAAGCCTAGCCAGGCCTCAGGGGCTCTTAACTGGGGAGTCTGAGGGAGAAATATCTGCTGCTTTCTTGGCTAGGGAATGCTTGGTATGGAGAACAGAGTAGGACAGTTCTGAATGCTGGCTTTAACATATGCTAAGTATGTGAGCCTAGGTAAGGCTCTTAATGTATATGCACTCTCATTTTCTCATATGTAAAATAGTTGGTACTCCAACTGATCTAACATTACAGTTTTCACAGAGAAATAATACTCTGTGTGCCTCCCAGCAGCAATGTGGCCATCCGAGGAGAGACTGTATATAAGGAGCATAAATCATAATTCTCACATTTATATAATGCATTAAGATTTGCATTATATCCAATATCTCATCCCGTTCTCATGACAACTCTATGAATTAGTTGGGTGTTGTTATTTTGCACATTTTATAGATGAGGGATCTCAAGCTCAGACAGGGTAAGTGATTTGCCCAGGGTCACACAGCTAGTTGTTTGTTGTTCTTCATTCTCGAAGAGGATCAATGACATCAGGAGGGTGATGTCTTGATTTGCAAGTGAATGAGGTTTAAGTGAGGCAGAGCTGGGCAGACTCATCAGCTTCACTCTTTCCTCCAGAGTTATCAGAGTTCAGTGGCAAGGCCTAAGTCAAGATTACTGGCAGTGGTCCATGACGCAGTAGTAGACCTCAGCTTTTTTAAGCTAAAGACTTCACCAGGTCTCAGTTTGTTTGAAGAAATACATTCAGTGATTAAAGGGTAGGCAAGAATTGAGACAAAAGATGGTCTGGTTTGCCTTCCCAAAAGAATTAGTCTGGGAGGGGAAGACCCTCAGACTTTCTGGCCAGAACAGAAAACAATTGTTCTTTGCACTCTGAGCCATCAAAACCCAAACAATGAGCAAGTGAGGCTTGGGCTGGGGCTTACTATTGGCCAGTCCCATACAGCTAGTAAATGTCTGAGGAATGAGTCAAACCTGTCAGTCTCGCTCCAATGCCAGGACTCTATTTACTATGACAAACTGCAAATGTAAAAATTGCCAATTATTCATGGGGCAGCTAGGTGGCACAGTGAATAGAGTACTGGCCCTGGAGTCAGGAGGACATGAGTTCAAATTTGGGCTCAGACACTTACTAGCTGGTGACCTTGGGCAAGTCACTTAACTGCAATCGACCCTCAAAAAAAAAAAAGCAAAAAAAAATGCCAATTATTCCTCAGAAAGTTGTTAACAAAACCCTTTAAAGATGGGGAGACTAAGGACCAGAGAAAGTAAGTGATTTGCCCAAGTGCATGGCATGAGAGAGAAGTGGAGGCAGTAATGGTGCTCAGGTACCCCAGCCATCGAATCAGTGTTTAAAGATCACACTGTGTGACTTTGAGAAGCTGTACTCATCCTGAAGGTGATGTGGAGTAGGGAGTGCTGTACTTACTTAGAGACAAGATGGTCTGGGTTTAAATCTGCCTCAGATGTTGGGTCTACCTGACAGGGTAAGCCTGTTCAAGATACAACCTCTTTGTCCCCTAGTTTCACCATTTGAAAAATGGGGGGCTGGGCTCAATGTCCTGTTTACTTCCAGCTCAAAAATCTATAATCAATTATCCCAAACACTTCTACCCAGAGCACTTGTCTTGTTGCTAGACATGAATCCATTGGCTTCAAAGTTGGATCTTCTGAGATTTCAGGTGAGCAAGTGGGACAAGTAAGCAGCCTGGAATCACAACGGTTTCTCCCTCTCCTGCTCTGATCTGTCCTCCTGCTCTATCCCATACCCTTGGCTTTTGAGGCTGTTACAGCTCAAGGTCAGCACAGTCTCACTTGTTATTGGGGTTATTTTAGGGGTGGGAGTTTGCCATAGAGGTTTCAGTAGCACTTTCATCTGCTCACTGGAAAGAGACAGTTCCCACAGGACTCTTTCGGCTCCTACAGATTGGAGATTTGTGGTTATTTTTAGCTTTGTTGGGATGTTTATATAACTCCTCTGTCTCTGTTTCCATAAGCATCACATTTTTTCCCCAAAATTGAATTTCTTAATTTGCATTGGTTTATTTCCTGCCTTCATTCTCTAAAGAATCCTTAAGAATTTTTAAAAATGTTGATTCAGCATTACTGGTGCTCTCTGCCACTGATGAAATGAGTTCTAAATATGGAAGTAAAATTAGGAAAGAGGGAGAACAAATAAATATCGGGCATGTTCAATTCCATAGTGTGGAATTTTAAGAGGGAATCCCCTCATCTCCATTTTAAAGTTCCTCTTCACCCATCCTCAATATAGTATAAGTAGGAATTTATGAAAGGCTCACATATGCAGCTGTCACCTGAGCCTAATTCTACCTATAGCAGTAGAGTTGATTCAACTGCAGGCAGAATCTATGCCCAGCTAGCCTCCTAAATAGAACCTCACTTTTCCTAGCTACTTTCCTCCCAACCCCTAGAGTCAGGTTTCTAGGTTTAAGATTTTAGGTGGACTCAGGACGAGACTGGTGACTCAGTCTCTGTTCTGGACTCACTCACTAAGCTTATTTTTAAGAGTCCCCTGCAGGTATGGCCCATCTTTGCTCCTGTGGTGTTGCTCCCTGTATAATTCACTCAAGGGACATATTTATATCTGATAAAAGTGTTGTGGCCACATTTTTATACTTCATTATCCTGCTCCCTTTTTGTGATCAAGTCTATGAAGACCAACATCTTTAACTCTCCTCCTAGTTAAATATTTGTTGTCCACATTCAAATCAACTGGGGTATAGTTAAGTACATTAGTTCCAAATTCTGCATAGCCCTCTAGTGACTACAGGTCTAAGCTAGATGTAGGCTATATTACATGCACCTGTCATTGTAGTACATACCTATCCATGTAAGTAAATATGCATGAGGATCACTCAATAATAATGTCAAACAGGTCAGCATAATAATAGAATGTTCATCAGCAACAGCATGTAAGTTAATAGTTCTTGGGCTGTTTTCAGTCTTGTCCAATTCTCTGTGACCTCATTTGGTGTTTTCTTCGCAAAGATCCTGGGGTAGTTTTCCATTTCCTTCTCTAGCTCATTTTGCAGAAGAGAAACTGAGGCATACAGAGTTATGTGATTTGCCCAGGGTCACACAGCTAGTAAGTGTCTGAGGTTGGATTTGAACTTAGGTCTTCCTGACTCCAGGGCCAGCGCTCTATCAACTGTACCATCTACCTGCATAAGCTAATAGACAAGCAGTCAAATTAGATAAGGCTAACTGACAAATGTATCCATGGTACCTAAATGTGAAGTAATTCCCATATGCATCAATAACTTTATATGATTCTGTGCAAGTGACGTATATGCATTTATAGAATGAGGCAGGTAGTAAGAGTATTCATTTGATAGAAAAGAGAACCAAGGTTCAGAGAGATTACACATTTTGATCAAATGGTAAAGTGGCAGAAACAAAACTTTAATTTATGCTGTATCACTGGTTTTGATGCTAAATCTACTAGCAATCAACTAACCAACCAACCAACCAACAAGAGTATATTAGGAATCTGCTATATGCCAGCCGTAAGTATGAAATATAAGTACAAAGAATGAAACAATCCTTGCTCTTGCAGAACCTTTCATTCTAATGGAGGAGATTAAAACTACCATTTCTAGGTGGAGTGGGGTGTGGTGGTGGTAGTGGTCTTAGGGTTGGGGGAGAGAAAGAAGGAAGAAAAAGAAAGAAAGTTACATGACAACTTTATTATATATTTAAAAGGACTAGCAAGTTGTACATAATGAATTTGCAGTTTCATGTACAATCATCTTTTTTTTCCTTTCTACTGTGTTATGGAAATACTTGTTTAATTTCTTAAGTTTAAAATAAAATATGTAAAAATTTTAAAAGTACATATAAAATATAGACAGCATATATATGAAATTAATAATTTCAAATACATATGAAGTACTTAAATATTAGGTATTTTGGCAGGGAGGACATGGTGCCCAGCACAGAATATATTCTTTTTTTTTAAGTAGAATTTTATTTTTTTCTGATTACATGTAAAGATGATTTTCAACGTTCATTTTTTATAATATTTTGAGTTCTAATTTTTCTCCTCTCTCCATCTCTTCCCTCCTCCCCAAGATGGCAAGCAATCTGATATACATTATACATGTGTAATCATGAGAATATAGTCTTAATAAACACTTGATTGACTTACATTAAATGTAACCAACAAAGCAAAATTAATAATAGATGCCATAACTTGGAAACCCTGTTCTAGGATCAAATGTCTTATACACACTTGAAGGCAAAATAGCCTCTATAACCATGGAAAAGCTTTGTAGAGAATTAGCTGTCAATTAAAAGTTCCAGGAAGGACGAGAGGAGTATAGATGGAAGTCTGGCGTATAGATGGAGGGTAAAGCAGAATGAAAATGATATGTACAGATCGTGCAAGATTCTGTGGCCGGGATGTCCAAGAAGTTGAGTGTGGAGATCAGACAGGGATGAAGACATATGAAGACATTTTAGGAATTAATTTCCATTGGTTAGTAGGAATTAGCCACAAAGAAGAGCCTGGAAAGCAGGATGATGTAGTAGAATGGCTACTGGACTGAACTGGACTCTGCTGCTTACCACTGCCAGGTTGGACATGTCATGCGTGTTGTCTCCCTTATAGAATATAAACTTCCAGAAGGCATGGGCTGTTTCATTTTGCCTTTGGGTCCCCAAATTCTAGTGAAATACCTGACACATAGCTGATCCTTAATAAATACCCAGTGATGAGTGATATACAATGTGCCACAACTGGTGAGATCACTATGGGCTGGTCTGCTCAGGGTAGGATAGGTGGCAGAGGTGGAGCTTGTTCTGAGGCTGAAGGAAGAATAGCATTCTAATAGATAGAGAGAAGGTAGGTTTCCTTTCCATCAGAGCTGGTATTTTCAAAATTTGTACCTAAGAGAGCTGTGGTGCCTCAGCACTCATTTGCCTCATCTATCCGTTTAGCTATTCCCTATCCCTATCCCCAGATACCAATTTGCTGCCAACATCTGATGGATACTCTCTTCACCTTTGTTTGCAAGAAAGCTAGAATGCTCCCTTGCTTGTTTTTAAGCTGTTTGCTTATGGCAGAGTATGAATAACAAGATGGGAAGAATTTCTAATATAACTCTAGTGGCCCTGTGTGTCATATTTTCCTATCTTTTTTCTTTTTCTTTTATCTCTAGGAAGGTAAGTGATTGTCTACGTACTCTAAGTTTTTCAAAGACTAATTGAATGTCATTGTTCGGGATAATTCATCCAAGCAAGTTTTCAAATGACTTGCACGAACCTAATTGGAACACCAGATCAAGGGGGGAAAAACTCTATTTTGAAAGGCAAAATTCAAGAGAAATCTTTAGTTTTGCAGAGGAAAACCAGTTCTAGCTAATTCTATGTGGTTCTCAGGATTTAGTTTGAAATTAATTCAGTTCAATTCAACAGATAATTATTGAACATCTCCTCTGTGCTGGGCAGCAGAAATAGAAGGGCAAAAAATAAAAACCCATCCCTAACCTCAAGAAGCTTATAGTGTATGTGGGGAGAATGGCTCTAGCATAACCTATATGTAAATGATCAAAGACATCACCAAGATAAAACACCTGAATTGAATTAAACATTGCAAAAGGTGGTTATTAGGAGGAGCATATTCCAAAGATGAGCAGCAACTCGAATAAAGGCAGAAAAGTGAGAGGTAGAATGTTGTGCTTATAAAGAGACTGTCTTCTGTGTAATATCAACACTTTCAGCCTTCCTTCTCCCCAACCCCTTTTGTTTTTCACTTTGCAGTTTTCATAGAATGGATATTGTCAATAGAGAATAGGATAGCTGTACATGCAAACATTTTACCGTTTTGACAAACAGGATTCAAGTTATTTTCATCTTTGAGTGTTCCTTCTGAGTGCCTACTAAATTACGATAACCCACTTAGATTTATCATTTTTAAATGATACCTTTCACACTTTTTACAACTAAACTTACTACCTGCTAGTTAGAGATTCACCAAAGGCGATAGAGTGTTCCAAAGTCTTCTGCAGTTTTAAGCTACTATATGCGGCAATACTCTCTCTCTCTCTCTCTCACACACACACACACTTTAAATATATGTATAAAATATACATACATACACATATATACACATGTGCACATATTTATATATGTATATATTGTATATATGCATCTATAAGCTTTATAAAGCTGTATAACAAAAAATAAATTTCCAAGTAGCAAGTATACATTTATAATAAAGGTTATTGATAGTAGTTTTTTTGTTTTCATATCAATATTGTCAACAAACAATTGCATATATTTCTAGAAAAGTTGTAGCTGATATAAAATAATTAGTGAAAGATGGAAGGAAGTACCTTTCCTAATGATGATTGGGCAAAAGTTCTTAATAAATGAAGGAATGGAGGAGACCACAAAATAGATAGTTTCATTTATATTAAAAAGATATTGCATGGATGAAATTGATGAAACTAGAATCAGAAGAGATTGAAGGGTAGGGAGGAAAATCTTTATATCACACATAGTTAATAAGACTAATTTCCAGCATATACAGCAGCGGTTCTCAATCTGTGGGTTGCAACACCTTTCCGGGTAAAATGATCCTCTCACATGGGTCACCTAAGACCATCAGAAAACACATATTTCTGATGGTCTTAGGAACCAAGACACCGCTCCTCTATCCGTCTCCAGGTGGGTCCGCCTACATGCAGATACGCCCACATACCAGTATTAAAGGGTCGCGACATTAGGAAGGTTGAGAACCACTGATATACAGGGAATTGATATAAATATAGAAGACCAAAAATTATTTCTTAACACATAAGTAGGCAAATGATATGAAGAGATAGTTTTCAAAAGAAGAAATACAAATCATCAGTTTTTCTATGAAAAATGCTTCCTATCACTAATAATAAAAAAGTATAACAAATGTTAAAGATATGGACAAATAGAATAGGAAAGTCTTAATACCAGCTAATATCTAAAGAAAAAAATGATAGCAAAATTATTAACTATCCATCCATTTATACTTTAGTTGTACTAGTTATTTATTTAATAAAATCTTTTGGATTATCAGATGAAAATATTGACTAAGTTTCAGTCCCCATTGTAAATGGTAAAACATGAAAATTCAAACAAATTCGTATTTACTCATGAATGTTAATGATTCAAATTAAGTCAGAATTTCTTATTTAACTAATGATTTCATTTCCAATCAGAAGTAGCTCAACCTGTTGGCTAATTAATTGTTAGAATAGATTAATGCTCACCATACTTAAGATGGAGAGATGTTGGGTTGGATGCTGATAATAGTACTTTAAGGTATGCGAAGTTCCTGACATATGCTATCTCCTTTGACTCTTACTAAACAACCATACAAAAAAATCTTTAATTTTTAAGCAATTAACATCAACCTGGAGAGATTGCTGGCAATGTAGCATGGGGATTCATCCTCAGCCTTACACCGTTCAACATTATTATCAGCAATTTGCTTGATAATATGCTTTTCGCAACTGAGTGAATGAAACCAATATTTTAGATGACAAAATCAGGATCTAAAATGATTCAATAGTCTGGTATCACTGCCAAATGGGCCAAATCTAACAAGACAAAATATAATAGTGACAAATGTATATCTTATACTCAGCTTCAGAAATCCAGTTGTGCAAGCAAAGAACTAGAAAGATGTGACTTGATCACAGGTTATGTGAAAAATACTTCAGTTTCAATGGACTACATACTCAGGAGGAACATGAATGACTGTGATGCTGTGGACTTTGCTTACTACAGTTGATTGCATTCTCCTATAGAATTCTTCCTAATCACCCTCATCTTTGAACTAGGATCTGGATCCAGAGGGAGGGGGTTCAAATCTGACCTCTAATATTTACTACCTGTGTGACATTAGGAAAATTATTTAACCTTCTAATTCTGAGCAGAATTGTTTGATTTTTAGACTGATCCATAGGGATGCTCTGGATGGAAAGGATTAATTTACCACTTTAGGCCAATCAGGAAGCCTCCTGAGTACCTCCTGACAAGGCTTCTGGTTGTCTAGTCACTTTCCTACATCATCACTAACCAATTGCTTCTTCTTCCTCCAAAGAGAGGAAAATAAAGACATTGGGAAATATATTATTACAGTTGGCTCATCACCCAGGAGAAAGAATAATTCAATGACTCTCATCTGAGTCCCAGAATCCTTTTTTTTATTTTGAAAGGCAGTGTGCTATAACAGAGTTCTAGACTTGGAGTCAGGAAGGCTTGAGTTCAAGTCCCACCTTTGAAACTTATTGTGTGTCCATGGGCCAATCACTTAACACCTTTATGCCCTTAATCCCACTCCCACCTGTCTTTTCCAGTATATTGCACCCCTGTAATGTTAATGGAATATGAAGATCTTCTATGCCCCTTTGTATTGGCAAGTAAGCAGGTACTTAGCACCTTGTTTCAAGTTAACACCTTGTTTAAGCTATTTAATTAACATAGAAGTAGTTAACACCTTGGGAGGAAGTTGCTAATGTAACTGGATGGGGCAGAACAGGGAGGACCTATACTGTACATAAGGAAGAGAACCAGCAGGATAGTCAGATTTTCTCTCAGTGATCACCTGAAGGCTGCAACTTTTTGCTGAGACCCTCCTTCTGCAACTTTTGCCAAAACCCTCCTTATGGGAACTTTTTGCTGAGACCTTCCTTCTAGGTTGAGGAGCCACAGTGAGTGAGAGAAGGATCCCTGCTTGAGGGAGCCTGTTCTATTTTGAAGGCTTGGGAATGTGGGTGTTCACCGCATTAACCACGTGTATCAACTTTGTGACTACTGTAATGACTTTGGTTTTCTGGTTTTTCTGGTATTTGAATAAAGACTTTTGGTTCTGCCCTCCACGTGGAGAGTTTGCTACATTTTGTGATTCACAACTATACTAGCATATTTATAACCACCATGGGTGTTGTGAATATTGCATTATTGTTACATTTCTCAAGAGTTTCACTCTTTGGAATTTGCCAGTCTTGTCATGATAATCCAAGGTCACTTGAATACTGTGAATAAGCTTCTGTTATCCTTTACTTTTCATCCCTAGACATCTTGTTGGAAACTTCTGCCTGTGATGTTAATGTACCTTTGGAATCAAAGAGACAAAGTTGTAAAGTAGGCAAAGTTCTTCACCTTTCCTGACACCTTCCATCACTCCTATGTCCCTTCCTCTGCTCTGGGCTCCATGCTCTCATGACATCTTTTAGCTACTCAGAGCCTCCTACTATGATTTTTTATCCAAGCTTGCTCTCCGCTTGGCATGGTTCTGACTCTACAGAACAAGATGCCTACTTGCTGGGTTAAACTCATCACTTCTAAATTAACCACAATGCTGCTAGTGCAAGCTCTGATTGACATCACCTCCCTCAGTCTCCTCTCCTCTCTGGTTGGAGGGCTGGTAGGTAGAATACTAAACTCTTCCAACCCCTTCTTTTATTAAGGTCAGGATCTGGACTGAGCTCCCTCCACATCTACTGTTCCATGGAACAAGATTTCCCTTTACCGTGCATCACCCTGCCTCCACCAGCTTTCCTATCTTCTTTTACATTCAGTGTCTCCTTTAGATTGTAAGATCCTTGAGGATAGGGACTATCTTTCTTTTTTTAATTATATCCTCAGCATTCAGTATAGTGCCTGGCACATAGTAGGCACTTACTAAATATTTAATGGATTGGATTACTCTTCCAATGCTGTGGACCTTTCTTTCTGTCTTCCCTATTTCCACTCCTCTTCCCTTGCACCCCTCCCCCAAGTAGGATTTATTTGTCTTGTATTCTATGTTTCATTACCCTTCAGCTAATTGTCATATTAGAAAATAATGATCAATTAACCGCACTAACATTAATGATTTATAAAGAATTAATGTATTACCTTTTCCTCTATCCCCCAGAGATAGTTGCATTTTAACAGAGTGTTCTTGGAAACATATATCTTTAATTTACCACAATTCTCTTATTTAACTTATAGGATCTCTAATGGTGGAATTCCAGGCATGGTGACCTGAAATCTTTCCAGTCTTCCTCAAATCACAACAAAAATAGATGGTGCTTTCTCTGCTTATGTGTAAGGTGGAGCTCATTTAAATTCACAAGTCCTTAGCCTATCTCCCCCTACCAACTGTCCTACCCCAATAAGTGTTCTATCTAAATCTTATCTCTTGATGATTTTAACTTTTTTTTTTTTTAAGTAAACTTAGTGGACTACAGGAATGTCTATTTTGCAAACGAAGATACTTCTCTTGGATTGCTAGTTCACTACAGTATCATTCTCATCCTTCTGAGTTTGGGGAACCCATATACCTTTAAACAATTTAAGTATAATTTAAAACTAACGTCTTTCTGTGTCTTTTATTGTTCACTGATGTAGGAAAAATTGGAGCCATTAACTTGAGAAGAGAATCACTGGAGATCTTTAGTGTAGTGTGGAAGTCAGGAATCCAGTAACTTTTGTTAGAACTAGTAATACTTTTAACTGATTGCATCATTTACTATTATACTGTCCTACACAGAGTACCTTGGAAGACTTCTTAAAAAATTTCACCTCTCTTCATTTAATCTTTTTTTTCCCCCCCTGAGTCCGTAAAATGGAAGGAAGCATTGATCTATAATTTTGTGTCATGGAAAATTCATGAAGTCAGTAACTTTCCCTCCAGTTTCAAACATTTGACAATCAGACTCAAATAGTGAATTTGGATGAAGTTTCAGGATCCTCCTCTTCCCTCCACCCCCCAACAATGTACTTATATCATCACAGAAATGAGCTCTCTCTGCTCCGCTGGAGGCAGAGTGACAACCCGCCCTGGGGGTTCATATTGGTTCCCACTGTATTGGGTGAGGGGTTGGATCGGATGACTCTCTTCTAGTTCTGAGGATCCAGGACTCTGAGTTCTTGAAGATATAGGCAGGTAAAATTCACAGAATGGAGTATGCTTTACCTGCCAGCCCTGCTGTTCCTGGAGAATGGAGTCAGCATGCTATCCAGTGGAGTTCATCATGACTGAGACACATAATGAACCACTGAAATACCTGTCACTGATCAGCAAACACCATCTCCCCCTTACTTTCAGGATGGATACTCTTATAACTAATTTGTCATCTCTTTTATAATAATAAGGTTTTTTTTTAAAGGTGCTTATCCCATCCACAGCGTTTTAAAGCCGTGAGTTCATTTAAATAATTACCCAGCCATTTAGTTAGTGCCTCCTTTTTTAAACTTGCCTAACGACAGCAAACGTAGTTGTGATGGGAAAAGAGCCCCTTTTGTGCAATCGGGCTGTTCCCCCCTCTGCAAAGTAAATGCAACACAATTATTTTACTGCAGAGAAATTAGCTCATTTGCAAATGCCACCTTGGAACACAAGAAGAATGGCATTTATTGAAGCACTAATAAAGGCACCATGTTAGAATAATTTTATGCTGACGGGCCCACAATCACTCAATATTTTAAGAGCTGTCATCACACCAGCATGAGCTGCATGCAGAAGTACAAATTTATGCTGTGACATCATGGTACTAAGAGTATAATTGGAATAAAATCACACCGCTTCATTTTGGAGTTCACCAGCACAGCCTGGCACTTTAGCTGCCCACTCTGAGCAGGAACTTGCCTGCTGGGGAATCACTCTGGCCTGGATTCTGGTAACTCAGTAAGTAGGGAAGCATCAGGATAGGGATTTGGGAAGAGCTCAGAGTGTCCTTCAGATATTTCCAAAGCAAGATTTCAGTGGTTACTCAATGGTCTGTGTGGTTCATCTCCTGTGAGTTACACACTACCAGAAAAATCACCAATCAGCCAGTGACTGTTAACTCTTTAGCCACAGGTAATTAAGCAGGCAGTCACTACACAATGGCTCAGGACTGGACTCATAGTATCAATTTGAGTGAGTTAATAAATTCTAGTCATGGCTCCCTTCAAAGCTAGGGTTTAACAAATGAGCTCATCTGCATAAGAATCGAGACTTTGGGATTCAACTTTTCTTTATTCTTTATTGGAATTAAAACAACAACAACCAAAAAACAAAACACCACTCCCCCAAAACAGACAATAACTGAGAGGTATGGGAAATACAATGAATTGCATCTCAAGTTGAGGCATAATATCCCGTTCTAATTTCTTTACTGGTTTACAAGCTTTCAGTATAACCAGGCGTTTTTTGCCTTGCAGATGCAACTGTCTATGCTTCAACTCAAAGTCTGTTAAATTCATAGTATTGTACCGTCTCAGAACTCATGAAGATGTCTTTCTGATTCTAAGCCTAGCGTTCTATCCACTGCACCACCTAGCTGCCCCTAAATACTCCATTTACCAAACCTATAAATCCCTAGACCAAAATTCCCTTTCCTGGCTATTACCTTCTTATGTTATCTTTCCCCATTAATATATGGACAGAGACTGTCTTTCCTCTGTATTTGTATTCCTGATATCTAGCAGTGCTTAGCACATATTTGATTCCCAATAAAGGCTTATTCATTCACATTCCATGTTGGATTCTTCCTAGTGTGTCTGTGTTTGTACATACAATGATGTTTATAGGCCTATTCAGGACAAACAGGGTAGAATTTGAAAGAGACAATGAGAAAGGCACACTTTCAAAATACTCATTTGTGTGTGTGTGTGTGTGTGTGTGTGTTTAAGACAATTGAGGTTAAGTGACTTACCCAGGGTCACACAGCTAGTAAGTATCTGAGGCTGCATTGGAACTTAGGTCCTCTTGATTCCAGAGCTGGTGCTCTATCTATTGTTCCACCTGGCTCCCCCTCTGTGGCATCCCAGTTTTGGCCTGATTTGGTTAGTCAGGTATATATTCCGTTTTCCAATGTTGGTTGTAAGAGGTGCAGAGAAGGTAGAGTCAGTAGTTTACATAACTCATTTGAATTTCTTTATGTATCTCTCTGTTAGAATACATAACTCATTTTAGACCTTGAGGGTAATATAATGGCCCTAAAAGTCCATTTGTTTCCTTCTCTTCAGCTTTCAGCAATTTATTTCTGATGAAAAATTTTGAGTTTGGTCAAAATTGTTCTGAGCCTCCAGTTAGGAAAAATTCCTAACATCTCATTGAGGGCATGTTCTTTTCCTAAACACATATACGTATTTTTTCATTCACACATATTAGCATGGTTAAGGCAAAATTCAATTTAATGAAAACATGGGTAAGAAAATAACAGATTATATTTAGTGTCTGTGGATATATAGGAATTAGGAAGAGAAACTGAGAGGGAAAAAATCAATCTTTTCTTTGGATTTCTATTGGTCTAGATCCTTTTCTTTATGATTCCTATAGAGCCAAGGACTGTTAAATATAGACCTCAGAATTTCTTCTCCTCCAGTTCTGAAAAAGCCTCTCCCTTTTATGCAAAGTCTCTTTCTAGTCTCTTGCACAAGGACTTTGATTAATTCAGGGAGGTATACAGGTCCTATTCACTCTCACTTCTGATTCATTAGATTAAAAAATATATATTTGTACCTCATCAGAGCCAAATGGGCTTGATTTTGACACTACATTTGCATTTATTATACTTAATTTTACTGTTCATTTCCCCTTAATAGATGAATGATAACATAATTTCAAATCACAAGCAAAATGCAAAATTGTTTATTCTCTATAACATGAAAAAAGGCACCTATTTCATCTTTTCATTTGGGAAATATAGGTGGCAAGTATACTGTAATAGTACTATTAAAGTATATACTCAAATATATGTATTTAAAATATTTGATGTTTTTCACTTCTAGTATAACCCATCTTACTGAGGAAAGAAAATCCTATAACCCTATAGCTGAGCATACATTGATCCAGACTAAGTGAGTCAAAGGGAACTTGTTTTCATGTTGGATCTACAATGAGAGGGACTTAGGTTCAAATCTCCACTCTGCCACTTAGTATCTCTGTCCCCTTGGGCAAGTCACTTACAACCTTTTGGATCTCAGTACCTGTGATTCTATAAATCTTTATTTTATAAAAAGATCTAAAACAGGGTACTTTAAAAAACTATTTTTTCTGGTACATTTTACTGTTTGTTTGTAGGGAGCAATGTATTGGGAAATTATGGAAACTTTAAGTGCTAGGAATCACGTCAATTTGAAGCTAAATCAGAAAGGAAGATATAAAATATCTGAAGTTATATTGTAAATCAATGGAGAAATATGACTAAATAGAGAAAAGTCTGATTCACAGGCAGCTAGTCAATAACTCTCCTCTTGTGTAATGGGTGGGACACTTGTCTATGTAAATGACTTAGCCAATTTGAAGATTCAGCCACTTTTTCACCAAATGACTGCATTAATATAGTCAAAAGCAGTTCCTTCCTTTTCATTCTTTACCTAAATCAATTACCAAGGCATGCCTTTAAGGAAATGGCATCTGGTGTAAAGGAAGTCCAAACAATGCATTCTGATTCTTCTTTGTAATGTGCTCTGTTTCATCAAGAGACAATTGTTTGTAAAAAATACACATTTCAAAAGGAAAACTGGTTTGATTATAAAGAGAAGAGGTCTTGTTTGTCAAGTTGATTAATTAAGGAACCATAGATTCCCTACCCCTCTGTGTAATACCTGGTATATTTGCATGTCATTTTTATCTCCACTGCTCTCTCAGATCTTGAAATATAATTTTAATCATTTAATAGCCTTACAAACAAAGGGATTGTAGCTAGATCATGTTGATAGGATTGCAGTATTTGTGTTACAAAGAACCTAATCCCTTCCTCCCATTTTTGGATGGCTTGGCATTGTCCTGTGAGTATGTACTGAAATCAACTGTTTGGAGACTTTCCAGTGGGCACAGAAATGGGAAATTCTCCCAGACTTCAGAGGTTGGCAAACAGAGTGAGGTAGGCCTTACAATAGCTGCAGTTTATATATTTTCACTGCCCCTCCCCACCTTCCATTTTAATCTAAACACATATGTTCATTATTTTTAAAGTACATGTGCTTGGATATTTATTTGGAAATAAACAAAGCCAAATTAAATCAAGATTATCTTAAAAGCTTAGGAAAGAGGAAAACAAAGAAAGGGCACTTGACTGATCTATGCCCAGTTAAAAATAGTCAATCTAAAGTTTTGACACATTTACTCTTTTTCAAAATGTACTTCCTAACATTCTGTATTTTAGCTTTATGGATTCATTCATTGTAAATAATAGGGGTAGATCAGGAAAATGGCCTGTAATTATTACTTACTTGAACTGGGATCTAGCCAATATCTCCCTGCCTCAAACTCATTTAGTTAACAAATTCAGTAAAAAAAAAAAAATACCATTGGATTCTACTATAATCGGTGCTTCAGTTTTCTGGGAAAAAAAGAATACCAAGTATTGGAAGTGCTAATGAGAATTTTTTCTCCCTAAGGATGGTTTGATGTCCACAGAAATAAGATGGCGGCCTTTACATTTCAAATAGGCTACCCGTAAGAAGGTTTGATCTTGTTAATCTGGTGAGAGAGGATAAGTCTGGGAGCTTAAGTTTTGTATTTGTCTCTATGTCTGTCATGATATTGGGTGCACAGTATGTGCTTTAAAAGATTTTATTAATTTGAATTATTTATTTTAGTTTTCTAGAAGAAAAGGATAATACTTTTTTTTTTAGAAAACGAAGAATACTGATCATGTGACTATTTACTATTTACATCTGATTTTATTGGTCAATTACATAAAGGAGTCCTTAATATAGAAATAACTAAGTATAATGTAAACTGTTATCTATTTGATTACATGGATACTTCTTTCCACAGCTTGGCTGCCATCTCTTAGGACAAGAGGCTTTTCTATTGCCTCTCCATAGCTGAAGGTGCTGAAGAAAAGTGCATTCATTGCTCTGGGCAGAATCCATGTGGAAACACTTCAAACCTTCTTCTTTCCCTCAGAGGACTACTCTCAGCTCCCTAGTCTCCAAACTATGCTTAGCCCTCTTTAGGTCTCTCCAATAGACTTCTGGAAGTTTTCTTAGACTTCTGGAAGATTTCTCTTATCCCTTTATAGTCTCAATATAAACAAGTGCTTCTGATACACATTAGCCTCAGTCAATCAAATTCTTTTCAATGCTGAGACTTAATAACTCATCCTCAATGAAGTTTGAATGGGCCAATATGTATGTAGTTGACACTCTCAGCTATCCCAAATTGCTGTCAATGGTTCTGTCTCTACCTTCAATAGGGGGATGTAATCAAAGAGCTTTGAAGTTAGTTTGGTCCATATAGATGTTCATATCTGTCCCCCCAAATGACCTTATCCTTTTAACCTCATAAACTATCTATAATAATAGAGTAATAATGATTATGATTATGATGATAATGACAATGCTGATAGAATGGTTACTGACTGTTATGTGTACAGAAAATAATTGTAAAGCCCAAATCACTAGTATTCACCATCTCGTTCATTAGCTTTTTCCTGCCCCTCATGGTCCTGTCTCTCTCCTTTACCCCCAATAAAGCCAAGTACCCTCTCAGTTAATGAGCCCTCTGTTCCTGATTTTTCCATCTCCACATTCAGGCCAGTTTCCAACCTCCAAAATAACAAACACCAGCCCTAAGACAATTTCTTCATGCCCATAAATAGACTTGAGGAATGACAAGTACCTAGCTGTATATTGCCCGCAGCCTCAGGCATACAACTGTTCTTCCTTTCCTAGCATATACACATCTGACACTAAGTAATTCAAGGAAACACCATGTTTCTTGAGAAATATATTTGGGCTCAAATCACCTATAATGTTACATCAATTTTTCACTTTCCTGGCATGTATAGATGTGATAGTGTTGTATGCTCTTAAACTAACAGTATAAAAAAAAATCCTTATTTGTACAAAAGAGAAAATATGAGTATATAAAATAATCCACAATAATATTCCTTTGAATAGCAAGCTTCTCTGACTTATCTAAAATGTCCAATTAAAAGCAATTCTCTTTATTCCTCAAATTTCAGGGATGATTAAATATTAATTGGGTAAAGCATGCTATATCTATAGAGTAAAATGACATATAGTGTTATGTTAATAAATGATTAATTTGTTAAATTCAAATTTTTTCCAAACAGAATTCACCCAAATTGCTTTATGTATGAGATCCATTAAAAGTGACAAGCATTCTTGTTAAAATTAGTACAAAGACACACTCAGTGTGTTGTAACTGGTGTAGTTTATTCTATATATATACATCTTTTTCATTCATAAAATGAGGGTTATATTGTCTTGTCTTTCATACTTCCTGATTGCTATAAGGATTACATATAATAGAAATGTGTATTTCTATCGCCTTTTAAAGTTTACAAGGTACCATCCTCACAATAAGTCTTTGAGGTAGGTAATATGAATAATAATATTCTCATTTTACACATGAAGAAAGTGAAGTGATGTGAGATAATAGTTGTTCAGTCATTTCAGATGTATCTAACTCTTTGTGAGCCTATTTGAGGTTTTCTTGGGAAAGATCTGTAATGATAATGCAAATTTGAAGATCTTCCCTACCCCAATAGGCTGAATGTAATCACATGATGCTTGTGGTAGGAGGAATTTGCTGAAGGGTGGAGCAGAGCCCACAGGAAGCTGAGAATCAGAGCAATTAGAGCTGGAGGGAGGAGAGGACACACCCAGGGAAACAGCTAGGCTTGTCAGTATTTGCCCCTTGCTGTGACAGTTAGGCTTGTGAGTGTTGGTTTGTGGGAAGGCTAAAGGAGGGTGTGGTTCTCTGCTGTGCTATGGTGTATTAACTTCTTTGCTGTTATGATGGATTCGGTTTCCTGGTGTTGGGATTTGGTTTTCTGGTGTCTAAATAAATGTTTTGCTTCTGTCTTCTATATGGAGAAGCCTGTTATATTTTGCAGTTGAGAACTATGCTGGCATATTCATAGTCACTGTTGGTGCTGTGAACATTACATTGGTGCTACAAGATCCTGGAGTGGTTTGTCATTTCCTTCGCCAGCTCATTTTACAGATAAGAAAACTGAGGTAAACTGGGTTAAGTAACTTGCTCAGGATCAGCTAGTAAGTGAAGTCTTCTTGACTCCAGTCATGGCTCTCTAACCACTGTGCTGTCTAGCTGCCCCAAGATAATGACTACAAAAGTACTTTGAAAGGTAGAGCTGTTAAGCAAAAGAAGGCATCATCATTGCTGTCACCATCACTCACAAGGGAAAGTTTTTTTTTTCTTCTGCTTTTTGAAAGGGCAATTGGGGTTAAGTGACCTGCCTAAGGTCACATGACTAGTAAGTGTTAAGTGTCTGAGATCAAATTTGAACTCAGGTCCTCCTGGCTCCAGGACTGGTGCTCTGTTCACTGTGCCACCTAGCTGCCCCAAGGTAAAGTTGGTAAGGTTAACAAAAGCAGCACAATAGTGTTGCTTCTGAATGCTTTCACTAAATATCTTCCACTTGTTTCATTTTCAGAGCTGACAAGATAACTTGGAGGACTGTCCTTAGTTATCACCTGCATTTTCATTATAAGCTTCTCCCTCCAGGGAGTTGTACACAGCTATGAACATTTACTGTGGGTTGAAATCTGTCCATGCCAGACCTGCTTTTATTCCTGACATATTTTGTCCTTCAAAAGCATAGGCATAAATCTCATTTCCACCTGTTTAAAGGCATATAATAAATGTAGGTTAAGTTAGATGCTGTCATTTCCACTTATAATTGAGACACTAATGTCTATGATGAGCCATAGTGATAACGTAGGGGAGTAAGAGGCTTGTAACATACAAAATCAGGTTTAAAAAGGCAATTGGCAATATTTAAAATGGATATATCTAGAAATTAGTATTTACTAAATAGGCCTCAAGGTGCTTTTCCCCCTACAGCATTTTGATTGCATAATATTAGACAAAAAAATAAAGACGACCAGCTTTGTCTTCAGTGTTTTGTATGCTGAGGAGAATTGACATACATGAACTGTTAGGTATGAAATCGCCTAGTTTCCAGGAAAATACTTGATTTTTAGTTAGTGTGTTTATTTGATAGAACTATATTCTTTGAACTGTTCTACAGTGTTTCTCCAAGCATGTTTTAATAAACACCTAGAACATTTCCCTTAACTGTTCCTTTATGGTTTTAAGTAAAGAGTTTCTAGTTTTCCACTGACACTATCTACAAACCTATCACTTAGTACTATCAGACCTATTGGCAGATAAAGAAAGGAAAGCATTTATAACAAGCATTTATAGGTGTCTGTAATGTACTGTGGGCAGTTAGGTGGTACAGTGGATAGAGGGTGGGGTCTGGAATAAGGGAGATTCATCTTCCTCCATTCAAATTTGGCCTCAGACACTTTTTAGGTGTGTGACCCTGGGCAAGTCACTTAACCTCTATTTGTCTCAGTCTCCTCATCTACAAAATAGCGATAATAATAACATCTCTCTTCCAAGATTGTTGTGATGTTTGAGTGAAATAATAATTGCAAAGTGCCTAGCACAAAACCTGGACCTAGTAAAGGCTATTGTAAATGTTATCTGTTACTACTATTTGGAATGTTGGCATATTTATGGCCTGTCTTATTGCTTTGTAATGATGCCTCAATTTTCAACACTTCTGGGTTTTTTGTTGATGGAATTTCATCCAAGGTAGGGCTGAACCCTTTAAAGAAACTCTACTTGAAAAATCAGTGAGTGGGGAAGAGGGAGAAGACTAAGGAGGAAAGATTGAAATGAGTGAGGATATGGTATTGTATCCAGGATTTTCTAAAGGGAACAAGGTTGTTTCCATTAAAGAGAGTATCAAGAAAGAAAATAAAGAACCTAGGTGAGGTGTGGTTTTTTTTTTTTCTCCCCAGCTGATGACCTTTGGGTTGATAGCAACCTGTGGTCAATTAGTAACACTGAGCCTACTACACTAAGGTCCTTCTTTGATGCTCCATTAGAGTTTGGAGGTGACCCTAATTTCTTTAAGGCTTCATCAGCAGCACACACTTTGACTGATTGTATGTCTTTGGAGAGACTTCAAGTAAGGACTTGGATGATAGAATGTATGTCTAACATAAAAGGAACAGCCTAGCTCACTAACTTCAGAGAATCTTATCACCAGGTTGGCCATACAGTGGTGACTGTTTTGGCCAGAGCAACTCTCAAAGACCAGGAATTGAAATCTCTATCATTGGGAAGAGTGCCCATATTGGTGAAATTATATATTCCTGAAGTATTTGAGAAGAACTTTGAACTTCTTAAAATTTGTACATTTAGAGAAATGGATTTAGGATCATAGTATCATAGCATCATAGATTTATATTTACATCAATAAACTTATTGGTTGATAAAATAAAAATAGCTTTGTTAATATCTACTATGTGTTCACCAGGCACTGGGGATACAAGTACAAGGAGCTTATGTTCTAATGGAGGAGAGAACAAGGACATCTAAAGATATATACAGCATAATATTGGTAGAAAATACAAACATACATATATTATTTATACATACACTCCAAGTAATTAAATACAAGATTGTTTTGGAGGGTGGGTCCTGAAGTTGGGCGGAATTCAACAAAGGCTTTACACAGAAAAATATATCAGAACTGTACCTTAGAGAGAGGGAATATATGAGGAAGAAGGAAGGGAGGAGTGTACTCCAGGCATGGGCAAAGGCTATCTAGTCCAGCTTTCTTATTTTACAGACATAGAAACTGAGTCGCAGAGTGGTGAAATAGCCTGCCAAAGGTAGAAGTAGCAGAACCAGATTTTCTTTTTCTAAGTCTCTAGGGAATTTTCACTGATTGTGCCATAGTGCTTGAAATGCTCTTCTTGATCTCTACTTCCTGTCTTCAAGTCCCAGCTAAAATCTCATATTCTCTGAGAAGCTTTTCTTGATCTCTCTTAATGTCAGTGCATTCCCTCTATTGATTTTGTCTAATTTATCCTGTATATATCTTATTTCTACACGATTGTTTGCATGTTGTCTCCTCTCATTAGACCTTAACACAGTAGCTAGAACATGGTAGAGGATTAATTAATGCTTATTTACTGACTTCTCAATGCATACTATATCTCACTAGTTCATGGTCTCTACCCTCAGGGAAGTTAAGAGCTGTTATAAAGAGGTATAATTTGGATTGGGAAACACTGAGTTAAAGTCCTTTTATGTAGGGGACTGTGGCATTCACACTTTAATTCTGTCACTCAGAAATGTTTTGTTTATTATTGTGCAACACAGTCCATAACAATGGACTAGGATTCAAGAGACTTGGTTCCAGGTCTGGTTCTGCTACAGACTGTGTAACCTCGGGCATATGATTTAACTTCTTTGTTTCTTGTTTTCGTCACTATTGTAACAAAGGACCTTTTACAAAGGAATATATTTACTTCAGAAGGTGTAATCACAAATATATAATCACAAAGTAATCATAAATTTACTCCCTACAACATGTGGGAGTATTCCCCCTCTTGCATTACCTCAGTCTCTGGGGAGCAGACGATTAGTAGGTTCATAGGTTGGCTCAATTCCTATAGAGCACAGTCCCTGTTCAAGTCCAAAACCCTTCTATTCAGTTCATGGTATCCATGCTAGAATTAAGAGATGGCAGTCCTCATAGTAAAGAGGAGTCACCAAAAAGAGTGAAGGCTTGAAAGGGTTGCAGAAAAGAGAACAGACAGCTTAGTCTCACCACTTTTAAAGATGCAGGTAACCAGTTAAAGAGGATCTCCAGATTCCATATCAGATAAACTGGGCATGCTCAAAAGGCCTCAAAGGTGCCTCCAGGCCAGAACCAATCATTATTCAGAAAAACCCAGGCTACACTTAAAAATGGAAATGATCATTATTGTTCATGCATAATTCATTTTTTGGTGGGGTGTCAAAAGTAGTACTGTATGTTTACATGATAAGAATGCATAATATCATTCCTGTTGTAATGATACAAAAGTATCATACCTACTATATCTCTATAATTTTTAAAATCTCAGTTTATCAAGCCTCAGGTGAAGTCTACAGTCTTTGGAGACAGTCTTAGGAGGCAAGGTTACCAAGCAGTTTCATAGAATAGGGCTCCAAAGCTGAAAGATCACCCAAGACACTTATTTTCCCCACCACCCTCAGTTTATAAATGAGTAAGCTGAAGCCAAGAGAAATGAGAAGACTCTTTCAAGCCCATCATTTCCTCTACAATGATGTGAGTGACATTGTAGCAATGGAGAAGTAGAAGGCATCTTCTTTGATATATACAGGTGTTTTAACTGTTGCTACTTTCAGAATGTGAGAGAAGCCTGCAAGTATAATAGCTGGAGAGTCAGCTTTAGTGCTAGGAAGACTTGTGTTCAAATGATCCTTCTGATTCATACAGGCAGGATGATCCTATCCAAATCATTTAGTATTTTACTGTCTCCAGGAAACTCTAAGGCATAAATTGTGGAGCAAATTGTTGCGTCATTTTTTCAATTGTGTCTGACTTTTTGTGATCCTGTATGAGCTTTTCTTGGCAAAGATACTGGAATGGTTTGCCATTTCCTTCTCTAGCTCATTTTACATATAAAGAAACTGAGACAAACAGGGTTGAGTGACTTGCCCAGCGTCACACAGCTAGTAAGAGCAAGAAACAATCTGCATTGGGAGAAGTGACTGCTTCCTTGAGGAAGATCTCTCTACTAAAGAAATCACAGATCCAAACAAAACCAAAATCCTAAGAATGAGATATTTTTCCAACAGTTAATGAATTGGCTTTCTATTTTGAGGAGCTGAACCACATCAATATTGACATTTTTGTTATAAATGAAACCAAGAGCTAGAGGGAGAGATAGCTCATGGGTTCTTTCTTTCCTTTCAATAAATACTATATTGGCAGTGGCATCACTAAGACAGAGGTTGTAGATAGCTTTCTATTATAATTCTAATTTTTTTTATAATTCTAATTTTTAAAAAAAATTCTCCTTATGTTATTTTTAGTTGTATGTTGTACATATTTTTTAAATTTTCCTATATAAAACATTTATGTTTTCCCTAATAATTTATCATATTGTGAAATAAAAATTTATCCCTTTCCTTAAGTAAATATTTTATTTCTTCTCTTTGATTTTTATTTTAAAATATTTAATACTTTATTTTCCTTTTAAAAATAATTTTAAACATTCATTTCTTAAAACTTTGAATTCCAAATTATCTCCCTCATTTCTTTCCTCTCCACCCCCTTCACTGAGAAGGCAAGCTACCTGACACAGATGCAGTCATGCAAAATATATTTCCATATTAGTCATGTTGTGAAAGGAAACAGAGAAAATCTCAAGAAAAATAAAGAAAGTAAAAAACAAAACAAACAAGTATGCCTTCAATCTGTATTCAGATTCCATAAGTTCTTTCTCTGGAGATGGATAGTATTTTTCATCAAAAGTCCTTAGGAATTGTCTTGGATCACTGTGTTGCTGAAAATAGTTATCATTTGCAGTTGATCATTGTATAATATTGCTGTTACTGCATTCATTGTTTTCCTTGTTCTTCTTACTTTACTTGGCATCACTTGTAAGTCGTTCCAGGTTTTCCTGAGAGCATTCTGTTTGTCATTTCTTATACCACAATAGTATTCCATTATAATCATATACTACAACTTGGCCAGCCATTAACCAATTGATCATCCCCTCAATTTACAATTCTTTACCACCACTAAAAGAGCTTCTATAAATATTTTGTACTTATAGGTCCTTTGCTGTTTGCATTTTTATCTCTTTGGGACACAGAGCTAGTAGTGGTAATGCTGAATCAAAGGGTATGCATGGTTTTGTAACCGTTTGGGCAAAGTTCCACATTGTTCTCCAGAATGATTCAATCACTTCACAATTTCACTAACAGAGCATTAGTGTCTCAATTTCTCCATATCCCATTCACAATTTGTCATTTTACTTTTCTGTAGTATTAGTCAATCTGATGGGATTGGGGTGGTACCTTAGAGATGTTTTATTTTGTATTTCTCTTATCAATAGTGATTTAGAGCATTTTTTTCATAGGACTATACATAGCTTTGATTACTTTGTCTGAAAGTTGCCTGTTCATATCCTTTAACCATTAATCAATTGGGAAATGGCTCTTATTTTTTATAAATTTAACTCAGTTCTCTATGTATTTGAGAAACAAGGCCTTTATTAGAGATAGTTGCTGTAATATTTTCTTAGTTTTCATAGTTATTATTACTATGTATTTCCTGCCTATTTTTCCCCTGTTCATCCTACTCTTTCTCTCCTTTCATCCTGTCTTCCCTCAAAAGTGTTTTGCTTTTCCCAATCTACCCTACTTTCCATCAGTCTCTCCCTTATTTTATCCCTTCCCTTGCTACTTTTCTGTAGAATAAGAGAGATTTCCATACCCTACTGAACATGTATGCTATACCCTCTTTGAGTTGCTTCTGATGAGAGTAAAGTTCAAAGGCTCTCACCTACTTCCCCTATCTTCCCTTCCACTGTAAAAGATCCTTTATGCCTCTTTTATGTGAGATAATTTACCCAATTCTACCTTTTCATTCTTCCTTCTCCCAGTGCATTCCTCTTTCTCACTCCTTCATTTTATTTATTTTTTAATTATTGTCCCATCACATTCAATTCACACCTGTGCCCTCTGTTTATGTATACTCCTTCTAACTGCCTTAGTAATGAGAAAGTTCTTAGGAGTTGCTAGTATCAACTTTCATTGTAGGAATGTAAACAGTTTAACCATATTGAATTATTTATGCTTTCTCTTTCCTATTTATTACTTTATGTTTCTCTTGAATCTTGTATTTGAAAGTCAAATTTTCTACTGAATTCTGGTCTTTTCATCAAGAAAGCTTAAATATCTTTTGTTTTGTTGAATATCCATTTTTTCCACTGAAAGATTATACTCAGTTTTGCCAGATAGGTGATTATTAGTTGTAATCTTAACTCCTTTTTCCCCCAAAATATCATATTCCAACTTCTCCTTTCCTATAAAGTAGAAACTCCTAATCTTGAGTTATCCTGACTGTGGCTCAATGATATTTGAATTATTTCTGAGTGCTTGTAATGTTTTCTCCTTGATCTGGGATCTCTGAAATTTGGCTATAACATTCTTGGAAATTTTCATTTTGGGATCTCTTTTAGGAGGTGATTGGTAGATTCTTTCCATTTCTATTTTCTTCCCTGGTTCTAGACTATGAGTTCAGTTTTCCTTGCTAATTTCTTGAAAGATGACACCTAGGTTTTGGTGTTTTTTTTTTGTTTGTTTGTTTTTTGGTCATGACTTTCAGGTGGTCCATTAATTCTTAAATTATCTCTCCTGGACCTATTTTTCAGGTCAATTGTTTTGCCAATGAGATATTTCACATTTTCTTTTATTTTTTCATTCTTTTGATTTTGTTTTATTACTTCTCAATGTCTCCTGGACACTTGCACTTGCTCATTTTTTAATTTTTAAGGAATTATTTTATTCATTCAACTTTTGTACCTTCTTTTCTCTTTGGTCAATTCTACTTCTTTTCTTCAGTGAATTTTTGTATATGTTTTTCTGTTTGGTTAATTATGCTTTTTAAGACATTCTTCATTGGAGTTTCTTTTACCATTTGGCCTATTATCTTTTTTAAGGTATTATTTTTTCAGTATTTTTTTGTGCTTCCTTTACCAAGTTGTTGCCTCTTTTTTAAAAATGTTTTTCTTGCATCACTCTCATTTCTTTTCACAATTTTCTTCTATCTCTCTTATTTTATTTTTAAAAATGTTTTTTGAGTTCTTTTAGGACCTGAGACCAAATGACATTTTTATTTGAGGCTTTTGATATAACAGTTTTTATTTTGTGATCTTCTGAGCTTGTGTTTTAATCTTGCCTTTCACCATAGTAACTTTCTTTGGTTGGGATCTTTTGTTTTTGTTTTGTATGGGTAATGCAAAGTAATCCTGAATCCAGTACCAGAAAAGGGATACCTATGATCTTCCGACCAGTCCCCTTACCATTTGTGGGCTGAGAGTTCCAGAAACAGCTGCTGCTATTGATTCAAGGCCAGCTAGTGGTTTTCTGTGTTGTGGCCTGTACTGATAGAGCCTGTTTTAGAGTTCCCTCAGCTTTCACCCAAGTGTGACAGACCTTTCCTGCTTAGCTTCCAAGTTGTCTTGGACTGGAAAATTGTCACACCTCATCCTTTTGTGCATTCTGGGTCTTCAGAATTTGTTTTGAGGTATTATTTAAAATTGTTAGGTAGGGAATTTGGGACAACTCAGGTGGTTCCCTGCCTTTTTTTTTACCATCTTGGTTCCACATGCCCCCTCCCATCCATCTTTTGTACAGCTAAAAAATTTTTAAGTTTCATATCCACCTGGAATTCATTTGGGTATGTGTGTGTGTGTGTATTCCTTTCCTAGCAGACTCTTAGGCAGTTTGGCATTTCTTAATTTAATGATGACTCCTTCTACCAGTTTTTATTTTCAACAGAATTTTCAAACACTAATCTTTTGTATACGTTTGATTTAATGCCTGCTATATTTATTCTAGTTCATTGCTCTGTTTCTCTGTCTGTATTCTCACTTTTCCTCCCAACCTCTGACACTGTATAATTTTGACAATATTTTTCCTTGTAATAAACTTTAATATCTAAAAGTGAACATCCAACTTTCTCAGTTATTCTCTTTGGTGTTCTCCTTGATATTCTTATGCCCATTTTTTTACTGTATAAATGTCATTATAGTTCTAAAGAAAGTCCTTCAGTATTTTGTTTGCTCTTGTGTAAAATGAATCAATTAATTTGGGGAGTATGTCATTTTGCTATATTAATCTGTCCTTGAATTTTAAATAGCCTTCCGCTGATTTAGGAACTTGTTTTGGTCATTATGCTTTTACAGTGTTTTGGTCATTATAGTTTTACAGTGGTCTTGAGCATAGGTCCTGGCCATTCCTACGTAGATTAATTCCAAAATACATGCTCATTCTTGTTGTCATTATAAAAAAGGCTTCTGATAGTTATGTTTTCTTTACCTTTATTATTAATGAATAAGGGTTCAAGTGATTTTTGTCGGTTAATCTTTTATTCTGCAACTTTGCTAAACTTATTGTGTCCATTAATATTTTTGGTATAGGCAGTTGGATTGTTTAATATACATTATCATACCATCTACATATAATAAAATTTTGACCTCTTACTGTCCAGTGTTAGTCTCTCTAATGTGTTTTCTTTCATATCATAGTTACTAGAATTTTTAATACTATGTCAAATAAATGCTTTGTATGCTTTTATTTATTTATCTACTGATCTATTTATTTATTGGCAGGGAGGAAGGCAGGGCAATTGGGGTTAAGTGACTTGGCCAAGGTCACACGGCTAGTGAGTGTTAAGTGTCTGAGGTCAAATTTGAACTCAGATCTTCCTGACTCCAAGGCTGGTACTCTATTCATGGGCCCACCTAGAAGTCCCTTTTGTATGCTTTTAAAAAAAGAATGGTCCTGCTGTGGTTTCATATTATTATTTAACTCTTCCAATCCATCTTTTTTGTTTTTATGTCTTGTTTATTTAATTATATTGCAAATTCTTTGTGGGAAAAGTCCTTGACTCCTTCTTTGTTTCCCTTATACCACTTAGTATAATGCATTAGACCTACTGGATATTCCTATGGAATACCTACTATCAACTTTCTAGGCAGTTTTGTAATCTTCATGACATCTTTGACTTCACTCTCATACCCACCCCTCTCCTATATCTAATCAGTTGCCAAATCATACTATTTCTTTATCTGTACACATTTTCTTTTCCTCACTCAGACAGCCAACATTCTGGTTAATGTCATTTTCCCCTCCTAATTTGTTTCCCAGTCTCAAGTTCTCCTACTCTGAACCCTCATACAGCTGTTAAAATTAGTTTCTTAAAGCATACGGAAGACCCATATGTACAAAAATATTTATTGCAGCTTTCTTCGTGGTGACAAAAAACTGGAAATTAATTGGATGCCCATCAATTGGGGAATGGCGAAACAAGTTGTGATATATGAATGTAATGGAATACTATTGTGCTATAAGAAATGGGGAGGAGATGGACTTCATATTTACCTGGAGAGGTTTATAAAAACTGATGCTAAGGGAGAAGAGCAGAACCAAGAGAAATTTGTACACAATGATAGACACAATGTATGTGTGATGACCAACTTTGATAAACTGGACTCTTCTCAACAACACACAGTTATAAGACAACTCTACAAGTCTCAAGATGGAAGGAGATATCTATATTCAAAGAAAGATCTAGAAAGAACATAGTTTAAATGGAGACTGAAGCAATCTACATGCTATAGTTCTTTTCCATGTTTGGCTTTGTTGCTTCTTTCCCATTGTTCACTCCATTGGTTACAACCCTTCTATACAACCAGACTAATGTCCAATGTGAAAGTATTTGCATATACTATACTTGATTGCATGTTGCCATGGGCTGGGGTGGAGAGGGAGGGGAGAAAATTTGAAACTCAAGGGAATGTGGAACTGAATCTCATAAACTAAAAGTAAATAAACAAATCAATTAACTAAAAAAAAAACCAATATGGTAGGTCTGACTATGTCATATCACCCTTCCCCTTCTCAATAAGTTTCAGTGGCTCCCTATACCTCTAGGATCAAAAGTGAACTCATTTGTTTGGCATTCAAAATTTCTACCCTCGGGGGTGGCTAGGTGATGCAGTGAATAGAGCACTGGCTCTAGAGTCAGAAGGACCTGAGTTCAAATCTGGCCTCAGACACTTAACACAAAAAAACTAACCATGTGACCTTGAGCAAGTCACTTAAGCCCAATTACCCTACCTTTTCCCTTAAAAAAAAAAAAGTATTCCAACATTTCTGCTCTCCATGCATCCTCCTGTCCAGTCAAATAGTCTCACTTAATGTTTCCAACACACAATTCTTGTCTTCGCACCGGCTGTCCTCCATGTCTGTAATGCTCCCTTTCCTCACTTCCTTGCCTTAGCATCCAGGTCTTCCTTCAAGATTTAGCTCAAGTGCCCTATCTCCAGGGAGTCACAATTCCATAGGCTGCTAGTGCCTTCCCTCGAAGACATTTTTTGTATCTACCCTAAGTATCTTGTATGTGCTAATTTATGTAAATGCTATCTCCTATCAGAATGTATGCTTCTAGATGGTCAGTTTTTGCTTTGTCTTTGTATCCCTGGAAACTTAGCATAATACCTGGCACTTATATTAAGCACTTAATAGATACTTTTTATTTGAATGATACAGTTAATGCTTGTCTACTTTATAGGAATAATATGAGAACAAATAAGAGATATGAAAGTAACCCAAGAAAAGATTCCTTTTTTTTTTTGTTCCTTGAATTCAGGGATTATGGTATTATCATTGGTATTAAAAAAATGTGGAACATAGTCCAAATTAAAAGTTTTGTTGACTTTTTGGTATTTTTCCCAAGCTAGAGAGGACTCAGCTAATTGGTGAGAGTAGCTGAGGTTAATCTTCTTCAGTAATTTTAAGTATTATTGCATGTTGTACACTAGCTTAGTATATTTTGTTGACCTAAGGATGCCATTTGTCCTACCTTACTCTCTCAGCAAGGAAGGAATGTTTGTTTACTAAATCTCCTTGGAGGATCTAGGCAGAGATGGAGCTCTAAATGGAAATAGTCTGGTGTTATGAAAATCTATCTTTTTTTCCTTTTCTTTTGAAGCTCAATCCAGGGCAGAATGATTCATGAAAAAATAGAAAAAGGTTCTAGCCACATCTGTGGCAAAAATTTGGGTCAGAGAGCAGCTACTGATCCAATATGGTGTCAAGTAATCAAATTTGGAATCAGAAGATCTGGTTTGAATTTTAGCTCTAGTGCTCATTACTTGTGTGATGTTGGAATGGTCACTTCAATTCTTGGGGCTTCAGTTTCTTTCATTTGTGAAATGGAAACCTTTCAACTCACCTTTTGTGTTTCTCTTTCCTCTGTTATCTCTGCCCTTTCTTGCCTTCAATTCTCTCCTTCTTCAGGAAGCACTCTAGATAATTTTTCATTTTCTGGCTCCTTTCTGCCCAAAGTCCTTGTATGGATCTTGTAAATTTGTGGTCTTCCCTCCACCCCACACCCTACTCCAAGGCAAATCTAGCAGAGGGCACATCTCCTATCCCTGATTCATATCCTAGGGTGTATTCAGATCCATTTTCCCACTCTCTCTTACACCATTTTTGGAAAGTTCTAAATATTAGGAAATTTTTCTTGACATGTAGTCAGAATTTGTCTTTTTGTATTATATCTGGTCCTGTATTCTGGAGCCAAGAAGTACAAGTATAATCCCTTCTTCATAAAATAGCTCTTCAAATTCTAGAAGACAAGTATGATGTTTTTCTTCACTGCCCTTTCCTCTTCAATTCAATATGCTCTCCTCCAGGACAAGCACCCCTCATTTCCCCACCCCGGTTTTAAAGCAAAACTTCAGAAGTTACATTGGTGATTAGAGATGGACAGGGTTGAATAATGGTAAAGCTTATTTTTCATTCTTTTCTTCCCTTTATTTGGGATTTCTTCTTACTCCTAAGCACTTTTAAATCTATCCATACCTATGTCTGTTTATAAATGTTTGGGAGGATCATTGTGATTTAAATATTGTGTCCATTATGCCCTCCATCTTTGAGATAAGAGGCATTCTAGTACAGTGAAAAGTCATTCACAGTTCTTCATTGAACAGTATTGCTATCACTGTATATAATGCTCTTGTGGCTCTGTTCACTTCACTTTGCATCAATTTATGTAAGTTTTCCAGGTTTTTCTAAAGTGATTTGACTTGTCATTTCTTATAGCATGATAATATTTCATTATAATCGTATACCAAAGTTGGTTTAACTACTCCCAAATCAATAGACCTCACTTTGATTTCCAATTCTTAGTCATCACAAAAAGAGCTGCTGTAAATAGTGTTATACAAATAGGCCCTTCCTTTCCCTCTCCCCCTTTTTAATGTCTTTGGCATATAGACCTAGCACTGGTATTACTAGATCAAAGAGTAGGCACAGCTGGTCTCAGAGGCTCAGAAGACCTGCATTCAGATATTGACTTTGCTAATGACTACTTCTGAAATCCTAAGCAATTCATTATCTCTAAGTCCCAAGTTCCTTATTTGTCAAATGGGTGGGTTGGGCTTGGTCAGGGATGGGGAACCTGCAGCCTTGAGGCCACATGTGGCCTTCTAGGTCCTTGGTGAAGCCTTTTGAAAGAGTCCAAGTTTTACAGAACAAATCCTTTTATTAAGGGGATTTTTTCTATGAAGTTTGGATTCAGTCAAAGGGTCAAACTTGAGGACCTAGAGGGCCATATGTGGCCTTGAGGACTTGATTCTCCACTCCTGGGTTAGGTGATATCTATAATTCCTTCCAACTCTAAAAATTTCTATGAAGTCAAATCTAGCTTACCTACATGATGTCAGGTGACATTGTGGCTAATACATCAGCAAATGCAATGTAGACATTTGAGCATGCCTGCTTATTTATTTATTATAATAATATTATTAAGAATAAGAACTTTCTGTAATTTCATACTTAGTGAGAAGTTAAGTGACTTGCCCAACTAGTCTTCATCTAATACAAATCAGAGACAGGGCCTCAATTCAGGTATTCCTGACAATAAGGCCCTCTCTTTGCCCACTACACCACAGCTGCCAATTTGCATTGATAGAAGAAGTTTCCTTACTAGTAGTTCCCTATACTAATGAAAAGCAGCTTTAAAAAAGAATCCTCTTTTTGGGGAGGGGGGGGGTGGAGCCAAGATGGCAGCATAGAAGCAGGAAAACTCTGTGGCTCCCCCGATAATAACCTCAACTACCTACAAAATATGACTCTAAACAAATTTTAGAGCTACAGAACCCACAAAGTGACAGAGAGAAACAAATCTCCCAGGGAAGGTAGGCTGGCAGGTGGACAGGAAGGGTCCATTGCAACACGCTGGGAGCCAAGCTCAGCCCTGTGTGAGCCAGCGATTTTAGTTGTAAGGTGGCCCTGACCAGCAGCTACAGAGGACTTTGGGAGACTGGATCACTAGCATCTGTGGCTGTTTCCAGAAATATCAACCAATAGATGCCAGAGCAAAAGTGAGAGGCCAGTGGAACTCTGTTGGAACTGGGGGGATGGAGGCATGGTTCGGCCTCTGCCCCTGGAGCTAGAAGTGTTGGAGGTGCACCACCTCCACATGGCTGCTTCAGAGCTCCTGGCCTGTAGGTTGTAGGGGGGCCAAGCAAAAATTCAGAGGGTAATTGCTCGTGCTTTAACCTGCCTGGATCTGGATTGTGGTCTTGGGTGGTGGTTCTGAGGTGTGTGACCAGTGAGCCAGAGCTGGTGGGGGCTGTAGAGATGGTACCCCCCTAATAGTTCTGGCAGCTGCAAAAACCCCAGCAATTTGGGACAAAGCTCTCCCCTCTGGAAGCAGAGTTCTACTGTGGCAAAGAGCTCAAAAGTGAAGTAATTGAGTGGCAACATGAGCAAGCAAAGGAAGCAAAGCAAGTACAGCAGTCCAACTCTAGATTCCTTTTTTGGGGACAAAAAGGATCAAAACATGGAATGGGAAGAAGGCAACAAAGTCAGAACTCCTGTACCAAAAGCTTCCAAGAAAAATATGAACTGGTCACAGGCATGGAGGAGCTCAAAAGGGATTTTGAAAATCAAGTAAGAGAAATGGAAGAAAAACTGGGAAGAGAAATGAGAATGATGCAAGAAAATCATGAAAAGTGAGTCAACAACCTGACAGAAGAAAATAACACCTTAAAAATAGACTAACTCAAATGGCAAAAGATGTACAAAAAGCCAATGAGGAGAAGAATGCCTTAAAAAGCTGAATTTGCCAGATGGAAAAAAGAATTTCAAAAGCTCACTGAAGAGAATAATTGCTTCAGAATTAGATTAGAGAAAATGGAAGGTAATGACTTCATGAGAAAACAAGATACTATTAAACAGATCCAAACAAATGAAAAAATAGAAGGCAGTGTGAATTATGTCACTGGAAAAACCACTGACCTAGAAAATAGATCTGGGAGAGATAACTTGAAAATTATTGGACTACCTGACAGCCATAATCAAAAAAAGAATCTAGAAATCATCCTTCAAGAAATTCACAAGGAAAATTGCCCTGATATTTTAGAACCAGAGGGCAAAGTAGAAATTGAAAGAAATCACCAATGACCTCTTGAAAAGGATCCCAAAAAGAAAACTCCAAGGAATATTATATCCAGGTTCTGAAGTTCCCAGATAAAGGAGAAAATATTACAAGAAGCCAAGAAGAAAGAATTTGAATACTGTGGAAACACAATCAGGATAACACAGGATCTAGCAGCTTCTACATTAAGGGATTGAAGGCCTTGGAATATGACATTCTGGAGGTCAAAGGAGCTAGAATTAAAAACAAGAAATCACCTACCCAGCAAAAATGAGTACAATGTTTCAGGGGAAAATATGGTCATTTGATGAGGTAGAGGACTTTCAAACATTCTTGATCAAAAAAACAGAACTGAATAGAAAATTTGACATTCAAATACAAGAAGCAAGAGAAGCCTGAGAAGGTAACAGGGAAAAGAAATCATAAGGAACTTATCAAAGTTGAGCTATTTATATGCCTACATGGAAAAAATGATAATTGTAACCTATGAAACTTTTCCCAGTATAAGGATAGTTGAAAGGAGTATAAATGTGTGTGTATACATATATCTATATCTATATCTATATCTATATCTATATCTATATCTATATCTATATCTATATCTATATCTATATATACACACACATACATATATATGTGTACAAACATAAATATATCTATATAGGAGGGTATATGTGCATATCAATACACATGTGAGTGTGTGTATATATATATATATATATATATGTATACAGGTATACATAGACAAAGGGCACAGGATCAATTGAATAGGAAGGAATGATATTTAAAAGGTGAAATTGAAAGATGAGAGGGAAATATAATGAGAGGAGATGGGGAGAGACAGAATGGGGTTAATTATCTCATGTGGAAGAGGTAAGGGATAACTGTTACAATGAAGGGGAAGAACAGGAAGGTAAAAGGGAATGGGTCAACCTTACTATCATTGACTTTGGCTTAGGGAAGGAATGCCATACACACTAAATTGGGTATCTTGCCCTACAGGAGAGTAGGGGGGAAGGGGATGAGAGGCAGCATGATGGAGGGGAAGGCAAAGTACACATTTTTGTAAAGGGATAGGGTCAAAGTAGAGAATAGAAGAAGTAGGGGGTGGAATAGAATGGAGGGAAATATAGTCAGTCTTTCACAATATATCCATTATGGAAATGTTTTGCGTAACTACACATGTACAACCTGTATGGAATTGCTTATCTTCCCAGTAAGGGTGGGTGATGAGGGAGGAAGGGAAAGAATCTGGAACTCAAAATTTTAAAATCAAATTTTTAAAATACATATTATTATTATTATTATTACTATTTTACATGCAACTGGGAAATAAGATATACAGGCACTGGAGTATGGAAATCCATCTTGCCCTCCCAGAAAGTCAGAGGGGGTATGGGAGAGGATATAGGAGAGATTGGGGGAGGGGGTATACAGTGGGATTGCTCTTTTGGGTTGGTGGTTAGGGGAAAGACAGGGAGAAAATTTGTAACTCATAATCTTGTGGAAATGAGTGATGTAAACTAAAAATAAACATTAAAATTAACTTAAAAATAAAGAATCCTACTTCTCATCCATCAAAACCCTTCTGGATACCCATGGATTACTGTCATACAAATAATTAATGAACACTTACTTTCCTATGTTCCTGATTTCTGACTAAGGGAACAGGGAATTTTGCACTATTGCCTAATGAAATGAGGATGACTGTCTAGTGTTATGATATTTGCTGCATATATTTAGAAATCTATGATTGTTTCTCTTCTTCCTTCTCTCCTTTCTCTTCTTTCATACTACTTGCTTTCCCTTCTTCTCTTTAATCTCTGGCTATGGAGTTAGAGAAGAGCTCCTTGAATCCTTGAGCCTAAGAATTGGATAAGACCTCAAAAAGATTTTAGTCCTTCCCCCCAAACAACAACAACAACAACAACAACAACAACAACAACAACAACAACAACAACAACAGACAAACCAAAAACCCTCACCAACATCCCAGACAAGTGGCCAATCTGTGACCTCTAGTCACAGAATACTCAGTGCTTCCCCAAATTGTCCATTCCACTTTGGTACAGCTCTATTAACATAGTTTTCTTTCTCTTTGTCTATATCAGCGGTTCTCAACCTGTGGGTTGCAACCCTTTGGGAGTTGAACGACCCTTTCACAGGGGTTGCCTAAGATCATCGGAAAACACGTATTTCCGATGGTCTTAGGAACTGAGACACCGCTCCTCTGTCCATCTCCAGGTGGTTCTGCCCACATGCAGATACGTACATGTACAAGTATTAAAGGGTTGCAGCATTAGAAAGGTTGAGAACCACTGGTCTATAATTTCCTATCTAGTGGTCGTAGTCTTCCCTCTGGGATCAAGAAAAACAAGTCTTATCCTTTCTCCAAATGAATTATAGGTGTTAATACTGCATGGTAACTCAAGATATTATCTGGCTTAACTTTTTGCTTCAGGCAGGTAAGGTATTAACATTCTTACTTAAAAGAAAAAGCAACTGAATTGGTAAGAAGATATTTTCCTTAAGGTCATACATCTAGTAAGTGGCTATCTAGTGTCTCTGGCTGTCCCTCACATCCAGAAAGCTCTCCCTCCTCATTTTCAATTCCTGGTTTTATTCAAGTCTCAGATAAAATCCCATCTTCTATAGGAAGCCTTTCTTATTAATTTCACTGCTTTTTCTCTGTCATTAATTTCCTGTTTATCCTATATGTTGCTTGTTGGTATGTGCTTTTTGCTTGTTGTCTCTTTTATTAGATTGTAAGCTTCTTGAGGGCAGGTACTATCCCTAGCTCTTAGCATAATGACTAGCACATAGTGGGCTTAATAACTGCTAATTGCCTGACTAGTAAATGTTGGAAAAAAAGGACTAGAACCTAGGACTCATGGATCTTATTGCTTTCTCCATTTATACTGTTGGTGATGTATATATATTAGCTTCTACCTAAGAGTCAAAATAGGTGTCGGGACAGATAAAGTACAGAAAAACTTGTCTTTATTAAGGTTCCCTGAGCTATGGGTAAAGTATTAATCCTGAGGCAATCAAGGTGAAAAGTGTTTCATTTTGTTTGACACATGCAGAGCAACACTCAGGACTGTTCTTCCTATATGTGAAATAGGTATCTATCTCTGTGAATGAAGTGACTAAATTCTTTGTCCTCCAATTTCTCCCCCATCAACTTGCCATGTTAATTTGGAATTTTCATCATTGGAGTCACTCTTTTGTGTGAAAAAAATTGTCTCAAAACTCTTCCCACAGAAGGGTAAATTTCTTAATCTATTTACTCTTAAATATATTAGCACAAAATAATTTGTCAGAGAGCTCAACCATGTGGGGATGGGAAAAAGAACAAATGACTTTTGACGGTAGGAGTAGGAATTGATGGAGAAAATTCTATTGATAGACTTTTGGAAAGGTTTTGAGTAGGGGTTCATAATTTTTTTATGCATCATATACCCTTTTGGCAGCCTGATAAAGCTTCTTTTTTTTTCTTTCAAAATATTTTATTTTTTTTTATTTTTTAAAATTGCTTTGTTTATTTACTTTCAGTTTACAAGATTCAGTTCCAGAGTTCCTTGAGTTTCAAGTTTTCTCCCCTCCCTCTTCCCCCCAACCCCATGGTGGCATGCATGCAGTCAACTATAGAATCTGCAAATATTTTCACGTTGGACATTAGTCTGGTTGTATAGAAAGGTTGTAACCAATGTAGTGAACAATGGGAAAAAGGAAACAAAACCAAACATGGAAAAGGGCAATAGCATGTAGGTTGCTTCAGTCTTCATTTAAACCCTGTTTTTTCAAGATCTTTCTCTGAACGTAGGTATCTCCTTCTATACTGAGACTTGTAGAGTTGTCTTATAGCTGTGCATTGCTGAGAAGAGTCCAATTTATCAAGGTGGGTCATCACACATATGATGTGTCTGTGATCATGTAAACATTTCTCCTGGTTCTGCTTTTCTCCCTTAGTATCAGTTTACAAAAGCCTCTCCAGGTAAATATGAAGTCCATCTCATCCCCAGTTTTTTTTGGCACAATAGTATTCCATTACATTCATATACCACAACTTGTTTAGCCATTCCCCAATTGATGGGCATCCCCTTCATTTCCAATTTTTTGCCACCACAAAGAGAGCTGCAATAAATATTTTTGTACATATGGGTCTTCCTCCTGCTTCTATGATCTCTTTGGGATACAACCCCAGAAGTGGTATTACTGGGTCAAAGGTATGCAATTATTTATAGCCCTTTGGGCATAGTTTCAGATTGCTCTCCAGAATGGTTGTATCAGTTCACAGCTCCACCAACAATGCATTAGTGTTCCAGTTTTTCCACATCCTCTCCAGCATTTGTCATTTTCCTGTTTTGTCATCTTAGCCAATCTGGCTGGTGAGATGTGGTACCTCACAGTTGTTTTGATTTGCATTTCTCAAATCAAGAGTGATTAGAGCATTTTTTCATATGCTTAAAGATATCTTTAA
>CM053590.1:116974670-116990843 GCA_028646515.1 Pseudochirops corinnae
CAAGAGGTGATTGGTGAATTCTTTCAAGTTCTATTTTGCCCTCTGGTTCTAAAATATCAGGGCAATTTTCCTTGAGAATTTCTTGAATGATACTTTTTAACTTCTTTTTTTGATCATGGATTTTAGGTAGTCCAATAATTTTTAAATTGTCTCTTCTGGATCTATTTTCCAGGTCAGTGGTTTTTTCAAGGAGATATTTCACATTGCCTTCTATTTTTTCATTTGTTTGAATCTGTTTAATAATATCTTGATTTCTCATAAGGTTATTTGCTTCCATTTGCCCCACTCTAATTCTGAACTAATTGTTCTCCTCAGTGAGCTTTTGAGATTCTTTTTTCATCTGGCAAAGTCGACTTTTTAAGGCATTCTTCTCCTCATTAGGTTTTTGGGCCTCTTTTGCCATTTCAGTTAATCTATTTTTTAAGGTGTTATTTTCTTCAGTCAGGTTTTTGACTTTCTTTTCATGATTTTCTTGCATCATTCTCATTTCTCTTCCCAATTTTTTCTCCACTTCTCTTATTTGGTTTTCAAAATCCTTCTTAAGCTGATCTATGGCTTTTAGGCAGTCTTCGTGTTTCTTGCAAGCTTTGGGTGCTGGAGTTCTGACTGTGTTGTCTTCCTCCCATTCCATATTTTGATCCCTTTTGTCCCCCCCAAAAGATTCTAGAGTTCAGTTGCTGTTTTTACCTTGCTTCCTTTGCCTGCTCATGTTGCCAGTGAATTACTTGATTTTTTTTTTTAGCTCTATGGAACTATGCTCCAGGGGGGAAAGCTCTTTCCCAAATTGCTGGGGGTTTTGCAGCTGCTGGAGCTATTTGGAGGCCACTGCAGCCCCCACCAGCATTGGCTCACTGAAAATGCACCCCAGGATCACCACCCAAGACCACGATGCAGATCCGGGCTGCTCAACACAAGAGCACTTAGCCTCTCAATGATCATTTGGCCCCACTGCAGTCTGCAGGCCGGGAGCTCTGAAGCAGCCATGTGGAGGCAGCTGCAGGGCCACTGCTTCTGCTGCTTCCTTACCCTGGAGGCAGTTCGGCCAGACTGCTTTTCTCCCCAAAATTTAGCTGAGATCCACTGACCTTTCACTTTGTTTCTTATGGCTTGATAATTCTGGAAACTGCCACAGCTGCTGCTGATCCACTGTCCTGAAGGCTCCAGTTGTGGCTCATCCTGGCTGTCCTGGCCGCCCCAGGGCCAAGCCCCAGTTTCAGGCTGGGCTGGTTTCGGCTCCCAGCATGCTGCGATGAGTTCTTCCTTCTCAGCTGCCTTCAGCAGATGTGTTTTTCTGTATTTTTGTGTGAGTTTTGGAGCCCTAAAATTTGTTTAGAGTCATATTTTATGGGTATTTGAGGTGGCTATGTGCAAGCTGCAAAACCTTGCTGCTTTTAGGCGCCATCTTGGCTCCTCCCCCCCGAATTCACAAAATCCAATCTTATTGACAATATCCTCTCGGTGAGACTGTATTGGCTGAGGGTCATAGAATTCCATAGTCTTTGAGAAATTAAATATGAGCATCCTCAAAAGGGGCAATGGAAAGACTTGCGATAGAGGTAACTGGCTCTAATACATTATGAATCAAGAATTATAACACAGAGGTCTGATATGATTCTAAAGTGCAAGTCTTACTATGTTATACCCCTGATCAAAGACTTCCAATATATATAACTATACCTAATTTTTTACAGGTACTGTATATACCTCTGAGAAACTAGTAAGAGCAAGGAATAATCAGTGGATAAACCCTGTGTTTAATTGCTGTCCAGGTAAATTCAAGAGAGCTAGGGAAACATCTCCAACACATTTGTATGAGTTACTAGATGGATCTATGGTAGCACAGGAAGAAAAATTACTCAAGATTAGAAAGAGTACATAGGTTGTGATCTCACTGTTGGAAAGAAAACCTCCATCAATGATTTTTAAAATCCTTTGAACTATTAAAGTATGGTTCAGTGGAAGTATTGCATTTGGTACTGTTTTCTTAGAGGGTAGCAGAACCATTGAATTATTACAGTATTTTTTCAGCAGAAGTATTGCATTTGGTTCTTTTGTCCTAGGAGGTAGCAGATCACCAAACCATTAAAGTTTGTTTCAGCATAAGTATTACACTTTGTCCTGGGGTCCTAGGGGGTAGTGCAGTCTTCATTTTGTGGTCATCAGAGGGAGTTAGTATAACATGAAAAGGTAGTTCTGATGCACATTATGTTGCCACTGGGAATTTAAACATTCTAACTCCCTGAATGGAAAAATTTAGTTTACAGTGAGATTGGAAATGTATAAAGGACCATTTATTCTAAATCTTTTACTTTTCATTCCCCAAAGAAAATACAGTCCTAGCTTTAGTGAACTTGACCCTTGAGGGGTAAAATGAAGGTGGAAGTTTCAGGGGAAAAGATTAAGACCCAGTGCTAATAGTCAAGACAACAAACATTTATTAAGCACTTACTTTGTGCTAGACCCTGTGCCGAGTGGGAATATAAAGACAACAAGAGTCTTTGCCTTTGGGGCTGCTACACAGTGAAGAGAGCACCAGCCCTGGAGTCAGGAGGACCTGAGTTCAAATTTGACCTCAGATACTTAACATAAAACCTAGCCATGTGACCTAGGGCAAGTCACTTAACCCCGATTGCCCTCCAAAAAAAAAAGGAGTCTTTGCCTTTAAGAATCTAATAAAGATAACATGCAAATAACTATGTACACAATATAAGAGTGGGGTAACTTCCTAAAAATTAGAGCTAGCCAAAATTAGAATGGGTTGCCTCTGGGAATTCTTAGCTGTCTTTCACTAGAGGTCTTCAAGTAGAAACTAGATGGATGTTCATTCTGGGAAATGCTATGGAGGGGATAGGCAGTTGGGTGGTGTAGTTAATAGAATGTGAGGTCTGGAGTCAGGAAGACTTATCTTTGTGAGTTCAAATCTGGCTTCAGAGATTTTGCTAGCTGTGTGACCCTGGGCAAGTCACCTAACCATGTTTGCCTCAACTTCTTAATCTGTAAAATGAACTGGAAAAAGAAATTACAAACCCCTTTGATATCTTTCCCATGAAAACCCCAAATGAAGAGTCAAACATGACTGAAATGACAACAACAACAATAGAAGGGATTCCAATTTGGAGTAAATAACCTCTAAAGCTCTTTCTTCCGTGGTTCTGTGATTGCTCAAAAATTTTCTCTTTTCTCCAGAAGCTGTAGGTGGTCTATTTTGAGGGATCCTAGAGCCTGTGTTCATTCTGCCTGGAAGTGAATTGGATGGGGATGCTTGGTTCCCTTCTAGGTCTGACTGTAAATTTGACATGGAGACTGATTTAGGAAATAGGCAATGGACCCAAAGTAAGTCTTGATTTATGTTGGTAATGATGTTTTGTCAATGATTCTTCCATTCCTTCCTGCTTTTTTTTTGTTTTGTTTTGTTTTCCTTGATTTTTGAAAGCCTTGTTCCCTATCCGAAACTTTCTGTCCTGGCTTCTTCTATTGCTTTCTTCTCATTCCCAAAGAGCATTGAAACCAGCTGTCAGAGCTAAGTTTGCCCAGTAGCCACAGACAGCTTTTGCTTTTTATTCATTCAACTAATGCTTATTGAGTGGCTATTATGTGGGAAATACTATACTCTAGGTACTTTGATTATGTCAAGAACAACCAGCAATTCCCCAATTCCAGCCTCTATGTTGTTTACCATAATTAAGTAGATCTGTAAAATGGCTAGCTAGAAACCTCCCCTTCCCTTCAATGAACAACCCATCCATTCATGCATCTACCAAATGTTTGTAGAATACCTACTATGTGCAAGAATGCATGTATTTTCCTGGGCTAGTGGAGTTCTTCTGCTCAGAAATAAATACCCATCCTTGAATACACTGGTCTGTTCCTCTCTGCAAAAGAATGCTACCCTTGTTTATGGGTTGTCAGTGTTTCAGAGTATTGCCCAATGACCTCACAAAACCTGTTTACACAGCCTGAAGTAGGTACTTGTAGTCTACTTGAAAGTAGAGTCTATTCATGTCTTTCTCATGGAGCAAATAACACCCTGCAAGCTGAGGACGCTTAATAAATGTTATACAATAATAAGGAATTATTCATACACAAGAGAAATAGGGATTGGCATGAACTGTTACCTACAGATGCTGGGCTTTATTTTTTTTTTAAGTGACCTTTATATCATTATAATTATATTGATGTTTGAAGGCAGAAGGGGGAGTGTAACCAACTAGGGGACTGCCACATAGATCATTTTTTTGTTTGATTTTTGGAGTAACAAATGAGTAAAAGCTGGAATAATTTTGTTTCAAATATCCCAGCTAATAAGCTCTGGAGTTTCTACTCCGTTTTGCTCTCAGAAAAATCACCACTGTATCTCAGCATAGAAGTATTTCCATGTGCAATTAATTCAAACATAACATAAAAGGAACAGACTTCAAGATGAAAAAGACAATAATTCTCCAGATAAACACATTAAACCACAAACCAAGGGCATACTTTGGGTCTAGCCTTTGTCTTCCTGATCTCAGGATTTATCTTTATTTGTGTTTTTCTTGGGCTGTTTTCAATGTCTAAATGAGTCGGAGAAAACATGATGTGCACTGGAGAGAAATGCAATAAAATAATTGAACATATTTCCTTTGTCTCTGGGTGAATTTACACTTGTACACACAGAAACTTTAAAAGGGCTGGGAAGCCTTCAACAGCAGCTGTAAATTATTATCCTGTGGATGTTGGCATGCAAGGGCAGCTCACACACTAAGCTGCAGACTGGGTGTTCCAAGGAAACTGATGGTCCTCAGAGGCAGCAAAGAAGTCAGAGCAGTTCGTGGAGAGTAGGTCTGTTTCACTCGCCCAAAGCCCAGAGAATGAATCAAAGCATCTATACCTTTAGCAGCAGAAGTTTATGAGGAACCTTCAAATTTAGACTCAGACAGACCACTTTGAAGACGGATAGAGAAGGGACAGAGGGGTGATAAAGGAATAATCAGAGAAAAAGGAAGTTTCTAGGTTTCTAACAAAGATTATAGACTTTGAAGGTCACTGCATTGAGCCCTTCAAAACTTGATTCTGGTGAAGAAAGGTTCTGCCACTTGAGATTTAGAAAACTAGAATCATGGAAGTTCAGAGCTTTAAGGCACCTCAGAAATTAGCTAGTCTAACCTGCACCTGGGCAGAAATCCCTGTCAGATGGCCATCCAGACTCTACTTGTAGACCCCCCAGAAGTGGGGAACTCACCACCTATTGGGGAAGCCAGTTATACTTTTATACAGTATCCACTATTAAGACTTTTTCCTGTATCAAACTGAATTTCATCTCTTTGTTGCTTCTAATTACTGCTCTTACTCCTGCCTTCTGGGGCCAACCAAAGAAAGTCAAAGCCATTTTCCACAAGACAGCATTTCATTATTTTAGAATAGCTATTGTATCTCTTCCACTGCAACCCTTGTCCACAAGCTTCTTATTCTCCAGTGAATCCTAGTCTCTTCACCATCCTGATTACTTTCTTCTGGATATTGACCAGGCTGTCAGTGCCCTTCCTAATGAGAAGGCTTTTATTTTGACCAGCTTCTACAAAGAAGGGGATTTAAGCCACCTTTCATTCTGGCCCTGGAAAGGCACTGTAGGTGAAGTAATATTGTGAATAATTTTGTTAAAATAATCTAAGGCAAGATCAACATGCTTTTTGATTTTGGAAAACCAGAACTAAATACACAACTGAGACCAGAGACTAGACAGCTATATACTGTCTACTAATCATGTCTCTGATTGTTCAATACCCAGGAGAGATGGTACAGATTCTTTATTTCCTCTCCCTTTAAACCAAATGATGTAAGTCCTGGAATTGCATTTTAAACTCAGTCTTTTGGGGGAGAGGAAAAGAAGGAGCTTTCCCCAATCAACCTCAAGACAACCTATATTGGCCCACATTCTCCCATAGACAATAACTAAGATCTTTTCCAGGGGGTAAATTACTTTTATGGGGCACCTAGCAAAACACTATTTGGAGTTTTCTTAAGTTAACCTAAAATGAAAATTAATGAAAAAAAAACTATTACAGATTTTTTAAAAATGGGATGTGGTAAGCTTAGATAAAAATGTTTATTAGGACAGCATGTGATGAATCATGTGGTTCCTTACTGGCATTGAACTGATGTAGTAATTTAGACAATGATCTGTACAAAGGAAGGCCGACTGCCTGACCCATTCATTTTTTTTTAAAATATGTTCACAACCATAACTATCATGTTGTTTATTCCTTGGCATTATGCCAACTCCAAATAGTAACCCTATGATTCCACATAGGTAAGACCTTAGACAATTGCACAAAAGACAGGAAATGGGTATGTTGAGTGTGTGGAAGGAGGCTTAAAAATGCAGATACCCAGTTCTAATGAGGGATCAACAATTTAGCAAACAGTATTAATTATCTACTCTGTTGCAAGAAATTTTGAGAGATGGTAGTGATACAAAGATAGTCCCAGTGTATACAGAGTAATACAAAGTTCTTTCAAGAGAGAGATAACACTAACAATTTGGAGGATGATTCAGTTGATCAACAGGTGTTTATTTGGCACCTATTTTACAGCAAACTGTATACTAAGCATTATGGATGCTGAAAAACAAGTGAAACAATCTCTGAACTCATGGATTTTAAATTCTAGTGGGGAATATCAAGATAGGTTTCATGTAGGTGGTGGCACCAAAACTGAGCTTTAAAGGAATCTAGGGTTCTACAAGTTGGTGATAATGAGGAATTGCATTATATTACTTTAAAATAGTTTTTATATCTCTTCCTATCACCCTCCCTTTACCCACAAATCTTTCCTTTTTACGTCATTGAACTTATCCTTGTATTGTGTAGTGTTCATTTCCCTCACAGATGCCTTTCTCTGGACATGTTCCATCTTACTGTAACAGCAAGCACACTAGCATACCCAGGATGGCTGTAAGCACAGGTTCTTTGATCTGCTTTTCTAAAGGAAAGCAATTCAAAAGGGGTTAACAATCATACTTTAATCAAACATTTAATCAGACAAAAGGTCAGCACCCTGAACTTTAGAAAATACAAACAGAAATTACAAGCAGACAAAAGAAATACAGAGAAAATAACGCAATTCAACAGACCAACAGACAGGGCTTCTAGCCATCTGACCATTATATACATACAGAGTAAATTACCAGAGAGAAAAGTACAAATATCTGGGTTTTCAAAACTGGAGGCTCAATAGCTGTCCAGAGTCTCATCTGACAAAATCACACAACTCTTCGCATAAGTGAGCCCTAAAGCAAAACCTCACCTCAGGAAGTATATATAACCTTCTGCAGGGTCAGAGAACATCACAACCTTCGTGACCCACTGCCTAATTACAAAGTAACAAAAAGTGTGGTGAAAAACAAGCCTCCCCTAAGCACGCTTCTCTTGTTGTGCTCCAAGTGAGGCCCATTAAGGGGCAGGGAAAATCTTCAAATTTGCATTCCAATTACACTTACCAGTACCCTTCTTCATGAGAAGGCTTTTGTCTTAGCCTTGGAAGGCCATTTGAACTAACACATGAAGTCAGGAGATGGTGGATTGAGCCTGAAGTATACCCAGTTCTAAATGGATAGATGAGAGAGAAGTTTTCATAACCCTGGGGAGTGTTCTGCCTGTAATACTTTCTGGAAAAACAATACTATTCCAGCACAGAAGAGTTAGAGCCTGTGAAAACATATTCAACCTGCATATTTTCTGGATGCAGAGGGCTTTTCAGAGTTTTTTGGGTGGTGGTGGTGAGAATGTAAAAATCCAAACAATTTCTATTTGGACTGAAATCTTATAGTCTAACTTTCTGGTCAGAGGGTTCTTGTGGCTCAGGGCTAACTAAGCCTTGGAAAACAAGGCTTGATCGTTGAATGAATAACTCTGTGGTTCCTGGAGAGCTATAGGATTGAATTATGCTAGATGTAGCCTCACAATCAGTGAGAGGATCATCAAATGAATGAAGCCAAGCACTTTTGCTGTTGGAAAGGACGAGAATGACAGATATCCCTTAATTCAATTAAAGGCACCTCCAGAAACCATATAATTAAATTATAACCACATTTATATAAACAAAAAAAGTTGACTTTTGTTTAACTCCCAGCTCCCACTCATCTTTCTCTTTCCTTTTTGCTAAATGCCTCACTTGACTTGCATGAGCAAGTTTCCTGTGGCCAAAGAAAAACAGGTATGTACCCTCTGAGCCATCTAAATGGAAATGTTTAATTGGGCTAGGATGTGAATGACCTTCACTTACTGCTTTAAGCCATAAATTTACACATGACCTTTTCTCCTTCCTTCTCTTATTCTCTCCATTGTCTTTACTCCACTGTTACCCCTTTCTTCCCTGTAACTGATGGGGAACCAACTTTTGGGAACACAAGTTAGATATCAGAAACATGAAATATGCTATTTTCTCATCTAGTTCATTTCACTAAGTCTCTGATGCTGGGGAGTAAAAGTTCAGAGGATATAATGACACTATACAGCAGGTAAAGAAGGTCTTTGGGGGTAGGCCAATGCATGAAATCCCAGCTATAAAAGATACAAAAAGAGAAGGTATGCCAGGTAGGAGTGTGGATGGAGGATGCAACAAGAGAAAAGGGGGTGACCTATATTAGAGGAAGACTATTCCTGTTCTGACTCATGGCAAATTGTAAAAAAAAAAGAAAATGCATTTCCTTTTCAAGACAATCTCATTTTAAACTCTTCTGCCAAGGGAAAGTCCTCAATTTCAAATTTGATTATAATCTAATCCATGATATAAAATAGGGAATTGGAATTGAATTTAGGATTTCATGAATAGAGGGAACTGGATGAAGAAGTTCCCTCTACTAATGAAGGTTTTGCCCCTTACTTGCCATCATACAATCCCAGAGAGTTGCTGAGAACAGGGGTGTCAAACTCTCAACCAGTTGGTCATGTGCAGACTACTCTGAAGTGTGTTTTGAAAGAGATTAAAATATAATTGGGAAATACTTAACAAAACAAATAAAAATACGATAAAATATAGATAACATTGCGTTTTAAAACAGCCAATATGCAATTCAGAGAGAACCTTATGTATGGTTTGTTGTTGTTTGGTCATTTGAGTCATGTTGGACTCTTCGTGACCCTATTTGGCATTTTCTTGCCATTTCTTTCTCCAGGTCATTTTGCAAATGAGGAAACTGAGACAAACAGGATTAAGTGGTTTGCCCACTGTCACACAGCTACTAAATGTCTGAGGCTGGGTTTCAGGTCAGTCTTTCCTAACTCTAGACCTGATACTCTCTCCACTGCACCACGCTGCCCTGCTTGACACAGACTAGGCACTTAATATATGTTTATCAACTAACCGACTGAGTTACTAAGCAGAAGGCAAAGCAAGAAGAATTAAAACATTACATTCTACCTATTAACCTAACACAAAATATGCCACCAATGCACATAGTGTTTGTGGGGAAGAGGAGGGTACAGATTTGCACAACCATCGCTTGGAGGTACCTGACTAGAAAACATGTCATAAAGAAGTCAAAAATGGCGACGTGGACTTTGATGTCTTTTGTCCACCATAGAGATGGTCAATGCTTCAGATCACTAAGAGATGGAGGCACTCTTCTTCTGGACTTCTCTACTGTCCTACTGGATGGGGCCACTTCTCTGCTGGCTGCTATGTTTAGGCCACTCCTCTCCTTTTTTGGACTCTGAGGCAACATGATATTCATATTCCAAAGCAGTCATTTTAAACTTTCTAACTGCTGACCTTTTCCAGGTGAGCAGCCTTACCCAGACTCTCAGGAGTCTACCTCTCAAGCAGGAGAAGACTGTACAGGAAAAGGCAAAACAGTTTCTGTCTATTTGGTTCCTCCAAGCAGCAAAATTTTCCTTACTAAATGTGGGCGTCATCTAAGGCTCTAACCTTCACCCTCTTCTTTCTCCTTTAATATTATATCACTTGGTGATCTCATTAATACCCATAAGTTCATTTATCATTTCTATATAGATGATTCCAAGTTCTATATATTCATCTCTAGTCTCTCTCTTGAACTCTAGGCCTCTGTTACCAGTTGCCTATTGGAATTTCCCAACTGAATATCCCTGAGGAATCTTAAGCTCAACATGTCTGAAATATATTATCTTTCTCCCCATATCCTCTGATATTCCCAACTTCTCAGTTACTGTCCAGGACAGAGATGTCAAGCACATAGCCTTGTGTGGCCAGCAATACTCTTGAGGGAAGCATTAGCAGATTAAAATAGAATTGGGAAGTATTTAACAAAAAATAAACCTAATAAAAATAGATAACATTACATTTTAAAACTAAGTCAATATGTAGCCCATAGGGATGTTTATCTATGGATTAGTGGCCCCTATCTCTATTTGAATTTGATACTGCTAGTTTAGGCTACTATCAACCTTCCAGGCACCCAGGATCCTAACTTCAATGTCATTTTTGACTGCTTACTTATACTCACCTCAATATATAATCCTCTGTCAAATATGTTTTTATTTTCTCAGTCTCTCTCATATATATATATATATATCTCTTTCTCTCTACCTACACAAGCCTAACCCCAGTAAAGTCCAATCCTTCATAATCTCCCACTTGGATCATTGCAATATCCTTCTAATTGATCTCCCATTGCTACTCAAACTTGTGTTTCTATATTACCTTCATCATGAAATATAAGGTTCTCTTTTAGTCATTTAAAGTCCTTCACAACTGGTACTTTCATGGCTTTCCAAACTGCTCATACTTCGCTCTTTTCTATGCACTGTGTGATCCATCTGCACTGGCTTCCTTGCTATTCTTTAAAGACAATAATAGCTTTCTCATCACTGTGTCTTTGCATTGGTTGTCCTCTATGCCCAGAATGTTCTCCTTTCTTATATCGTTAGAACTTCCCTGGATTTCTTCAAAATTCATCTCAAATCTCACCTCTCCAGGAAGCTAATCTTGTAGGTATAGGTGTCTTCCCTTCTCAGATCATCTTTAATCCATAATTCAGTTAGTTGACATGTATTTATTAGGCACCTCTTATATGTCAGGCACATAAGTGCTGAGAAACAAAGAAAGGTAAAAGACAGACCCTACATTCAAGGTAATGTGCAAACAAGATATATGCAGGATTAATTAGAGATAATCAACTGAGGTAATACTCTAGCATAAAGGAAGATCTGGAAAGACTTTTTATAGAAAATAGGATTTTAGCTGCTACTTGAAGGAAACTGGGAGGCAGAGATGAGGAGAGAGAGATATCTAGGCATGGGATTTAGCCATTGACAATGCCTGGGGTTGGGAGATGTATCTTGTGTGAGGAGTAACAAAGAGACCAGTGTCAATGGATTGCAGAGAAAGTAGTGGTGAGCAAGGTATAAGAAGACTAGAAAGGTAGGAAGAGGGTAAGGTTATGAAGTGCTTTGAATGCAAAACATTTTTATATCTGATCTTAAAGGCAATAACAAGATGATAGAGTTTATTGCTGGGGGAGAGGGGGTGACATTGTCAGACCTGGGCTTTGGAAAGATCAGTTTGATAGCTGGGTGAAGGATGGAGAAGAGTGGGGAGACATGAGTCAGAGGGATTAATCAGAAAATTCCTTCACTAGTCCAAGCTTGGGAACCTTCATGAGAATAGTGACAGTGTTAGAGGAAAGATGTTAGAGAATGTAGAGGTAATAGGAGTTACGTATGGTTTTGTAGGATGAGAGAGAGCAGTAAGTCAAGGATAATGCCTAGGATGTGAACCTGGGTGAATGGGAAGATGGTAATTCCCTTAACAATAATATGAACATTGGGAGAAGGGGAGAGATTGTAGTGGAAAGATAATGAGTTCAGTTTTTTTTATATTTTGTTTAAGATGTCTATAGAATGAGATGTCCAATAGATAGTTGGACTTATAAAACTGAAGGTCAGGAAAGAGGTTAGGATTGGGTAAATAGATCTGAGAATCATTTGCATACAGATGATAACTGAATTCATGGGAACTAATGAGATCACCAAGCAAAATAGTATAGAGAAAGAAGACTGCAAAGGTATATGTGTGTGTGTGTGTGTGTGTGTGTTTGCATGTGTGTGTGACTGTGTGGGGAGCCAAGGAGGTCGAAATCAGGACCCAGATAAAGATCTAGATAGTGTGCCCTAATTAGCACCTTTCAGTGATGCGCTTTGCAACTTTTTGCATAAGGCTGGCTCCCTGAGGATACCCCAGGGATATACTTAAAGGGACTTTTGTTTGAGATCCTGGTGTCAGAGCCTTTGCCCCCAGACTTCAAACACCTAAAAGACATGTCCTTTATCAAATTATCCATTCTGTGTTGGTTCCAGGATATAACACACTAAAGACAATGATTACACCTAGATAACATATTCCTTATCAAATTCTGTTACTTCCAGGATCTAACAGGCTTAAGACAATGATAATAAAACTTGAATCCTTTCATCTTTCTCTATAAAAATCTTGCTCAAAGAATCATTAAATGGAGTTCTTTCCTGCAAACTACCCGCCTGGTTAATTCTCTCTCACGTCTCTGCTCACATTTGGGGCTGGTACTCAAGTGGCCCACAACATGCCTCTGTGTGTGTGTGTGTGTGTGTGTGTGTGTGTGTATGTGTGAAGGTTAGGTTATGAAGGACTTAGAAGTCAAGTCCTATAGTTTATACCTTCATAACATCTTTCATATGCTCCCTCTTCTCTCCTATGACATTGCAACTACCCTAATGCAGTCTCTCAGTACCTGATGTCTAAACTCTTGCAGTAGCCTTCTGATTGGTCTCCTTGCCCCCATTCAAACTTATCCTTTCCTCAACTGTCAAAATTATCTTTGTAAAGTACAAGTTTGCCTATATTACCCTTCCTTACATCAGTAAACTCCAGTGGCTCCCTCTTACCTCGAGAATCAAATATAAAATCCTCATCTTGATAAAGCCCTTTATAACCTGGCCCCTTCCTACTTTTGCAGTCTTGCAGCTTCCTCCTCTCTATAGTGTGCGATATCAGAGACACTGGCCTCTTTGCTGCTTCTCTCACAAAATCCTCCATCTGCTGACTAAGAGTTTTCACTAGCTGTCCCTCATACCTGGTAGCTTTACCTCCTTATCTCCATCTCTTACTTGCTTTCTTCAAGTGTCCCCTGAAGTCCCACCTTTTTCAAAAAGGCTTTTCCAGTCTTCTTTATTATAGATGTTTTCCCTCTAAAACTACCCTCAGTGCATCATGTTATGTCCTGTTTGTACTTGTTTGTAAGTTGTCTCTCCCATTTTACTGTGGGTTCCTTGAGATTAGGGATTGTTTTGTTTTTTTTTTAACTTTCTTTGTGTCTCCAGCACTTAGCACAGTACTCAGACCATATTAGGTTGTCAATAAATTCTAGTTGATTGACCAAACTGATTAACCAAGGGTAATTTCAAATCTGGGCATAAGTTTAGGCCACTGTAGCATGGTTGACTCTGGATCTACTCTCTCAAAGCTAGATCTGTTACAGTTTTACCTTCCTGCAAATTCTCTGGTATCCTGAAAAAGTTGAGAAGATCTCTTTAATATCATTGGCTCCAGCCCTATGTTCTCTGTACTTTTTTGGTCCCCAGTGACTAGAACCTGAGTTCCATTTAACCACTTAACATCAGATTAACTTTTAGAAAGGGATTTTTACTTCAAAGAAAAAGCCCCCAAAACATATATTTCCCCTCGAAACCTTGGATATATTATCTCCCCTCTACCACTTTGGTCTTTGGGGAATGGGAGGGGTGGAAATAGATTAGGCTCACAGTTCAGCTTAGTTCCTACATAGCTAGTCCTACAATTTCAAGTCCAAAGTGCCAGCTTCTGTGGGACTAGCATTTCTCAATGAGTGCTCCTTAGATTCCTGAAATCTTTGTTCCCCTGGGCCAAATAAGAGACTCTCTCTTTTTGTGTACAATGGCAATGGATAACTAAGAAAGCCAGTCCCATTTATTGGGCTCACATGGCATAATGGAGGTTAAAGATGGGGGGAGCTGGTTCTCTGTCTCCTCACTCCCCACCTTATAGCATGGGGGTAAGTAAAAGAGTTCTTTATCCTCAGACATGAATATAGCAGAATCTCTTGTAGGTGCTGAATTAAGTTGTTTTCGAGAAACCACCATTTTTAGCTAAAGAACAAATGGAAAAAAATGTTATTTCCAGTCATGTGGGTGACACCAGCTTACATAGTAGAGCCATGCACAGAAACTCTTATCCTCTAGGGAAAGTAGGAAAAGGTGGTGGTTTTTTTTTTTTTTCAACCTAAGCCCTAGAATTGATATGATAAGAATGACAATGGAAAGAATAAGCACATGTGAATTCATTATATGGCTCACTTTTTGTCTGAGAACCTGAGGGAATACTGGAAGTCCTTTCTGATTGAAACTGATCATAAATCCAGCAGTGAATCTAGGTCACTGAACCAGACCTGCACCTTACTCTGTAGCCTAAAGGACATTCATAGCTTCTAAGAAATGGCTATGGGAGTAGCATGGGCTGTCGTCGTCTTTGTCCTTAAAAACCTTGGTGGAACACTTACTAAAGTATGAAGATGTTTGCTTGGTGAATTAGTCATGCCCTGGAGGGCAGGGGTCTCTGCTTCTCTCTCCAGATGGCTTTGTGTGCCTTTTATGCAGTTTCTGTGTTTACTTTTCAGAGCCTGTAGAGATCAACCCAGGAAACAAAGGGGCCCTCGTGTTTTTCTCTTCATGTGGTCATCTAGGATCTTGAGGGATTTGCTCTGGTTTGACAATGTCTGCCCTCCTGCAGTGCTGGTTTGTTTATTGTTCAAATAGTTCCTGGGCAGCAATGAGGAATCCAAATGACAGCATCTACTTTCCCTCCAATTTCAGTTTGTTTCCCTTAGTCTGGCTCTTACTGTTTTGTTTTTTTTTTGAGAGGGAATTGGATATTATGGAAAATCTGAAATTCAGAAGACCCAACTTTAACTCCTGTCAATTTTATGTGGTATATTAAAAAGAGCCCTGGATTTGGAGTCAGAAGACCCACGTTCAAATCCTGGATCTGTGGCTTATAATCTGTGAAAAGTGAATACTTTCAGTTAGTCATTTAGCCTCTGTAGGCCTCAGTTTCCTCATCCATAAAGTGAAGAGGCTGTAGATGAAAATTAAGTACTTTTCTAATTCCAAATCCTATGAATCTAGCCATTTAGTTGCCATGTTGCTTGGGAAAGAGGCAGCTAGGGAGCACAGTGGAGAAAGCATGTCAGGCTTCCTGATTTAAAATCTGGCCTCAGATACTTACTAACTGTGTGACCCTGGACAAATCACTTAACTCTGTTTGTCTCAGTGTCTTCATCTGTAAAATGACCTGGAAAAGAGGATAGCAAACCACTCCAGTATCTTTGCCTCCTCCCCCCAAAAAGGGGTCACAAAGAGTCAGACACAGCAGAAAAATAACTGAACAACAAAAACCTTAGGAAAATCACTTAAATGCTCTGATCCTCAGTTTTCTTGTCTACAAAATGGGAATAATAATATTTTTATTACTGACTTTATGATGTTATTTTAAGGGATGTTCTCTAAACCTAAAATCATTATATAAATGTAAGATTGTTGTTACTTTACAGGGCTGGGGACAAGGTTAGATGATTGACACCAAAAACAGTTATGAAGTCCTCTTCTTTGGATAGAGTTTTCCTGCCTAAGAGGCTTCATAAGTCTTGGAGCCCAAACCTTCCTTGAACCACAGGAAGCCCCTGCAAAATCCCTGACAAATGGCCATCTAGCACCTTCTTTAATTAACTCCAGCATACGTGTGCCATATTACTCAAAACCTCAAGAGGAAATAACATGCTTAATTTTATTTTAAGTAACATTTTCTGTTTTCTTTTAAATGCTGGGAGTAAGTACAAAGCAAGGGACAGTTGTACCACTCTCTCCAGCGACAATGGATGTCTTCTGGGAGGGATACTGGTGTGGTGGAAAGACCAATGAACTTGAATTCAATCTGGGTGTGAGTCTCAGTTTTTCTTCTTACTAGCTGATTGATCTTAGGGAGCACAGCTCACTTCTTCAGGCCTCAGTTTCTGTATCAGCAATGCAGTATTCACAATGCCTACAGTAACTATAAATATGCTGATATAGTTATTAATCACAAAATGGAACAGGCTCTCTACATAAGAAATATAGATAGTGCATTCATTTAAATACCAGAAGACTGAGTCCC
>CM053590.1:116991343-117012863 GCA_028646515.1 Pseudochirops corinnae
GAAAATATGTAACTCAAAATCTTGTGGAAATGAATGATGCAAAGTATAATAAAATTAAAAAAAAAGAAAATAATAGAAAGGGAAAAGCAAGAGATCTCTTCAGGAAAATTAGAAATAAAATGAGAGTGCTTTATTCAAAGATGGGCATGAAAAAGACAAAAATAGTTGAGATTTAACAAAAGTAGAAATGATTAAGAAGAGGTGGCAACAATCTATAGAAGAAATATAAATAAAAGGAATACAAGAAAGATCTTAATATCACTGATAACCACAATGGTGTGGTTACTGGTCTAGAGCCAGTTTTCTGGGAGAATTAAGTTAAGTGGATATTAGAAAGCATTTTTAACAGTAAGTCTAGAGGAGGTGATGGAATTCCAGCTGAATTATATAAAATCCTAAAAGATAATGCTGTTAAAGTTCTGCACTAAATATGCCAGTTTGAAATTTGAGAAACTTAACAGTGAGCACTGGATGTGAAAAAATAATTTTATATCCCAATCCTAAAGAAGGACAATGCCAAATAATGTTCAAATTACCAAATAGTTGTGCTGAGTTCACCTGTTGGCAAGATTATATTTAAGATTTTGCAAGCTAAGTTTCAGCAATATGTGAACTGAGAATTATCAGAATATGTTGGTTTTCAAAGAGCCGGAGGAACTAGAGACCAAATTGCCAACATTCTCTGGATTATGGAGAAAGCAAAGGAGTTTCAGGGGGAAAAAAAAATTACTACTGCTTCATTTACCATACCAAAGTTTTTGACTGTGTGGATTATAACAAAATGTGGCAAGTCCTCAAAGAGATAAGAGTACCGAATCAGCTTACTATCTCCTAATGAACCTGTATGAAAGTCCCAAAGCAACAGTTAGAATCAAACATGCCTCAACTGATTGATTTAAGATTGGAAAATAAATATGACGAGGCTATATATTGTCACCTCTTTAAACTTATACGCAGAGTAAGTCATGTGATATATCGGGCTAGATGAATCAAAGAAAAGTTAAAATCAAGGTGGCCAGGAGAAATATCAACAATCTCAGATATGAAAATGATACCACAGTGAAGAATTAAGAAGAGCCTCTTGATGAGAGAGAAAGAGAAGAGGGTAAAAGTTGGCTTGAAGCTTAATGTAAAAAAAATAAGTAAATCAAGATCTTGGCAACTGGTTCTATCACTTCCTGGAAAATAGAGGAAGAAGAAATGAAAGCAGTGCCAAATTTTATATTCTTGAGCTCAAAGATCACTACAGATGACAACTACAGCCATAAAATTAAAAGACATTTCCTCCTTGCAAGGAAAACTACGGAAAATCTAGATAGTATACTAAAAAGCGGAGATATCACCTTGCTGATACTTACAGTCAAAGCTTTGATTTATCCAGTAGCAATGTGTGGCTGTGAAAGTTGGAATATAAGAAAAATTGAGTGCTGCAGAATTGACACTTTTGAATTGTGGTGTAGAAAAGACTTTTGAAATGCTATTGGACAGCAAGATATCAAATCAGTCAATAATTAAATTAACATAAGCTATTCACCGAAAGGTCAAATACAGAAGTCAAAGTTTAAATAGTTTGGCCACATAATGAGAAGACAGGAAAAGTCCTAGATTTTGGGAAAGATTGAAGAGAAAAGGTAAAAGGGACAGTAGAGGATAAAATGGATAGATAGTGTCATGGAAGCAATGAATATGAGTTTTGACATATTTTGGGCAATAGTAGATGATAGAAGTACTGGTGTGCTATGGTCCATGGGGTCATGTAGAGTTGAACAAGACTGAATAACTGAACAATAACAACAAAATAATGAATATATTTCAGTGTTAACACATTGGTCATATCTGAAAATGTATCTTTACTCATTCCATACCTGTAGGAGATGTATTTTGTGTCTGTTATGTTGAGTCAGTAAGGTGGTACAGTGGAGTCAGAAGACCTGAGTTCAAATCTAACCTCAGACACTAATTACCAATGTGTTGCTGTGCAAGTCTCAGACTCTGTCTCAGTTTTCTCAACTAGAAAATGGGAATATCACCTCCCTCAAAGGGTTGTTGTGAGTATCAAATGAGATAATATCCATAAAATACTTAGCAAAATTCCTTACTATAAAAATTCTTATTCTCTCCCTCTCACCTTCATAAAGCAGCACATTGTTTGAATTTAATCTTTGCTAATTCTCTACGGGTTTTAAAACACTGTATCATGCTTTCTACATACAAGAAAAATTTTATCTTCTCTGATATTTATACTTTCACTTCTATCTTTATTTGTGCTAGGAAAACTAGTGTTTATATATTACAGACAACATTTGTTACTGATTTTAAATGTGTGCTTTTTATTGAATCAAAGAAAGATATTTCAAAGTCCATGATTTTTAGAGTTTTTAATATAATGAGTGCTGTACTTTGTCAGATATGTTCAGCATCTATTAAACTGATCATGTTTCTTTGTTATTTTTGTTTTTATATGATTATTTCCTAATAATGTAACATTCTTGCATCTCTCATATGACTCCACCTTGGTTTTAATATAGTCCCATGAGAATTTTATTTTAGAAATTTTTTCCTATGTTTATTATCATTGAGATAGCCTTATAGTTTTTTTAAATGTTTTGTTTTTCCAGTTTGGGGTGTCAGGACTATAATTGTCTCATAAAAATGGGTTAGGTAGAGTAAATTTAATCTATTTTTGAGAATTTTTTAGTGTAAAAGTATTAATTGATCTTCAAAAAATTGATATTATTCTCTTATAAATCCTTCTGACTTATTTTCTTTCTAACTAAATCCAACTAAAATTGGATTATTTATATTAACTATTTCTTGGGTTTTTTTTTGAGTATTTAATGTTTTATAGATATTCATCCATTTCCATGAATTCTCAGTTTCTCTGACATATGCTTATGTATATAAGTTCTATAGCCTTTTTGTTTATGAATTTCTGTATTTTTCTTTTAGTTTTCAGGATTCTTTTGTTTTTTTCTTCCTTCCTTCCTTCCTTCCTTCATTCCTTCCTTCCTTCCTTCCTTCCTTCCTTCCTTCCTTCCTCTCTCCTTTTCCTTTCTTCTTCTTCTTTTCTTCTTCTTCTTCTTCTTCTTCTTCTTCTTCTTCTTCTTCTTCTTTCTTCTTCTTCTTCTTCTTTCTTCTTTCTTCTTCTCATACTTGTTGTTTTCTGGGCAAGATCTTTATTTTCAGTTTTGGAAATTACCAGTGAGGAAAATTTCTTTACCAATAAAGATCAGTTATTCTTTAACTTATGGTCTTAAGTAGATCTTACATCTGGTCACTGCTAAGATTGAGTAACTTTCCCAGCATCATTTGGCCAATATTTGCCAAAGGCAGTCTTTCACCCAGCTCTTTCTCACTCTGAGGTAAGCTCTCTCTTTGTCTTAAGGTTGTTAATTAGTTTTTTTTCTCCATTGTGTTGCATTCTTAATTCACTAGCCTTATTTTCGATTTTGTTTTTCTTCAGTCAGGTTGTTGACTATTTTTTCATGATTTTCCTGCATCATTCTCATTTCCCTTCCCAATTTTTCCTCCACTTCTCTTACTTGGTTTTCAAAATCTTTCTTACACTGATCTATGGCTTGTAGGCAGTCTGTATGTTGCTTGGAAGCTTTTGGTGTGGGAGTTCTAACTGTGTTGTCTTCCTCCCATTCCATGCTTTGATCCTTCTTGTCCCCAAAGAAGGAATCTAGAGTTTGATTGCTGTTCTTACTTTGCTTCCTTCACCTGCTTGTGTTGGCCAGTCAATTACTTGATTTTTTAGCTCTGTGGAACTCTGCTTCCAGAGGGGAAAGCTCTGTCCCAAATCACTGGTGTTTTCACAGGTGCTGGAGCTATTGGGAGTTTGCTGTTTTTTTGCAGCCCCTACCAGCTTTGGCTCACTGAAGACACACCCCAGGACTACTACCCAAGACCACTATCTGGATCCAGGCCACTCAACACAAGAGCACTTAGCCTCTGAACAATCGCTTGGCCTCCCTGCAGTCTGCAAGCCAGGAGCTCTGAAGTAGCCATGTGGAGGCAGCTACAGGGCCCCTGCTTCTGCCACTTCCTTGCCCTGGAGGCAGTTTGGCTGGACCACTTTTCTTCCCCAAATTTAACTGAGTTCCACTGATCTTTCACTTACTCCTTGTTTCCTATGGCTTGATAATTCTGGAAACTGCTGCAGCTGCCACTGATCTGCTCTCCTGAAGGCTCCAGCTGCAGTTAGTCCTGGCCACCCCAGGGCCAAGCTGTGGTTTCAGGCTGGGCTGGTTTCGACTCCCAGCATGCTGGAATGATCCTTTTTTGCTGAGCTGCTTTCAGCAGGAGATGTGTTTATCTGTATTTTTGTGAGATTTGGAGCCCTAAAATTTGTTTAGAGTCCTATTTTATGGGTATTTGAGGTGGCTATGTGGGAGCTGCAGAACCTTTTTGTTTCTATGCCACCATCTTGGCTCTGCCCCCTGATTTTGTTAATAGTAGTTTTTAAATATTCTAATTTTCCTGTGAGGACTATTTTAGCTGTGTCTAATCAGTTTTGTTATGTTGTTTCATTTTTATATTTACATTTAATGTAAGTATTGTTTCTGTGATTTGATCTTTGATTCATTAACAATCAAGGATTTTGTTAGTCTCCAATTAATTATACATCTTTGAAAATATTTTTATTTATTTATTACTTTTTGACTGCTGATGCATTCGTTATAACTGGTTTTTTTCCATTTGTTTACAATTTCATTATGTTCCAGAATTTGATTTTTTTTTTTTTTTGTAAATGTATTGTAATATGCTGAGAAATGTGTACTCTTGCCTGGGGGTAGAGTCAAGATAGTGCACTAAAGGGAGCATTCTAACTGAACTCTTCTATCATTCTGCTCTAAACAACTTTAAAATAATGAAACAAATTGAAAGCTAAGGCAGCATAACCAACAGAAGGTCTGAGCAAGATACTTTTCCAGCCCATGACAACTAAGGTCAGAAAGACAGGCCTGTGACACAGGGGTGGGAGATGGTCATGAGTGAAGGTCAGTAGCAGCATCGGCTATGGAGACAGTAATGGCAGCAGCTGTAGTAGTACTGAAACCTCTTGCTACTATGGGAAAGGGATTGAATAACTAGTCAGAAATAGATCTTATGGGACCGCAGTGCTAGCACTGCATGCAAGACTGGGCACAATTTGACAACTCCACCTATCGTTAAGTTCTATATCTCAACTGCAGAGTGGAGAGGAGTTATGGTCATGAGAGAACAGGGACTCTACATGGTTAAGGGCCAGAGTACAGACCAGGAGAGCAGTGACCAGAGATTTTCTCGACCACCCAAGCTTGGAAACACCAAAAACTTACAGACTCTTAGAACTATCTATGAAAACAGAAGGGCAAAAAACCTGAAGCTTGGAACAGTAGGGTGCAGAAGGGCGACTCTAACATAAAGTTGAAAGTCAAGGAGTAGACTAGAAAAGTGAGAAAACAACATCTAAAAGTATCTGATCATAAAACACTATTATGGTTACAGGGAAATTCAAGACACAAACTCAGAAGAAGACAATGCAGTAAAATACACACACACATGCACATACACACACACACACACATGCATGCAAAGCCTTAAAGAAAAATTCAGATTAAAGACAAACTCAAGAATTCCTGGAAGAACTAAAAAAAGAGATTTTTTTTTTTTAAAGAGTAAAAATGTTTTTTTTTAAATTGACTAAGAGAGGTAGAGGAAAAATGGGAAAAGAAAATGAGAGTAATTCTGGAAAATTATGCAAAGAGAAATGATAAAGAGGTACAAAAATAATTCCTTAAAAATTAGAATTGGTTAAATGGAAATTGATAACTCCATGAGACATCAAGAAACAATTAAACAAAGTCAAAACAATGAAAAAATAAAAGAAAATGTGAAATATATTGTCAGAAAGCAACCAAGTGGGAAAAAAAAAGATCAAGGAAAGAGATTTTAAGAATTATTGGATTTACCTGCAATCTATGATAAAAAAAATGGCCTAGACACAATACTTCAAGAAATTATAAAGGAAAATTGCCCAGATATTGTTGAACCAGAGTATAAAATAGAAATCAAAAGAATCCACCAATCATTTTCTGAAAGAGAATCCAAAGTGGAAATTCCCAGAAATACTATAGCCAAATTTCAGAACTCCCAGGCAAAAAAGAAAATACTCCACAAACTATGTGAAAGAAACAAAGTAAATACTGTGTGTGGAACCACCGTCAGGATCAGATAAGGTTTCATAGCTAATAAAAAAAAAAAAGAAGCAGAGGGCATGGGAAATGATGTTCCAGATGACAATGGAGCTAGGTATAGGAGTGGGGAACCTGTGAACTTGAGGCTACATGTGGGCTTCTAGGTATTTGGGTGTGGCCTTTTGACTGAGGTCCAAGTTTTACAGAACAAATCCTTTTATTAAGGGGATTTGTTCTGTGAAGTTCCCCACCCCTGAGCTAGGATAACAACCAAGAATAATCTACCCACCAACAATGAGTATAATTATTCAAGGAGGAGAGGAAATGGATATTTATTTAATGAACAGAAGATTTCCTGTCCATCCTAATGAAAAGACCAGAGCTGAATAGACAATTTAACATTGAAACTTAAGACTCAAGAGATGCACAAAAAGAGTGAGAAAATGAGGAACTTAATCATGTTAAACTGTTTACATTCCCAAATATGAAGATAAAACATGTAACTCCCAAGAACTTTATCATCATTGAGGCAGTTAGAAGGAATCTGCTTAAACAGAGGGCACAGGTGTGAGTTCTATTTGCTGGTATGATCTCAAAATAAAAATGGGAGGGTGAGTAACAAAGGATGTACAGGGAGAAAGAGGAAGGCAAAGGAAGAGGACAGACAATTATCTCACATAAAAGAGGTAAGCAGGATGGAGTTGTTTTTTTTTCTCCTTCCAATGGAGAAGAAAATGGTGGGGAAAAGGTAACACTAAAACTAAACTCTCATCTGTACTGGTTGAAAGAGGGAAGACTACACACACACAGACACACACACACACAGAGACACACTCAACTGAATATAGAAATTCATCTTACTCAATAGGACAGTGGAAGGTTAAGGGGCTAAAAGAAAGGTTAGGAGTGATAAGAGAGAGGGCAGAGTAAGGGAGACATTGGTGAGAAGCAAAACTGACTTTTGACTGATGGGGGTAGGGAGGAAGGAGTGTATATCTATACCTATATGGAGGGAAAGAGGGAGGAGAGAGAGAGAGACAGAGAGAGAGAGAGAGAGAGAGAGAGAGAGAGAGAGAGAGAGAGAGAGAAAGGGAGAGAGAGATTAAAAAGAAGGAAATGGAATAGAGGGAAATACAATAGTTGTCACAATTGTGAATGTGTAGGGGATTAATTCACCCATAAAATGGAAGAGGATAGTGGACTAGATTAGAAGCAAGAATCAAATGATATGTTGTTTCCAAGAAACAAACTGAAAGACACACACAAAGGGAAAATAAGTTACTGGAACAGAATCTACTCTGCTTCAGTTGAAGCAAAAAAAAAAAAAAAGGCAGGGGTAGCAAGCATGAAGGGCAACTAGGTAGCACAGCAAATAGAGTGCTAGAGTTTTGAAGATCTGAGTTCAAGTCTGGCTTCAGACACTTACTAGCTATGTGATCCTGGGCAAGTTACTGTTTGTCTCAGTTTCCTCATCTGTAAAATGAGCTGGAGAAGGAGATGGCAAATCACTCTAGTATCCTTGCCTAGAAAACCCAAAGAGAGTAACGAAGTGTTGGGCACAACTGAAATGACTGAACAATAACAACAAGAAAAGCAATCATGATCTTAGACAAAGCAAAAACAAAAATAGATCTAATTAAAAGAGGTACTCATGGAAACTTCATTTTACTCAAAGGTGCCACAAACAAGTAATATCCATATTAAACATATATGCACTAACTAGCATCATATGTGACTTTTTAAAGGAAAATTTAAATGAGTTATAGGAAGAAATAGTAAAATTATGATAGTGGGGGATCCTCAATTTTCCCCTCTCAGAACTAGATAAATCTAACCATAAAATAAATAAGAAAGATGTTAAGGAGATGATTAGAATTTTAGAAATATTAGATATAACAGACATCTGGAGAAAATTGAATGGGAATAAAAAGAATACATTTTTTCTCAATTGTTCATGTCACCTTCACAAAAATTGACCACTTATTAGAGTGCAAAACCCTCCCAATCAAATACAGAAAACCAGAAATAACAAATGTTTGTGGTATATGATTGTGAATGAATACTGATGTGGTACAAGAAATGATGAAGGGAATGGTTTCAGAAAAATCTGGGAAGATTTATTGAAACCAAGTGAAGTGAACAGACTCAACCAAACATTGTACACAGTAATGGCTATGTTGTAATAATAATCAGCTTTGAAAGAATTAGTTTCTTTTATCATAATAATGATCCATTACAGTTCCATAAAAAATATTATCCACCTCCAGAGAGAAAACTGATGATCTCTAACTGTATACTGAAGCATGTATGTATGTATGTATATGTGTGTGTGCATATATATTATATACATATTTTTCCTGTTTTATTTTGCCACTGGGCTAATATGAAAATATGTTTTTTCATGACTTCATGTGTATAATGATTATCATAATCTTTGCCTTCTCAATGAGTGTGGATTGGCCAGGAGAGAGGGAGAGGATTTGAAATGGAAAATTTAAAAAGGACATAAGTTTTTAAAGTGGTGATTTTAAAAAAAATTCTCATTCAGAAGTTGCTATTGGTAAATCAAATTTAGATTTTCCAGTAACTTGTTGAAATTGTTAGTTTCTTTTTGGTATTTTTTTTCCTGTTAGATTAGTCTAGCTTTAGTTGAAGAATATTAAAGTCTTTTCTACTATTATTTTGTTGCTATTTATGTTATTTTGTTATTTTGACAATAACCAACTTTTGAGAATTGAGCTTATATGCAAGTTGGTACAAATACATTTAATAATTATTTTTAAATTATCTTTAAGCATAACGTAGTTTCCATTTTTTGTAACTCTTGATTTTTTTCTGTTTTTATTTTTGTTTTGATTGCAATCCTAGCTTTTTTAGTTTTATCAGAAGCATATTTGATTGTGTTTCATCCACTTATTTTAAACTTTGAATATATGTATATGTTTAAATGTTTCTTGTGAAATATAAGGTTATTGAAATATAAAATGCCTATTCAGCTGTCCTACACACTTCTTGTGTTTAAGTCTCATGCTGTTGGAAGGTTATAATATTAGTTATGTTACTGTTAATGTTGCTTGTTTTAAGTTTTTGTTAATGCACACTTAAGAGAGCCTTTTCTATTTTTCATTTCTTTTGTGTGAAGGAATCAAATAGCCTGTCCCCTAACTAATTCACCTTGTACATTAAGCAAATCTCTACTACCCTTTTTAAAAGAGAGATTTTAAACTTTTGAGAGACTCTGAACTAGAGTTAAGTTATGAGAATTTTTTTTACCCTGGCACTCTTGGGTGATAAGTCAAAGAATATGATAAAAGTACTCTAACTCCTTTTATTAGAGTATCGATAACAATAGACCTGGCCACCACATTCATGAATCAAAAGTAAAGGGAGACAATATAAGACTCTGGGCCTTTTGGCCCAGTAGTAATTATAATTGTTATATTTATAGGCAACAAATTTTAAAATTTTATTTTATTCATTTGTCTTTTTCTTTTTTGGTTGGGGATATTTAATCCATTCACATCTAAATAATTATTATGTTTGTTTTCCTTTTTTCAATGAATACCCATTTAAATCAATACAGATCATTTTATTTATTAAATGAACACACATATTTCAATTAATATCCATAATCTTAATGTCTTTTTGAGTCAGAACTTAGCTTCTATGGTATATATTGCTTAAAATAACCTGAATAAGATATTCTTCTTTTAGCATCCTCAGTCTTCTTTGTCCAGTCCCAAGTTCCATCATCTTACTTTTATTGTTCTCTATCTTTTGTTTATTTCCCATTTCAGATAAGTTTATCATACTGAATCAATCCTTCTATATAATCCTCCTCCTTCCCCATGCACAGCTCATTCATTTCTTAATTTCAGTGACATTAATTTGAAAGTACCCCTTCCAAGAAATGGTATTTATATTCTAACATTTTTCTTATTTCTTAATATTTTTAGGATTTTCCTATTATTTATATCTATTAATGCCAATTCTCCATGAAACTAGAAGATTATAGTGGACAATATTCTGTAACCCTAATCCAGGGTCAATCTCATTCTTTGTTATTCCCTCATAACCTAATATCTTTTGATGTTATGTTATCCTCTTTTAAAATTTATGGCACCTGAAATGTAAACATTAAATAGAGTAATGGAGACTAGGTAACACTGTTTTTGTTGTTGTTGTTGTTTTTAACCTCACCTGATGTTTGTTTTCTGATGATTATGAAAAACCACATATTTATTATTATAACTTTCAAGGAATCATTAGTATTCTACATATTGGAGGTGCCTTGTAAAAGAGTCTATAAGGTAAGGCTTTACTGAATACAAAACTTTTTCACAGTCAACAAAGAGTAAGAACAATGGGATCTTTTATTCTCTACATCATTCAGTCAATTGTGAGATAATAAATATGTCCACCATACCTGAGAGGAACTTTTGAAAGCACACTTATCATTAACTAATATTCACATGAAGGACGACCTCAAACTGTGTATGGATGACCCTCATACATATTTTGTATAGATGGAAGACTTGTTATGTACTAGATATTTAGTGATGTTCTCTCAGTTACTTTTTTTTTTGAGGGGGAAGAAACAAAGATTGAGATTCCTCCCCTCCCCCCAATGTCTTTAGTATTTTTCCTTCCTTCAGGTACCTTGGATATGAGTATTCTTCATATCACTTTCTTTTTTGTTTGAGGGAAGAAGGCAAGGCAATTGGGGTTAAGTGACTTGCTCAAGGTCACACAATCAGTAAGTGTCAAGTGTCTGAGGTCGGATTTGAACTCAGGTCTTCCTGACTCTATTCACTGTGCCACCTAGCTGCTCCTCCTCATATCACTTCTAAAGCCTGTATCTTTTGCTCTAGAAGGTATTTTTATTATGTCATAATAGCTCATTTGCAATTTTCCAATTTCTGCTTACTTCATAAATAAAAACAAAATGAACATCATCATTTGAAAAAAAAAACAGCTAAAAGAACCAAGGATGTTAAAACAAGGTTTTCCGAGAGTCATTGGTTGTCTTATATTTGAAAGGCTGTCACTAAGAAAAGGAATTAAATTTATTCTATGTGGCTCCAGAGGGCAAAACTAGGTCTAATAAGCGGAAGTTAAAGGGATTTATATTTTGGATGACTTAGAGCAGTTTCATCAAACTCAAACAGAAACAGATCCTTACTTGCATAGTGACTTAGAAAACTACATACAAACATTATATGTGTTTTATTATATTTTATTAAGTTTGTTAAATGTTTATCAATTACATTTCAATCTAATTTGGCTGTATGAGTTTAACTGGCCTCATGCAACCCTCAGGTCTTGAGTTTGATACCTCTAACATAAAGTGACATGGTCGATCCATTCCAACTTTGAGTTTCTATGAATATGTAAACTCATTAACAAACTGTGGTTCATGGACTAAATCTAGCCTAGTGCCTGTTTTTGCATGGCTTATGATCTGAGTGTGATTTTGAATGTTCTTACAAAAACAGGAATCAGGTCACATTTGTCCTATAGGGAATAGTTTCTTGACCCCGCTATAAACTAACCTTTGAATTACTCTGTATATGTATGTATGTGTATGTGTATGTGTATATTTATATGTGTATTTTTTTCCTCCTCTATTTAATCCAGATTCTACAAAATACAGATATATACAGCAAACTATTTTTTTTATTTCAAAAATCTTTTCACATTTTATTGATGGCATCAATATTACTTTGTCATAACTACTCTGCATAATTAATATATTTTGGATGTAAGTTTGATTTTGGTTTGTTCTAATATGAAGGAGATAGAAGGAAAAAAGGAATTTTAAGCTAAAATAATTATTCCCTCAAGGGTGGGACGAGATAGTCAATTAGAGTTTCTAGAATCCTAGAAATACTGGTATTTATATGAGTGTAAAAATGACACTCAAAGTCAAATATATATTATTTTTATCTCTCACTTTCGATTAATCCAAATATTATTTTAATCAGAAGGGATAATCAAGAGATGACTACCTATGTTCTATAGTTATATGTAGGTATGGGTATTCCATAACTTATGAATAAGCTGTATCCCAAAAATGTGTGTTTGTTAATTCTCTGGAATTTGAAACACATTTTCCCATTAAAACAAAAATGCTGTTTATATTTCCAGGCTAGCCCATGAAAGTTTGTTCAATCTGTAACAACTAAACTAGAGTACTGATAGCACCAGTCTGAATTCTGAGTCATGAGATCAGGGCAGGAGAAAGAAGAAAACAAAGTGTTTCTTCCTTTCCTAAGACTGATTTCAAGCAAAATTTAGAAATAAACAAAATTTGGCTTTGTTTTATCTATCTATTGACACTCCTTTCCATAAACCCTCAAGCCTTCATGTTTATGCTGTCCTAAGACCTGCACTAAAGCATTTTAGCTAGTTCTGCTCAATTCCTCATTTGAAAGTGTTCTAAGCTTGGAAATTATTCATTTCTCCCCAACCATGACCACTAATCAAACTATTATCCCTTAGTTCAGGTAAGCTCCATTAGATAGTAAAATAAAACATTCTGATTAAAGAATTCATTTCAAAATGTAAAGGATTGCTAATCGCTAAATTCCTTCTTCTCTATTTACATTTTTTTTAAAGGTGGGATTTTGTTTAAACCAAATAAACTTCTTTCTAATTTCAAATAGGGCAACCAACTTAAGTAAAGAAGTTCTGGCAATGGGGATTAGATATTTTGGAGAGTGTTCACCTCTCCTAGCAGAGCTGACCAGTATCATCTAGTACTCTTTAAAGTTGGTCCTCTTTTGCATGTTTTTTTTTCCTTTTCTTTTCTTCTTGTAAACACACCCAATTCAAAGTTCTAAGGATTGTTTGAAAACTTTCAGTGTGGTGACAGTGAGATCTTGGTTGTGCAAATATTAAAATAAAGATGGCAGTTATTTTGATGTCCCTTGTAAATTTGGCGTTGCTTATATATTCTTTAATGTGAAATTCTAGAACATACTTTGTTTAAAAATACCTTAGCACATTCTGTATACTTATAAATATTTCATTTTATAAAAAGAGGCCCACAGCCTCTAATTTTCCCTTTCCATCCCCCATCTTGAAGGAGTTCTACCTTTACCATCAACTCTTGACTATCCAAACAACCAAGCTGTCTTGGGCTGATGGCACCACCTGGTGGCTGGCTTAGAGATTGTGTCTTTAATATCATCTCCCATTTTTTCTTTTCATTTCTCATTTAATTCCACTTCAGGCAATCTTTTTTTTAAAATAAGTATACACATTTTTAAATATTCCCTATTATTTCACTTTCCTAATTAAACTGCAGAAGAATGCTTTCCTTTTTTCACTTCTGTTTGTGAACCAAAACATGGTCTTATTAATAAGGATGAGGGTGGAATTAAAATGAATATTGCCAAGGACAAGGGAAGCTTATCTTGAGGTGATATTTTGCTTCATACAAAACAAAAAAAAATAAATAAATAGCACTATCAACCATGTAAGCCCTTAAAAGAAACCATAAATTGCATTTAGATTTTTCACAAAAAAAGATAGTATGATATAGTGGATAGAGCACTGGACTTGGAGTGAAAAAGACCTGTATTTGAATCCTCTCTCAAATACTTATTGCCTATATGACCATAAGCAAGTCAGTTAACCTTTCTCAACCTTAGTTTATTCATTTGCATAACTGGGATAATAATAATATTGACCACATAGGTTTATTTTGAGAGTCAAATAAGCCTAGTACATATAAAGAACTTCATAAACCTTAAAATGCTACACAGATTTTATCATTATTTCCTCATCCTCTACTAATTTAATCTTCTGTTCTTCAATAACCTCCACTAATGCCCTAATTTTATGTCTCATCATAGTAGGAAGGTTGGTGATCCTAGGTTCTCAAAATTTATGCCAGGGGATTACTTGCTTTGGCAGATTCCACCAAGTTGGAAAGGCCTCAGGGCCAGTCCTGGCAACTGACCATGTGTCTGTCATCCCGAAGACCACCAGCCTCACTAAGTTTAGAGAAGTTCATCATAAGGAAGTTAGTTTCCAAATGATCATTTTTTTTTCATTTGGCCACAGTAACTCTTGAAGACCATCTTGCTAAGTTTTACATGTATCTCGATCTATATCATTGGAGAGAGCAACAGCAGCTATGGATCCATTAATCTTTTAATAGTTGAAATATTTCTTCAAGCATTTTCATTCTAGATGAATGAAAAAAAATCTTATCAAGGTTTTCTCTTTTAATTATTAGCATCCTGAAAGTAATTTTTTTTCTTAAGAAATTAATAATATTTTAGCTACATTTTGGGTTACTGGCTCTAGGTTCAGGGCCTCTGGCTTCAAATTCTACCTCCCAATTTGCCTTACCTTGAGCAAGTCACTTAATATTACTTTAGCCTCAATTTCTTCACCTGTAAAATAAAGGAGCTAGATTATTATGTTCCCAAGGGTACTTCCTTCTCTGGGTCTATGACCTTCTGATCCTAAATAGGATAGTTTAGAAACTCAACAGGTCCAGTCCAATCCAAGAAATATTTATGAAATGTCTACCATGTGCAAGCTCTACTGTGCTAGGTACTTAGGATACTAAGACAAACAAAAACAATGAATCAAATGCCTTTTGTCTTCAAAGAGTTTATATTCAATTGGGTGAAACAACACATACAGATATAATAATGTAGACTAACTGCGCTATTTATTACTTTAAATAGGAAAATGTGTTCTGAGATCTATACAACTCTTTATGAAAAACCTTTAGGTACCCAGTCCTCTATGTATATTGAGAATTTTCAATGTTAAATCTAGAATTCTTTGAGTCAAAAATTCCCATGAGCCCACTTTGAGCCAATTGTAGTGATGATGCACCAGGACTTTTGGCCTAACCCTCAGTGTAGGCATTACATAGTTATATATAGTTATGTACCAGTCTCTCCTGATGTAACCAGATCACTTAATATCTTATGAAAGCAGAGTGTTGAAAGTGGGACTATTGGAGATTAGAACCTCTCAGGAAGTGGCTTTAGGAAGGTGTCACATCTCAGATCCAAAGAAATCTGGTCCAAGCTGATGTCTGAGTAGCAGACCTATGCTTGATTTTCATCCCAGTTCTTTGATCCTTAAGCTTCACTCTCTTCTTTACTCTCCAGGCCTTCCATGGGCCCCTGACATTATGCCTGCTATAAATACCCTAGTCCCACTAACTTTTTGCCTATCACCATCACATTTTCTAGGCCAAAGACCCAGATTGCATCTAATGAATTATTTTGTCAAACAAGAACAATGAGTCTTTTCTGTCACTTTTGTAGGTAAGGAGAAAGAGTCTGATGAGACATTGGAAGGTAATGTTTTGAGGTTGACACCAACACAAAAGCAACCATAAATGTAAGATCTGGAAGAGACTTTAGAAATCATCTAATCTGCCCCTCCCTATTTGTTAGACAGATGATGAAACTAAGGGTAGAGGGTTTAAGAGGCTTACTCAAAGTTACAGAACTGGTATAATGGTAAATCAGTTCTAGAACCAGGGTCTCCATACTTTCAATTCTTTGTTTGGCTTTTCCCAAGAGATATTTCTTTTAGTTTCTTCCATTCTTCACCGCCCCCACCCCTCCTTACCTCAGGAGTAAGTACATGATCATCTTTCCATCATAGGCTCCTATAGATGTGGTTTAAAAATTAAAAAAAAAAAAACAAACCCTCTAAATCTTTCCAGGCTAAGAAATGGTTTTATTTGAAAAAAAAAAGAATTTATAACAATGGAATTCTCTAGGTAAGTTTCAAATGAGATAACTGCCAACTCAATCTGATAGTGTGTCCTTTGAAATATAATTGCTTTCCTTTCCCTGGAGGATGCTTCTTATTTGTGTGCACTACAAATAACATTGGAGTTTTATGTATTTTATTCCATTATATAGTGAGAAGTTGACTGGCCCTTTTTATATCAATGGGAATGAGCTTTGCTTTTGATCAATACTAATCACAAAAGTAATAATATGGTTGGTGCATTTGCTAATATGACCCCTTTTGCTGTGAATTACTGTTAAGTGTATCTTTTTTCCAGGAAGTATTACAGAAAAGTCCACAGGCCTGGTCATCCAGTGACCTGAATACTCTATTTTTTCACTGCTACTGATTGGCTTTGTTATGTCAGCCAAGGCAAAGTATTATTTTTTATTCATCTTATTGTTTGTTAAGAGATTTGAATCATCTGATACTAAACAGTTTGGAGGTTTCTATAGTCAATTAAAAAGCAATATTTTCTAGTGGTATCTAACTGAAAGCAGAATTTAGGGTTTGAAATAATTATTTCAGTTTTCTCACACTGGTCTCTTCTGTTCTTCAGCCATTTCTCCTAAACCTGTGAAACCTCTCCTGTTCACCAGGGATCACAAGAATTTCGACAACAGGTTCCATCCAGCAGGTGCATATTAAGAATCTATTTTGTGCAAAGCATGAGACAACACAGTACAGTAATAGATAATAAGCCAGACTTAAGCCACAGGAAGACTTGGGTTTGAGTTCAGCACCTGACACCTTTTAGCTTTCAGATCATGGACAAGTTCCTTAAACTTCTCAGTAATCCCAGGATACATTTTGAGAATACAAGTCCTAAATGAGGTTCTTTTGCATCATTGGAAGGAGTTTCCATACAAGGAGCTACCTATAGATGCAGAATATCAACAATGTGCAGAGATTGAGGAGTATACAAAGATGAAAAAAACAATTTTTGCTAACAAGGACACTGAATCCAATAAGATTTTTAAAAATCCTTTCTAACAAGTATTTCTTAAGCCAAGAACTAAACTTTGGATACGTAAAGATTGAAAAAAATATCAGTCTCTGCCTCCAGTAGGCTTACAATCTAAGGGAACTTTTTTGTTATTTTTCTACTTGAGTGAGACTCTACTTCAGATATCAACCAAAAGAACTGGGTGGGATTGACTTTCGGAGACAGTCTCTACTCCACTAAAATTCAGTCATTTGCTTGTAGTTTCCAAATTGAGTTTATGACTTCTGGTTCAGGCTGGGCACTTCTGTTAAATCTCCAAGCTACTCAGGTTATCAGCCTGGAGGGCAATCTTACCCCTGACTTCTCCAGCTTCCTGTCCTTGAATCACTACTTAGCAGTACTGTTATCTCATAATTGAAATGTAAGGGGGAGAAAAAGGTTCAAGCAATACTTTCCTCAGTGAGGGCTGGATTGAACTTTGGGTTAATTTCATTTTGCCTGATTAAGTTTGCTCATCCCTCCTGTAAATGGGCATCTTTTGAAGCTTTCTGCCTTTGTTTATAAAATGGGATTTTAAACAATCTTAAGATGTATATGGGCATGTGTGTGCATGTGTGTGTATATAAGTTTGATTCAGAGAGTACAGTCCTGAAATATTAATATGCAACTTTTTCCCCCCATAAACAATACAAAGAAGTTGACAGGTCTGAAAGGGGCTTATGTGAAAAGATAATTAAGTGCTTTAGAGAGTGTCAAGAGTCAATAGCTCAGCACTGTCAGCACTCTGGGGTGTTACAGGCTGTAATTAGATGGCATGGAGGTGTAAGGGATGTTTGGCAGTTGATTCCGGCATGATCTCCTTGGAGAAACAAAGAGCAACCTCAAAAAGAGAAAGCAGGGAAAGCCGGGAACGGGATTTCTGTATTAAAGCCTCATATGGGTCTGTGCTGCTTTGCTGGTGATTTTGCCAGATCATTTGGACAAGAAGGGCCTTCATTTGAGTTACAGTCCAACAGGGGCCATTATTTAAAACAATAGTCCTCTGACTCCAGGTAAGCTCTTAGCTATAGGATATTTTCTTTTTCCCCTTCATTCACATTATTTCTGCCATAAATATACATTGCCAGACATTTCTGCCAATCACAACTTGCAGTATGTTGATGTGTGGATTGGGGGCACCATTGTGCTCAAAGGAATGAGGTAAAATTAATTGCTAACTGATAACAGAAAGATAACTTGAACAAAGGCCTGGGACTCATCTCTCTGTAAAAGGAACTGAGACACAAGCATTTCACTAGGACATCCTTAAATGTAAAATATACTTTAATTATGCAGGTCAAATTCCATTACCACAGAATTCCAAGGGACTGCCCCTAATCTTTCACCTACCTAGAAATTTTTATATCAATTCATGCTTGAAATAAGTAGGTGTTGAAATGGGGCTTGGAAATCATGATATAATTATAACTTACAGTTGTATAATAACTTATTTTTACAAAGCATTTTCCACTTCAATCCATCTTCCTCTCAGCTGTCAAATTGATCTTCTTCATGTGCAGGTCTGACCATGTCAACCCCCTAGTCAATAAATTGCATTGGCTTCCAATTTTGCTCAAGATCAAATATAAAATCTTCTATTTTAAAGTTCTCCATAACCTGACCCCTTTTTACCTTTCTAATTTTCGTTCTCCAAACTCCCCTCTACCCCTTGTATTCTATGCAGTCTTCTTGGCTCTTCCTTGCACAAGACACTCCCTCTCTGGACTTGCTACATTTTTACTGGATGACCCTGTGCCTGGAATTCTCTCTCTGCTCATCTCCAGCTCCTGGCTTCCTTCAGTTCTTAGCTAAAATGATACTTTCTCCAAGAAGCTTTCCTGACCTCCCTTAATGCTAGAGATTTCTCTCTGTGATCATCTACTTTTTTATCTTGCATATATTGTTTTTGTACATTGTTGTTGGCGAATTGTCTCCCCCATTAGACTGAGCTCCTTGAGAGACCCATTTGGTTTGCTTGTTCATTTTTTGCCTTTCTGTGTCTCCCTAGCATTTAACACAGTGTCTGACGAATGGTAGGTGCTTGTTGACTGACTGACATCCCTATGAGTTAAATTACTCGTTTTATAAAAATAAAAAAACCACAACTACCATTAAGGTAGATAATTTGCCCAGGGTTACATAGTTTCTAAGTATCAGAGTAAGAACCCAAACTCCAGCTTCCTGATCATAAGACTGTTTTTACAATTATGTTTTAAAAATAGGATTTGACTGCTATTATTTAAGGAATGTTTTTTTTTTCGTTTTTAATTAAGGACCTCATCAAAACTCACAAAAATAAAGCAAAGTCATGATTCCAAATTTGTGAGGACCAGACTGCTTCTTCCATTCCTTTGCCTACAGAGCTATGTAGTTTGGTTTGAAGCCAGATTTGGAAAGATAATGGCCTTTATGAATTTATAAATGCACTTATCACAGACTCTTGCAATCACAGATTGTAGAAAGAGGAGGAACTATAGATATCATCTTGTGCAGTCCCATCATTTAATTTACTCATGAAGAAACTGAGGAAACAGTTATTGAATGAATGGTAAAATGAGGAATTTGATTTCTTTTGAGCACAGCAGGCCACAAAAGTATTCAGTAGTACTTACTTATATATTGGCATTTTCCTCCATCTTTAGTGCCCTACTTTTAATCTGTCACTGAGAATCCCCTATATAGCTGGTCTCAGTAACTTATTTGATTGACTCATGAGACTTGCTCCAACAACTCTCCTGTTCCACAGGCTTCCTTGCAAGGACTTTTCAGGCTTCCCTTCAGGGAAGTCTAATTGGTGTATGTCCCACCCTCTTCTTTCTATCCTTGTGTCACTTGTCTCTTCATTTTTATAGGAGGACCCTGCTTTAAGTCAATTCTAACTAAGCATGTAACTTAAGCTGATGAACAAACCGTGAATGGACAATCAACCATTAACATTGTGGTTTCAATGGGGCAGTAACAATGATAATGATAATAGGCAGCTATTTGGTGTAGTTAGTAGAGCATTGGACCTGGCATCAGGAAGACCTGGGTAAAAATCTAGCGTCAATTGTGTTCTGTCTGTATCATTTTCCTCATCAATTAAGGATTATTGTGAGGATCAAATGAGATATCTATAAAGTGCTTTGCAAACTTTAAAGTGCTAGTGTAATAGTAATAGGAATAGCAGCAGAAACAGAAGCAGCAGTTTAGTAGTAGTAGTAGTAGGTAGTAGAAGTGAGGTGGTGGTGGTGGTGGTAGTAGATATGCAGCAGCATGGCATAGCAGATAGAATTGACTTAAGAATCATAATGACCTGGGTGTAGATCTGGCCATTCTCTGATATCACAGGACATCTATGTCATCAATGAAGTTTCCTCACCATGAGTTCCCTAAAAAACAAAACAAAACACAAAAACACAAATGTGAGAGACAGAATTAAACATGTGGAGGACTTTTCCACACTGAGAGAATACCCTTCAGCTGAAATATGGAAATAGTTCAGCTTCCTACACACACACATACACACACACACACACACACACACGCACACACACGCACACACACACACCCCAAATTGAGATAATAATAAGTATATTATCTGTTTCACATGATCCTTGTGTAGAAAGTACTTTATATACCTTAAATGTGCTATATAAATGTAAGCTATTTTTATTCTAAGTTCTTGGGATTAGGGGTCCTTACACTTTGTTTTTGTTTTTCCTTTTCCTCTGGTAAAACCTGCTGGGACTCTATGTAGCTGAATATAAAGCTGGGAGTGAGGGAGACGAGAGGAATAGATGAGAGGATTATAGCATTTTAAACTTTTTAAATATATCAAACATCTGATTCAGGGGTACTATAAATTTGTTGATTTTTAAAAAATGATAACTGGATTTCAATTAATTGGTTTCCTTTGTAATCCTTTGCATTTTATTTTATACATTGAATGATTATTCTGAGAAGGAAGATCATAAATTTCTCCAGGTTGCCAAAGGGTTCCATGGCACAAAAAATATTAGAACCCTGCTGTGTGTGTGTGTGTGTGTGTGTGTGTGTGTGTGTGTGTGATAGAGAGAGAGACAGACAGAGACAGAGACAGAGAGACAGAGAGAGACAGAAAGACAGAGAGACAGAGACAGAGACAGAGAGAGAGAGAGAGAGAGAGAGAGAGAGAAAGAGAGAGAGAGAGACAGAAAGAGAGAGAGAGAGAGAGAGAGAGAGAGAGAGAGAGAGAGAGAGAGAAAGTATAGTCTTACTTCCTGTTTCGCTGATAAAGGGACTATTCCTGGTGGTTGAAACTATCTTTTGAATTTGGTAGTTCAGATATTTTTATGAGTCATAGGCAATGGTAACTGGAAAAGAGCTGTGGTCGTTAGTCAATTATTCTTTTAAGTTAGCCAAGGGTGTTATAAAAAACAAATAGTATAATATAGTGCAATATAGCATAACATAATATATAATACATAATATAGTGTAACATAGCATTATATATTATATGACATATAATGTAGTGACATAGTATAATGGAAATCTATAATATATTAAATAGTATGTCATACATTATCTAGTGCACCATTAATATATTATACTATGA
>CM053590.1:117013363-117029725 GCA_028646515.1 Pseudochirops corinnae
ATATTTAGTACTTAATTAACTTGATTAATATCAAATAATTTAATGGTTTAATATAATATACTATAATATGGTATATAAGAATATGGTTTAGTATAGCATATAGTAAATTCATTATAGCATATAATATACCTAATATAATATAGTTTCATATAATATACTATATTTAATATATTAAAGTACTATATTAATAGGGCAGCTAGGTGGTGCAGGTGATAGAGTAACAGGTCTGAAAGTCAGGAAGACTCATCTTCCTGAATTCAAATCTGACCTTGGATACTTGCTAGCTGTGTGACCTTGGGCAATTCACTTAATTCTGTTTGTCTCAGTTTCCTCATCTGGAAAATGAACCTGAGAAGGAAATAGCAAACTTCTCCATCATGTCTCCCCAGAAAACTCCAAATGGGGTCATGAAGAGTTGGATATGATTGAAATGACTGAACAACAACTATATTAATATAGTATGATACAGTATAATACTAATGAAAACATCTCAGTATTATTATGAAAATATTTTTGACCTTGTAGACTCCCTGAAAAGATCTTGGGAACCCCCAGAAGTACCTGGACTCTATTTTGAGAACCACTGATCTATATATCTAATCTCTGCACCCATGACTTTATCAGTATGAGGAACTCCCTGTGTGGAAATCACCTCCAGCATTTTATACTCTTAGAGAGATGACTAAATGCTTAAAAGTTAAATGTTTTGCCCATGGTCACAGAACTAGCTACTAGTATGAGTTCCAGGAAAGCCTTTAGCCACTAAATAGCTTCTTTTATAAAAAGCAGGAAGCTGAGGCCCATAATAGGTTAAGTGATGTTTCCAAGACCCTATAGGTAGCAGAAGAACAGGAATTTGAACCCACGTCCTCTGACTCTAAATCCCGTGATTTTTATGTAGCAGAAACAGAGAGGACTAGAAAAGTGCAGAGGGGTTTCTGAAACTACATAAGTTGTTTTCTCTCAGGAAAAAAATCTCTGGGGAAAAAAATTACATTTTTCTCTCTTCCACCCCTGAGAACAGGCACTGGTATCTGACTGGAGAGTTTGAAGCTTTTTATGTGAGTGTTGTAAAACCTTCTTTTGATCAATTATTTTTTAAAGTTCCAAGAAGAAATTTCTGGTCGGTATACTTAACATTTGTTACTGGCTACACATCCACAAATGACCTACAAATAATTGCATGGCAACAGTGTCATAATTCCATCAGAAACAATGGTCCTTGTTACATGCTAACTTGTGTTTATCCTGAAACTTCATCACCTGATGAATATGCAATTAACCTATTTATAACCATGGAACACATCTCCTTAGAAATATGCCACATCCATACAATTTAAAATCCAATCTGGGTAGGCATGCAGTGGAGGAAAATAGTTTTCCCTAGTAAGAGATATAATATTGGAAACACAACTGTATATAGCCCATTTTCTACATCATCTGATTTATTTTAATTAGAGGTTAGCTGCTGAACAGTTCATGTGATTACAGTTATAATTATTACAATACCAGTCATCCTCATTTCCATTAGCATTCCACTTGATAGTTAGCAATAAGCAGAAATAAAATATTAGGACTTTTAAGAGAAGAGATTACCAATTAGCACAATTCTCCATTGGCACAGGATAATTGTTAATTATTATCATCATGGTAATTATTCAGTAAGCTAAATTTCACTGGGCTACCTGGGTGCTGCTTCTTCCTGCTCTTCCTAACATCAGTTTCTGTCTTATGTCCTCTGAAATCCTGAAGTAATATTTGTATTAAAGACACAGCTGACTGCCCACCAAATGGAAAAGCTGCCACAAAGAAGTGGAAAGGATCTCCATTTTGTTAAAGGATTCCTTCTCATTATCGGGCATTGCTAGGGCATTCTCTTTATGGGGTAATATTCGGAAGTCTAGACCTGAAGAGAGATGCTGCCATTGATGCGGATGTTGTCCCTTTAGCCATGATAGAGTAAGAACAAAGCTCAGGGAGTGTCCTTTCTGGCCCGTAATCCTTTTTTAGATTCATATTATTCCATTGGAAAAAAAAATCATCACTGTGCATACATAAAGAAATATACAGGAGAGAGCCATAAAATTAAAGAGAACTGGCTTTATGTGTCCCCAAGGAGGGAGGGGAAAAAAGATTGAAGGCTCCATTATGGACCCTGAGCTGCCAATCAGTTTACAGTATTTATTGAATGATCTGTTGTTGTTGTCCAGTTACCTTATTTGTATCTGAATCCTCATAGCTCCATTTTGTGTTTTTCTTGGGAGAGATATTGGAATGGTTTGCCGTTTCCTTATGTAGCCCATTTTACTGATGAGGAAACTGAAGCGAACAAGGTTAACTGACTTGACCAAGGTCACACAGCTACTAAGTGTCTGAGGTCAGATTTAAACTCACATCTTCCGGAGTCCAGACCCGGCTCTCTATCCACTATACCACCTTATTGTGTGGCATTGTCCTAAATGGCAAAGGAAAAAAAATGAAACAGATTACTCTTAAGAAACTTACTTTCTATCAAAGGAAATAACAATATACTTAAAAGTGTGTGTGTTCCCATGTAAGACATGATGTCCACACGGGTTATCTAAACAGATTGATACAGTTCTAGGGTCGCACGGACAGATAGCTCTAGAATCTGTTTCACCCCTCTCTAAAGAAATCTATAATTTCGACCTTGAGGGGCTTAAGAGAAAGGCTGTGACTGGTTGGGAGTGGGCTTCTCTCGGCTTTCTCTAAGAGAGGTATTGGGCTATCATTACATTTGTTTGCCCTCCCTTAAATATCTCTGATGTGGATTCAGAAGAAAAGTATCATCCCTGGTTACTCTTAAAGGGGAGGGTAGCGTTTAGCTTACACTTTCCAGTTTGACCTTTTCCCACCAAATGTTGGTTACAGAAAGGACATCACAAAGAGCAACTAGTGAGTAACCTTATTTATTCTAGTAAATAGCAAACAAATTGAATTTCTAAAGATTAGAAAACAACAGAAAACACAGGAGTGACTGAGCTGTTTAGCGGGGAGCAAGAAGCAGTCTTAAAGAAAGATGGCCCAATCCTACCCAAGGAGGTCTGTTGTGTGGTTTACAGGGAGGCAAGCTGGAAATTGGGGACATCTTAAGGAGCTTGCCCTCCCTACAAGTCTCTCTATGTGTCTGTCCTGAAGACAAATGTCTGCCTCCATCTCATATGTAGACACTCAGAATTTCATCATGTTTAACATTTTCTCTGCCAATTGGAAGCCCTCCCACCATACACATGCTTGATAGGAAGCCTGATGATATAAGTACGTACAAAATACATACAGAGACAAGGTAATTTGGTGGTTAAGAGGAAGCATTAGCAGCTAGGGAAATCAGGGTAGACCTCGTGTAGGAAGTGTATTTTGAGCTAAGTTCTGAGGGAAGCTAGAGCTTTTAAGAGGTGAGGTTCAGGAGGGAGGGCATCTCAGGTGTAGAAATCAAAGTCCCAGAGGTGGAAAATGAAATATTTTATAAAGGCACAATATAGTGTCCATTTTCTTTTAAGCACAAGGGATGAAAGGGGAATAGGCCTGATATCAGTGGCTCTTCCTGTAAATGAGTTCCTATAACTCTGGGACTGAAGAATTTAAGGACAATCCTGAGCAAAGGCAAAAGATACACTGGTAGGGGCAGCTAGGTGGCACAGTGAATAGAACACTGGATCTGGAGTCAGGAAGACCTGAGTTCAAATCCAGTCTCAGATACTTTAAACATACTAGCTGTGTGATCTTGGGCAAGCCACTTAGCCCCAATTGTCCTGCCCCCTCCAAAAAACAAACCCCAAAACAAAACAAAAAACAACAACAACAAAAAAGTTACAGTAGTACATAGGAGAGAGAGCTAGTCCTAGTGTCAGGAAGACCTGAGCTTGGGTCTGGTGTCAGTTAAATTTGAGTCAACTCACATAATAACATGGTTTAAAGGAACAAAGATACATAATATGGCTTTATGTAGTATAATTCTTCCACAAAAACTACTTTATTTAAAGTATTACATTCAGGAGTAGATCTTGTAGCTAAAGAAAGATACAAAAAATCTTGGAGAGGGTTCAGAGAAATATGATTAAGAAAAGGTCAGAGAAACTGGCCTTGTGAAAGAACTCAAAAGATGATAATTGACAGAACACCAAGCATAAGTATTGCCCCCTTGGGGATTTTAGGTATTACACATGTTTAACAGCTTTTATGTGGGTTGTATCAGTGAGATTTATCAATTACCCTATATTTTCCCTTGGCAGGGGGCAAGAAAGGATTGGTTGAAACGACAACCAGAAGGACTTAGGTTAGACCTTAAAAACTTCCTGGTTTTGAGAGCCTGGCATGATTTGCCAAAGGATCTTCCTGTTCCCATGTTCTAGAGATTTTCTAGAATAAGTGAGACAACCGTTTTTTTCTTCTGGGACTGAATAGTTGCCTGCCTATACAAAAGCAAAAGATGTGAAGGCACAGAGAACAGAGAGCTGGTATTGGAGTCAAGAAGACCAGAGTTCAAATCTGGCCTCAGACTCTTTCTGGTGGTGCAACCCCAGGCAAGTCACACAAGCTTCGTCTGTCTCAGTTTCCTCAACTGTAACAGGGGGCAAATAATAGCCCCCACCTACCCGAGTGGTTATGAGGCTCCAATGAGATATTTGTAAACCTTATAACGCTCTACATGAATGACAGCTGTCATCATCACCATGGCGGTTGTTGTCATTGTTGTCATTGTTGTTGTTGTTGTTGCCAGAATTGCCTCACTGGGTGCCTTCCAGGTCCTTATGATTTTATGAACCGTCTACTAATAGACATTCCTCTTCCCTGTCATGCTTGTGTGTTCCTATGTAGTGGCTTCGCACCAATCAACTTCTTGCTGATTCTAAGTGGGAGAAAAAAATAAAGTAAATTTCAAATGATTTTTCCCCCTGCTGCTAATGTTTGCTGCCAATGTTTGCCTCCGGGCTTGAAAACATGAGCAAAGATTTGTCTTTTTGGAGGAGACTCCATTTCATATGTTTAAATAGATGTTGTTTGAGTGGGGCCTGAGAAAAGGTGAAAGAAGGCCAATTGTAGTATAATGGCTTTTGAGCACTTATTGTTTTCTGAAAACTGTCCATAGACCATAAATAAAACCCACAAGATTGGAACCAAGGATAAATGGGGTTGTCTTAAATAATTCTCTGTTGGAATATCATCTTTAGTGATGAGAAATCCCCCATTTATATAATCACTACAGATACTTTGATATTCTGGTGAATCTGTGATCTCATCAATATAGGTAATTCCTTTCCATGCTGCAGGTTGCATTCCATCCATATCTTTCTGTGCTTTGTGAGTGTTCTTCATGTTCCTCTCCACACTAGCCAAAGGGAGTCTACCTGCTGTGTGAGGGGGCATCTACTAGTTCTCTTGATATCATAAGGGTGTATTTTGGCTGATCACTTTTGCTTTATTCAAAATACCAACACATCCATTATTCCAGGCCAGATTTCAAGTATATCTTTCTGATAGAAAAAAAATACTATGCTATATAGATTATTCACCCCATGAACTGAATATTTTTAGAAGCTTTTATAAGAATAATAACAGTAATTATAGCAACTAATTTATCTAAAACCCTTTTTATTCCCAAAGATCTTAAAACTACCCCCTCTAACCCCACAAATTTAGAGGTAAAAAGGTGTTCTTTTTCTTTAAAAGGTTCAATCAAAACAATGTTGCTAGCTAGTTTGGAGAGGAGAAATGAGGGTTCCTTAATGCTTTTGAATGTTTAGTAATTTATCAACTGGGTGGAGGGTGGGGCAGGGGAAGAAATCTGCCTGTCATAAAGGGAAAGAAATTAAAGAGCAGGATTTTAAATTGCACCTCCTGACATCAATAAATACTGAGAGCAGAAGCAATGCCTCTCCTTTCACATGTGTGAGCACAATACAATAAGCAAATCTAAGTCATCTGCCAGCATGATTGCTTTGTTTAGGATTCCACTGTCACAGGTAAGGTGGGGGTGAGGAGAACTATGCAAATCAGGCCTTCCTGAGTGAAAAGAAAAGTTGGGTTACCTGAAAACCCACAACTTTTCCAAAGCCTTTGAAAATCAATCAGAAGTGCTGTTGTTCCCACACCTTCTTTGGAGAGAGGAGTGAGTGATTGGGAGCTACAGGATCAGTTTTTCAATACTTGATCCTAGCCAAACCCATCCCACAGGAATTTTCTAAGCCCATGCTCTGAGCAAGACACTATGTTAGGTTATGGTGATATAAAGACAAGAGGATAAACAGTACCTATTCTCAAGGGACTGACATCCTACTGGGGAGGAAGGATATGGCTTGTAAACAGAGAAGTTTATAATGATAATTTATAGTGTATTATATTCATAATAGATATGATTTACATATTATACATAGCCTTCTCTCTGCTCCTTGCATGTGGTGTTTCATCTTTCCATTCCTGGAACATTCTCCTTCCTCACTTCTTCCTCATAGATCCTCTTTCTTCCTTTGAAAAGCAGCTCAAGGTACCTCTTTCTACATAAAGCCTTTTTTTGATTCCCCTCTCCCTAAATCTGAAATCCTCTCACAACTTTCTTATATTTAGTTTGTATTTAATCTATATCTCTCTCTTTCTCTCTCTCTCTCTCTCTCTCTCTTTTTCTCTCTCTCTTTCTCTCTCTCTTATCATCTTATTTATTCATATGTTTGTTTAAGTGCTCTAGCCTATTTAATGTTTTGATAACTTTCCAAATATTCTTAATTATTGTGAACAACACTATACACATATTTATATACATTCCTGTCTCTGAGGGCCTGTGAACTCTAGGACTACAGGGTATCTCATTGCTTGCATATGTAACCCTTGTGCATGATGCAGTCTAGCCACTAATGTCTAGTAGCTGTCTTACTTTTTTGTGTATTTGTGTCTAGAGCTTAGGGCAGGGCTTGTCACTTTATGATTGAGTGATTCGTTTGAAGAGGAGGGAAAAAGGGACAAAATAGCATCTCATAGGATGTGACAGATGATCTATCTGGTAACTTTGGCTATGAATTCCCACAGATTTTATAAGAAGATAGAATTTTACAGCTAGAAAGGATCTTAAATGTATTCCTCTATGTGTTACCTAAATCCCAAATGGGTTCCCCACTCACTGATCAGAGCCCACATACTTTATAGGGCAACAGGCATTTAAGGCACCTTGCCAACATTAAGCTCACAGGTTAACTTCAGCAATATCATCTTTTGGTTCAAATGTAGTAAGTATCACTTTATATCACTGCTGTTATCTCACTGAACAGTCTCGGTAGAATTGTCTATCACTATGATTCTAGGAATTATTATCTAGGATCTCTTGGGAAGGTTCTGGGAGTTATGATCTGACACGTGTAAACTAGACCTTGCCATGGCCATGGATCCTGAAAAACTAAATTCTAAAAAGGATAAAAAAATTCCTCCTTACAGTGGCACAACATGAAGATGAATAGAAAGTACTAGCCTGGATGGTCTGAGTCAGGACAGTTATGGAGAACTCTCATTCAGAAGCTTGGGACTCCAAAGCAGGAGCTGGAATGCTGAGATGGAAAAGAGGAGATTTGAGAGGAAGATAACCCAAGAATAAACTAGATAACTAGTTTAGCCCTTTCATTTTAAAAATGAAGAAACTAAGGATCAGTAGAACAATGTATAGAGCCTTAGGCCTGGATTCAGGAAAATTTGGCCTCAGGAATTTACTAGCATTGTGACCCTCAGCAAGTCACTTAACCTCTGTCTGCCAATTTCTAGAACTTTAAAATGGGGATAATAATAGAACCTCCCCAGTAAAGCACTCAGCATAGTTCCTGCTGCAGAGTAGGTATCTAACATGCTAGAGACCTTGCTTTCTCCTTAAATTCTAAGGGTGTTAGTATTAGTACTCTTGTCCTATGACCAACCCATTTTCTCATCACCATAATTATTTTTAAAAAATTTTAAAAAATTGTTTTACCTTCAGTTCTACATTCTTTCCATACACCCCTCCATTGAGAAAGCAAACAACATAAAACCCATTACAAATCATCATTATAATTACAGTTTTCAGGATCTCCCCATTTATATTGTGGTAATCATTTGGTTTTACCTATTTTATTCTACATTGGCTAATGAATTCTCTTCATTACTTTGACTCAAGTCAGAAGGCCTTGGAGGTCAGTGAAACTGACCTCCCTTGCTTATTCTAGTCTGGTGGGACTCTTGGATTAAATGTTTAAAAGATGTCTCCTATAGTGTAAAAAGAATCTTGTTAGGGCCATACTATCCCAGATACCAATAGGACATTTTCCCAATGATGTATAGAATAACATAAAATTTAAACTTTGAATGTTTAGAAGTGGGGAAGGGAATAGCAGAGGTTCTGGTAACTTTATCCAGTGGTCTGACATTGTTGAAATTTTCCTAGTCTGTACAGTGGGTATGACCCAACTCTGAGACCAGTTCTCTGATCTGGTGATACCCAAGACTAAAACTAAAACCTTGGTGTGTTTCTAATAATACCAAGACAGAATTTTGAAATAGTATCAATTTCTCTACATATTTCAATACTTCAAGGTTTTTCTGATTTCATCAGATATAAGTAATTCCTTGGCAAAAAAAAAAAATTAAAGTCACTGTAGACCTGAGCAGATAGTCCTTATGAGTTATTGTGGCAAACATTATTCATCAGCTTCATGTAATGAGTCACTCCAAACGGACTTAAATTAGTCTTTAAATCACTGAAACAAAGTCAACGGGTCTGTGGCTTAATACTCAAAGACTTCTTATTTTGGTAGAGACTATTTGGGTTTCTGTTCTGCTGCCCTAACCTTCAGGAACATAGGTGTTCCTTTACATCATGATGAAGTGCTAAATTAGGACTTTTCATGGTGGAGTTTTCCTTCAATTGAAATCACCCCTTGTTATGTTGCCTTCTGTGGAGGAAGGAAATGTTGCAAAATCAATCATGTATCAATAGTATTGTACCTTTAGGAAGGTATGGAACCAATATAAGTACTATGTAAACGTAAGTCATGATGGTGATAAAGATGGTAAAAATGAGGTTATTGTTGACGCTTAAAGAATGGTCATAATTGAGAATAATTGAGATAGAAGGCAAATTGCAAGGAGTTGAAAACAGAATGGGTGGTAAGAAAAATGGAAGTTTTGGGTGTAGATTATTTCAAGAAGTTTGATGGCAAAGATGAAGGGAAGCAGAGAGATGTGACAGAAGGTAGAAGGATCAAAAGTTGCTTTTTGTATATGATAGAAGGATCAAAAGTTGCTGTTATTTTTTTAAGGATTAGGGAGAATTTAGCATGTTAATAGACAGATGAAAATCAGGCAATGGAGAGGGAAGGAGTGAATACACATAAGAGGAAATTATTGTTGGAGCAAGGTCCTAAAGAGAAGTTTAAAGGGTAAAGGAGGAAACTGAGGGAGCTCCCCTTTAAAATTCAATTTTGCCTTCAGTTCTACATTCTTTCCATATACCCCCTCCATTGAGAAAGCAAACTATAAAACAAAACCCATCACAAATCATCATTATAAGTATGATTTTCAGGATTTCTCCATTTATATTGTGGTAATCATTTGGTTTTAACTATTTTATTCTGCATTGGTTCATGGATTCTCTTCATTACTTTTGACTCAAGTCAAAAGTAAGTCTTATTGTCAGTCTGATTGTCAAAAAGAAAAAAGAAACCCAAAAGTAAACAAATAAAAACACCAGTTCATTCCTTCAATGAACTTATTTTTAAAAAATGATCAGAGAGTATAATTTTGAAATTCAGGCTCTAGTGAGATGTTTCACTGTTTCAGTTCTGTAAGATATTTAAGTCTAAAATATTACTATATAAGTATGTGGTTGAAGTGGGATTGGAAAGGAGGCCAATACTGAGCATGATGGCTTATGGCTATAATCCTTGGGGTCAGATAGGCTGAGGATGGTGGATCTCAAGTGTTCTTTTTTTTTTTTTTAACGAATTATTATTTTATTTTTCCCAATTAAATGTAAAAACAACTTCAACATCTTTTTTTTTCTTTAAATTTTGAGTTCCAAATTCTCTTCCTGTCTCTCTACCCTAATTGAAAAGGCAAGCAATTTGACATAGGCTATATATGTGTAGTCATGCAAACACGTCTCCATGTAAGTCATACTGTGAAAAAAAACAGACAAAAAAGCCCAAGAAAATAAAAGAAAAGTAAAGAAAAAGTATCTTGGGTCTTCATTCAGGCTCCACAAGTTCTTTCTCTGGAGATGGACAGCATTTTTCATTATAAGTCCTTCAGAATTGTCTTGGATCACTGTATTGCTGAGAATAGATAAATCATTCAAAGTTGATCATCATACAATATTGCTGTTACTGTGTACAATATTCTCCTGGTTCTGCTCTTTTTCACTTTGCATAAATTCATGTAAGTCTTTCTAGGTTTTTCTGAGAGCATCCTGCTCATCATTTCTTATATCACAACAGTATTTCATTACAATAATATACAACAATGTGTTCAGCCATTCCCAAATTACTGGATATCCTCTCAATTTCCAATTTTTTACCAACACTAAAAGAGCTGCTATATTTTTGTACATATAGTTCCTTTTCCTTTTTGTTTTATATCTCTTTGTGATAGAGATTCAGTAGTGGTCTTACTTGGAAAAAAGGTTATTCATGGTTTTATAGTCCTTTGGCCGTAGTTCCAAATTTGAACTCACAATTTCTGAGCTGCTGTTTGAATATCCGTACTGTTTGAAATTATTACGGTAAGCATATAGGAGTGGGTGATGGGGTGGCACTAGGTTGCCTAAGGAGGGATAAATCATTTCAAGCCATCAAGAGAATAGGTCAAAACTTCTGTACTGAACTGAGTGTGATCAGCCTGTGAGCAGTCCCTGTACTTCCAGTCTAGGTGAGATAGAGATAAGGAGGCCCAGTCTTTTTTTAAAAAGAAAGAAAGAAAGAAAAAGGAAAAAAAGAAAAGGAAGAAAAAAGGGTGAAAAAAAGAAAGAAAAAGAATCCAATGGAGTTGAGAAGTCTGAGAAACTGGAATCTGCATATATAAAGTCAGATATGATGTAATAAAAGTTTTGGTTTGAGAATAAGAAGATTTAGATTTTAGTCTCAGCTCCAGCTCACTTCACACAAACTGTGTGACTATAGACAAATTGTTTATATTTTCTGGATTTTAGTTGGATTAAAGAAGGGGAAACAAGTGTTTATTAAATACTTATTATGTGGCAGATACTATTCATTTTGAATATTATCTCATTTGGTTCTCATAACAACCCTGGGAAGGTAGGTGCTATTTAACGATTGAGGAAACTGAGACAGACAGAGATTACGTCTAGGGTTGCACAGCTAATAAGTCAGATTTAAACTCACAGCTTTCTCTCTCAAAACTCAAAACCCAGTGTTCCCTCTCTCTCTGTCTCTGTCTGTCTGTCTGTCTGTCTGTCTCTCTCTTTGTCTCTGTCTCTCTCTCTCCAGGATTAGAATATCATCATGTAGAAGCATACTGTAGAAGAAGATAGTGGCCAATTAGTTGAACTAAAAAAAACAAATCAAGGTACCAAAAGTACTAGTTGAATTGAATTGGATTTCTCATTATATTTCCATTTGGCCTAGACTGTGGAACCAGTGACCCAGTGAAATTCAATGAATGTAATGGAAAATGTGCCCTTTATTAATACATCATTGTGAAGAGTGAAATCATTTTCTAACTTTATTATTTTGTTTCATTGTCACTTGTATTTTCAGGTATGTTTTGTCATTGTTGGTAATTCTTAACAGGGCAGTAAAAACATATCTCAAAATACTTAGAGCAAAGTCCAAAGGAACCTTTAGCTCAGTCATAAATATTCTATAACTAAGATCTCCTTCACTCTACTTTACTTGTTTCCCAAGTATGCTAAGAATTATTTGATGAATATTTTACAAGTCTTAACCAGCATTTATTGAATGATATTTTAAATATTATCCAAGGGGTAATATTTATGGATAAATATTTAAGGCCATTTCTACCTTTTGGAAATGGAATAGTGATCTTATTGAAAATTATGACAATGTTGATGTTAGTCTCACTACTAGACTTAGTATTCACCACTCAATCAATCAAGAAATATTTATTAAGAATTTACTGAGTGCCAAGTGCTGAGAATGCAAAAACAAAGGTGAAATAGCCCATCCCCTCAAGGAGTTTACATTCTAATGGAGAGGATGTGTACACATATGTGAATATACATAACATACAAAAAGGAATAGAAAACAGTTTTGGGAGACCCAGAAACTGGGGTAGGGGCAGCAAAGGCTTCAGGATGAAGATGGTGCTTGAACTGAATCTTGAGGAAATTAGGAATTAAAAAAAGGTAGAGGTGGAGAAGAAATAGTTTCAAGCATAGGGGACAGCAAGTACAAAGGCATAGAGGTAAGAGATAGAGATTCATGTATTCAGAATGCCAAGTAGATGTGTGTCCCTAGAACCCAGAGGTCCAGGAGTATAAGAGAACTAGAAAAACAGCAAGGGGCCAGATTATGAGGAGGTTGGGATATTGAACAGCATTTATATTTAATCCTTGAGCTAACAGGGAGACAATGAAGTTTGGTGTGTGTGTGTGTGTGTGTGTTTAGGAGGGGGGATAATCAAATCCGGGCTGTAGGCTATTACAGCTATCCTGGAACGTGGGAATGTGTACCTAAAATAGGGTGGTAGCTTATGTGTAGAGAGAGGGGATTTATGCAAGAGACATAAAGATAGAAAATGCAACATTTGTCAAATGATTTGATATGTTAGGTGAGTGAATGTGAGTGAGGATTCAGGGATGATTTCAAGGTTGTGAACTGACACAGGTAACTGAGAGAATGATGGTACCCTCGAAAGTAAGAGGAAAGTTTGAAAGAGGGTAGGATGTGGTAGAAAAAGACAAATGAGCTTTGTTTTGAATACGTTGAGTTTGAGATTTTTCTGGAACATCCAGTTTGAAATATCTAAACAGGCAGTTGGTATTATGGGACTGAAACTCAGGAGAGAGACAGGCAATTGGTGTCATGGGACTGAAGCGCAGGAGAGAGACTAGTACTGAATGTATGGATATAGAACTGGATCACCAGCATGGAAAGAACAAGTGAGTTCATTGGAGACAAGTAAAACACCAAAAAGGAGGGTAAAGAGAGGAAAGAGGGCTTTGGAAGGAGACTTGTGATAATCATGTGAATGGAGAGAAGTGGTTGGATGTCAGAGATGTCATAGAAGTAGAAGTAGCAAGATTTGGCAGCTGATGAGATATATTCAAAGAGAGAAGAGTCAAAAATTCATACAAGATTTTCAGCTTAGGTGCCTGGGAAGCTGGTGACATCATCAAAAGTTAGTAGGAATTTGGTAACAGGGTAATGAATAGCATGGGAAAGTCTTTAGTTCTCTTTTGAACTCATTAGCAAATACTTTTAGCATTAAGGAAATCAAACATTTTAAGACTTCTGAACACAGAGCACTGGAAAAAAGAAGCAAAGTTGGGGATTCTAACTCATTTCCTCTGACTCCAAATCCAGTGTTCAAGAGTTCTATCGCATATCTCTATAAAAGAGGTTGAAATACAGAGATTCAAACAAGAAAAACTGTACTTTCCCCCACTACTTCCAGAAAACATTCAAAGTTTTCTAAGAGTCTCTGAATTTTTGACCTGATTTGCCCAGGCTCAGCCCTGTAACTCCCTATTTTTTTTTCCTTTAACATTCTCAGACCCTGTGGCGGTGCTCCTCTTCCCAATTATTTATCTTTTCCTACCTACAAATGATAGGCTTAAAGACTTGTAAATCTATTGGTGAAGTGCAACAGAAGACTAACAGCAGATACAGAAGTTCATCCTGGGATGAATAAATTATGAAAGCTCAGAAATGAATGACTTGTGTGAAAAAGAATATGTCACTTTCCAGATATATGCGGATGTGTTTGCGGGGATGTACAGCAAAAGAACAAGTTCATCATTTTAATAGATCCACAGGAAGATCTGAGAGACAACAGGAACAGGACCTTGACAAGAGTTCTTTCCAGAGATTCTGTTTACAAACTGGTTAACTAGTTAGTGCCTGAAGTTGGCTACACTAAACAGTTTTTTAAAACTATTTGAATCCAGCCCAAGGTAAAGGTTAAATAGTCCCTCATCCACATGGATCTGTCATTGGATCTGCAATATGGTAGGAATAAAGAACCTTGCAGAAAAAGCTCTTTTCTTCCTCCCATAGAGAGGGCTCAAACTTCAAACTTACATCCATGGAAACATCACTGTCACATGCTGTTCAGGGTCTATGTGGTGCTTTATTAAAGCTCTTACTATGATGGGGTATTTTAGGATTTCCATGCTTCATGCCTTTTGGAAAGGGACCAAGATGGACCTGTGCTCTACTGAGTTAGACCTTGCTAGGGTGTTTATAATTCAAGGAACTGTGCTTTCTTTGGTGTGAGGTTTCATTTCACCTGTCCAGATCACAATCTATCTGTAACTCATTGTTTTGGTGATTCAGAGTGGTTAAGAGGTTAATGCCCATGGTCACACAGCAAGGAAATAGGTTGGAGGTAGTATTTTAATCCAGGGATATATGTATCTATTTCTGTGCATATAGTCATACACATACGAATAAAATTGCTACCACTATGGCATAGGGGAGAGAGAATTGACCTGATGAGACATGGGTTCAAATTCTGCCTCTGGTAAGATTCTCTTATTGTTATAAACAATCCTCCAACACTAACAGATGCAGAATGGGTGACAATCTGCCATCAGCCCAAATGTTCATAGTCCATATATGAAATAGACAAATGGTACAATAGAGAGAACACTGGTTATGGAATCAGGAAAACCTGAGTTTAACTCCTGCTTGAGATACTTACTAACTGTGTGGCCCTAGAACAAGTTACTTACTATCTCAGGCTCAGTTTCCTCATCTATAAAATGGAAATACAGTAATAATAGTACCTATCTTACAAGGCTATTGTGAGGATCAAATGAAATAATCTTTGTAAAGTGTTTTATAAACCCTAAATCATTATATAAATGTTAACTATTATTATATGTGTAACTTCATGTGATAAGAGCTAACATTTGTTATCACAAATATTATCTGTTATCACACACAGATACATGTAATAATGATAATAATAATAATAATAATAATGGCTAGCATTTTGTAGTACTTTCAGGTTTGCAAAAGGTTTGCTTTAAGGATTATAAAGTGTTTTACATAGATTATCTCATTAGGTCCTTATAACAATCCTGTTAGATAAGTGTTATGAGGAAAATTAGGTGGACTGAGTTTATGTGACTTGCCAGGGTAACACAGATATTAAATGTATAAGGAGGGTTGACTCCAATGTGCTAGACTTGAAGTCAGGAAGAATTAGGTTCAAAGACTGCCTCAGATACTTCCTAGCTGTATGACCCAGGGTAAGTTGCGTGACTTCTCTTGGCCTCAGTTCCTTATCTGTTAATTCAGTAAGTTAGACTAGATGCTCTCTTGGGATCCCTCCAGTTCTAAAGCTATAATCCTGTTACCTTCAAGCAACTAAATTCTCTGATTCTATCTAGGGTTCCACTAAGTTCCAATGACTGCCATTAGAATTCTGCATAGAATGACTGCATAGAATATGCGCACTATTTACTGTTGATGTACTGCAAAATAGGGATTAATTCTTGGGCTCTGAATACACAGAAAGAGTGAAAACCTTCCACTAAGGGAAAAATATGAGTGAATTGTGTATTTTTATAAGCATTCAAGGTTAATCCTCTCTGGTGCTGTCTTGTGTTCTTAAATTTGGTGGCTCCCCTTTCCCTCAAAGAATTATGTTCAAACCAGCCTTGGAAGGAACATGATGAAGGGTAAGAGAGCCCCTGTTTTCTATGTAATTGAGTGATGGATTGATTGACATTGGAAATTTTGAGTTACAGTCGAATATATAGACTATTGGATGTCCATACTAAGTCTAGCATAAATTTGATGAACTCCTGCAATTAGGGGGTCACCAGTCTGCCAAAGGAAGGGTGAATTTGCCCAGGTTGGAAAAAAAGAGCAAGTTAAAGCTTCCATGCTGATCTCAGTGTTTTAGTTAGGCCTGTAAGTGGTCAATGAACTTCCAGAGTTGGGGAAACCCAATCTAAAAACAAAACGAAACAAACAAAACAAAAATGAAAACAAGCTACAATGTCTGGTATTTAGCTTTGTTTAAAAAAAAAAACAAAAATATGAATTTTAATGTTACTCTGAATATAAAGAACTAAAATGGGTGAGATGCATCTTGTTAACATTTTCTTCATATATACTTAATATGTATACACACATATACATACATACATTCATACATTTTATATATATATATATATATATA
>CM053590.1:117030225-117047138 GCA_028646515.1 Pseudochirops corinnae
TTTATAGATCGAACTGTCCATAGGGTTTCCTAGGCAAAGATACTAGAGTGGTTTGTCATTACCTTCTCCAGTGGATTAAAAAAAACCTGAGGTTAAGTGACTTGTCTAGGATCACACAGCTAGTTTGAGGTCACATTTGAACTCAGATCTTCTTGACTCCAAGCCCAGTGTTCTTATCCACTGAGCTGTCTAGCTGCTTCATATTCCTTTAATAGGTAAGACCAATTCAACTCTGCAAATAATAAAGAAGAGCAATTAGGAAACTATCAGATGGCACCTTCTTATTCCCTTTTGTGGCCACACCCTAGGTGAGCTGCTCTATGGTCCCACCATCCTCCCTCCTCCTGTGTTGCCCAGTAGCCCAAGATCTCTTTCCCAGTGAAGTCCTGTTTCCCAAGATCTGTGTCCCAAGGTCTCCCTATCTTTCTCTCAACTAAATTTGCTTTAAAACTTGATTGAGGTCACCATGGCTATAGCTACATAGTTTAATGCTTGCCCTGGACATCAGTATTGTTAGTTATGGCAATCTTCTGCCCCTCCACAGTTTTTGCATTCCAGATCCTAGGCTTTGGAATCTAGTCACTGCCCAGATTTCTTTACATCTGATTAACCATGGCTCAGTGAACTTCAGCTATTGTCAGGTACAAAAACAGATTGTGTTTTGTTCACGCTAATGCACACAGATAGTTTGTTACATGTGAGAATATGCATCTTCCTCTGTTGTGGCCACAGAAATGCAAATAGTTGCCAGCTTACCTTTCTACTCATCTTGATTCATCTATGTGCTTATTTCATCCTCTACCCCATTTAATAATTTATACAATATCTGGACGAACCAAGGATCCGCAGGGTGGTGGAATGCAGAGAGCACCAGGCCTGAAGTCAGGAAGACTCCTTAAGAAAACCCCAAATGGGTTACAAAGGGTCAGAGACGGCTGAAACAGCTGAACAACAGCAAGGACAAGGATAAAACAAAATCATGGACCAGATCATGGTCAGCTACATACTTTTTGAGACTTAAACAATTAATCTGTTTTTACTAGATTATTGATTATTAATGTGACCCACAAATTCCAACTTAACCATATTGTAAATTTTACTAGTCTAGCTCCTTCATTTACATGTGAGGAGCCTGTGGCCTGGAGGGGACATAAAGGATTCTTCTATTGTCATGTAGTTTATAAGTGGCATATTGTTATTGTTTAGTTGTTGTTTAGTTGTCAAATTCAACTTTTCATTACCGCATTTAGGGTTTTCTTGGCAAAGATACTGCAGTGGTTTACCATTTACTTCTCCAGCTCATTTTACAGTTAAGAAAACTGAGGCAAACAGGGTTAAATAATTTGCCCAGGGTCATACAACTAGTTAGTGTCTGGGATCAGATTTAAACTCAAGAAGAAAAGTCTTCCTGACTCCAGGCCCAGCACTCTATCTACTGTACTATCTACCTGCCAAAAGTGGGACAGTAAGAACTATAATTTTTGCTATTCACTAATACCAGTACAAAAGCAATATGACATGGTGGGAAAAAATACTGGCTCTAGATTCTGACCACTTGGATTCAAATTTTGCCTCTGATGCCTGCTGTCTGTGTGAGTTTGAACAAATCACTTGACTTCCTAGGTCTCAGTTTTCTCAGTTATGAAATGAAATGTTGGATTAGTTGGCTTCTGAGGTTCTTTCCAGCTTTAGATCTAAGGTTCTTTGAACTGTGTAGCAAGATAGGTAGAATATTTAGTAGAAAGAAGACTAACCTTGGAGTCTGGAAGACATGTTTAAATCCTACTGCTGGCACGTAGCTGGCTAAGTCACTTCACCAATCAATGCTCATAGTCATTTCTCTAAGCCCTACAACAGTTGCTGGTCTGCTTTAGCGAAAAGAGTTTCCACACCAGGAATTCCCTGCACAAGTAAATTCAAAAGTCCTGGTATTTCTTTATGCCCGCCAAGCAGTTGCTGTAGCAGCTACAATCACTACCATCACAACCACCACCAGTAGTATATTGTATTTCATTCATGTTCAGTTTGTCCTAGAGAGAAAAGATTATTTCATGTTTGTCTTTGTATCCCTGGGGTCTAGAATAAGGCTGGCATGTGGTAGGTGCCTAATAAATGCTCACTGATTATTTGATTATGAAACAGCTATATCTTGAACATTCTCCAAGAAGGCTTATTACTAGAAATCTTAGGAGGATCTCATTGTAAGAGGAAACTTAAATAAGAGAACCAGCATGTTAGAATGAAGATGGCATTGGACCAATGGTTAAGAGAGACCTAGGTTCAAATATGGCCTTTGACACAAACTACATGACCTTGGGCAAGTCATTTAATCTCTCTGTGCCTTAGTTTCCTTATTTGCTAAATGAGATAATGCTTATAGTATCTCCTTCCTACGGTTGCTATGAGGATCAAATGAGATAATGTATGAAAAACACTTTGCAAATCTTTAATTGCTACAAATAGCACTTATGATGATTATATATGACTCATTTTATTATGTGGACATGACTTCAATTTCTCCTAGTTTTTTCTTATCTAAAATAAGATTAATAAACAATTCCATCTGACCCACTCTCTGAGAAATGTTATAAGGAGTTAGCTTAAAAAAAAATCAAGCACTCTGATTTTTCTGAATATACATACCATTATGATTATTTTAACCAGCATTCAAAGAATGTAAATAAATTTGTGCTGAGAAAGCTCAACCAGGGGACAGAAAGCCATTTGTTTCATTTAGAATTCTCCAAACAGTGAATGGTTTTGTAAACAATAGAATGTTTAGAAGCTCATGCCAGGATTGAACATTTGTATTCTGGACTGGTTTCTAGTGAATAATATGAATTGAGGACCTATGTTATCCGAATTATACTTTTGAAAGTGATTGTATGATATGCAGATGCCAAAGAAAGATATGGAAGTCAGTAGCAGTGATGGCAGCAGATTCACCAATAACAGATCTACAGGCCTTTATCTCAGGGGACACATGGGATTGTATGGGACAAAGTGAGTAAAAGATTTTTTTTTCAATTCACCTTCACTTTCAGTGCTGTTCTTTCCTTAAGTTTGTGCTCAGTGACATCAAGACTGATATCCAAATACTTATCATAGCCAGCAGTGTCATTAATGTGGCTGCATTGAGGGAACATCAGAAGATAAGCCTGAAAGTGATCAGAAAATGACAAGATTTGGTAGCAGTTGAATCTTATTTGTTCATTCTTCATTGACTCATTCATTTATTTGACAAGCATTTATTAAGCCCCTACAATGGCAGATGAGTAGTGAAGTGAAGAGCGTGTTAGACCTGGAGTCAGGAAGACCTGAGTTCAAATATGGCCTCACTTGCTTATGAAATGCATGACTCTTGGCAAGTCACTTAAACTCTGTTTGCCTGTGAAGGACAAATAAAGTCTCTTATGGGAACAAGTATGCCAGTTTGATTGAAAGGTATGTGAGGGAGGATCTATGATAAGAAAATGTTGGAAAAGTCAGTTGAAACCATATTGTAAAAGTCTTTAAGAGTTTATATTTGTTCCCAGAGGAAAAGAGGGAGTCACTGAAGCTTTTTTGAGTAAGGGAATGACATGACCAGGTCTGTTTATGAGGGTTCTGAGTTGGTCAGCTATGTGGGGGGTGAATGGAAAAGGAGAAAGACTTGAAGTAAAGAGGACAATTAGGAATCAGTTACAATGGTCAGACTGAGAGAAGAGGTGTAGCTTTCACCCTAGTGCCCGCTTAGTTCAGAATTTAGGTCAGGAAGAAATGAGATACTGAAAGCCACTGAAGATTTAACCAAGTAGGAAGTTCCCTCTGCCCTAACCCAGTAAGAATATGTAACAAGAACATAGAGGCACTTCAGATTTCTGAATGTGGACCTCTCACTGTGGAGTGACTTGCTTGGTCTCAGCCACTCACCACATCTGGAAGGCCCCAACTACACTGTTTAGGACCTTTTATGACCCCCAGGTCAGAAGTTGCCATCAGGGAAGCTGTGGTCAATCAAGCTATGTGGAAGGAAGAAGCAATGTCTCGGAAATAAGGGACATTTCATCAGGAAAACTCTGGTTATATCACAGGTAGTGACCATGTGAATGAAAAGAGGAAGATGGATAGGAAAGATATGATGACTGTAAAATATCTGGCAGCTGATTGGATATTGGGTACAGGGTAGGGGAGGGAGATGGAAGAATCAGAGATAATTCTGATGTTGTGATGTTAGGTGGCAGTAATAGTGGTAGAACTCTCAAAAGATACAGGCAAATTAGGAAGAAGGATGGGTTTAGTAGGGTTCCAGTTTAGATATGTTGAGTTTGAGATGCCTATGAGACATATGGGTGGGAATATCCAGCAAGTAATTGGTAATTCAAGCATGGTCTCAGGAGAGAGACAAGAGCTGAATATGCAGATTTGGAAATTATCTTAAATTATGCTTATTGCAAATGATGAGATGTGAATTGTGTATGTGTGTGTGAGTGAGTAAGAGAGAGAGAGACACACACAGACAGACAGACAGAATATGCTGGTGATCTAGTGCAGAGGTTCCCAACTTATTTGGCCTACCACATCCTTTTCAAAAAACATTACTCAGTGCCCCCCATGATGTCTACTTTACTCTTTAATGTTTTTTTTCTAAAAATTTACATCATTTAAAAATACTTAATTTTTTTAAGTGATACACCTTAAATTTAATAATTTATTGTAAATTTATGGGGTTTTTTTCCTGCACTGAAATTTTGATGATGCAATATTATGCCATGTAACTGTATAGTATCATATTGTAAACAAATCATTACACTGCCAGTTCATGGGATACCCAAGGCACATATTCCTGTTGATGCATGCTGAATTTCCCTACAATGTGCTACAAGCTTACCTGCCAACATTTGCTTGTTAGACCTGTCAATGGACTTGACCACTGATTGGTTATAACCTGCATTTTGTGAGTTTATTTGGAAAATAATGTAATCACTACAACTTTAACTCTATTACACAACAGAGGAAACATGTATGAACATTTTTTAAAAGTTCTCTTCTTCCCTTATTGCTTCTACCACCCCCTTATTTTTATTCAACACCCCCAATTGCACCCAAGGCTACTATACCCTCTCCCTCCATTGTTCCAGCACCCTCTGGGGTGGGGCAGTATCTCCCAATTTGGGAGCCTATGATTCTAGTGAAGAGATTGAGTAAAAGCAGTCAAAGAAGAAGTTGAATATCCTGGAAAGTACAGGAGCTGCCAAACCCAGGGACAAGCAAGTATCCAGAAGTAGATGGTGAACAACATCAACTATTGTATAGAAGTCCTATCTTTTTTATTACTATTAAATGTGCCACCTTCTAGTAACACATTTTCAACCACATATTCATCCTCCACTTTCTCAACTTTTCATCCTGCCATCCACTTATTTGATTAGTTACCAAGACCAGTCACCTTCTACCTCCACAATATTTTTCATATTTCTCTCCTTTCTACTCACAGAAACCACCCTACTTCAGGCCTTCATCACCTTTCATCTGGACCATGGGTATTTGATCCCTCCTTACCAATAACTAGTTAATTATTTTATGAAGTTTTTCAGGTGTACAGAGTAGGAGGCATAGTTTAAATTAGCCAAACAGTTCTCTGGGTTTTTGTTTTTGTTTTATTTGGTTGGGGGTTATTTCAACATTTGATTTTCTTTGAAACAGCACAAAACACTTCATGCTTATTTCGAGTTTAATTTTGCCTGTAGGCTAACTAAAATAAACAACAGTGAAGTATAATGTTCCTAAATGATCCCATAGTTTTTCAAGGGCTCTTCAGGGATGGAGAGCATCAGGCTCTGTGCATGTTCTCTCCCACCAACTTAACACATTGTTTATGCTGCCTAGAACAGTTTTCTTTAATTGATACTTGGCTTGATATCCTTTTAAATTATTAAGAATTGGAGAAGCTCATTAAATAAGAGATTAGAAGACATGGTAGATGTGGCTAATTAATAAAGACCCAAGAAGGGGACATGAAATGCATTTTATCTGAGACTTCAGTGGATTGCTAAAGTAAATGAATGGCTTTGTGATAAACTAGTTGGAATTAATCAGTTGAGCAAAGCTGTAGGGAGGTTGTGTGAGTAAGTCTGGATTTCTAAGGTGCTTGCAAAGTAATCATACTTATAGAGCCACAGATGTTGCAAATCTCCTTAATATTGGACTCATTGGCCTACTAATTGTTCAGGAAACCCAAGACTAATAATAAAATCAGGATTTATAGAATGGTTTAGGGTTTGCAAAGTGTTTTGGATATGTAATTTCATTTGGTACTCACAACAGCCCTCTGAAGTAGGTGCTATAATTACTCCCATTTTACAGATGAGGAAATTGAGAATGAAAAAGGTTAAGTCATTTACCCAAAGTCTCACAGCTAAGTAAATTACTGAGACAGGAATTGAACTATGGTCTAACTCCAAATTCGGCACTCTAACCATTGTGCCACCTACTTTGCTGCATTGATTGAGACCAGATTTGGATATCCTGCGAGCTGGCAGGTAGAATGGGCTTCAGGGCTCAAAATTAATAAGTCCAAAGTGGAAATGATATCATGGTCCAATGGCATATTGTAATGAAAGACTTCAGGGAGCTGTTCTTGAAGCCTGTGCTTGGAGAAGCATGATTCTAGCCTTCCAACTTCTTGAACTTTTCAGCCTCCTTACTGCTCCTGTAACTTCTCCAGACCAGTGATATTCCTATTTTTGCATACTTACTACTAGTCGGTGCTGGTTATTGATTGTACCATTGCTGGTCCAGAGGATTAGTCATATGAGATGGAAATTTTCACCATTTAGGTCACCAGTTCAAACATGGTTGCAGGTAGGCAATGACTAAAAGTTATTCTGGACTGACAGTCGTTTAGTGGTGTATATAAAATGAATTATTTCTCAGTCTACTTCCAGCCATGGACTGGTCTTTGCTACAGATTGCAAACAGCCTTCCTAGTTGGAATCCTGCAGAGCACTGAGGATCAAGATTGAGTCATCCCAGAGACTAACATAACATGGTCTCCTAGAATTAAGTGCACTGGCAGGCTTCTTGTGTGAAAAGGGGCTTTTTAGCCATGTAAGAAAAATAATATTGAGCCAGATTCTCCCCAGAGTCCAAGTCACTCTCTGATTGTAAGCTTAAGAAAGGCCATGAACTAGTCTAGGCCACTAGGGTATCATTTTAGTAGATATGATTTCAATCATCTAATATCTCAGCTAAGCCCTATTCTTGGGCCTTCAGTAATTAGCCACTTGGACCATGCTTCCTAATCTCTTATTTAATGAGCATCTGGACCAGTCTTTAACACATCTCTCATTTACTCTTGGGGAGTTATTTAAACCTTGGAGAATACCTGACTCAGCAGATTTGTACCCCAGGAGAACCTGGTACCTTCCCAGAGCAAAAATATTCACTTTGAAAAACTACATAAATCAGAGATAAAACCAAAAAGTCAGCCAGGAAGAAAGTAGGCTAGAAAAGAAAAAAAAAATGTACAATGGAATGGCAAGGAGAACCTAAACTATATGGAGAATTTTAACAATGCATTCAGTGGTTTAATCTTCTCCTTTCATTGTCCAGTCATTATTGTCAGATTCAAGGTGCACCTATTGTAAGAAATATAACATGTATGGTTTCTGAATTAAGCTTTAGGTAGATGGAGTGAAACATGGGGATGGCTTTTGTACACACCATTTGATCCTTTTACTGAGTTTCTAAAAAAAAAAAAATCATTATCCTGGAAGAGTGCTGGTTGCCCCTGAAATTCTAATTCAGCCATTTAGTCTTAGTCAATCCCTTTGCCTCAGGCTATTAAAATCAAGCCATTAAAAGCAGTAAACTACAGCCTCAGGCATTGTACTAACCCAAATTTTTTAAAACCAGGGTCAATAGAGGGCAGTAGAGAGCTATTCAAGGCAGGGCATGTATCATGCTCTAAATCTGTTTAATCTTGGGGGTCATTTCCCCATTCAGGTTGGGAACATGCTACAATGGTACTGTTACAGTATAGAAACCAAATCAACCAGGATAGTTCTGAGAAATATGGCTAGGGATTAGGTAGTTGGGGTGGAAGGTGTGTAGGAAGAGGATTGTTCACGTGGTAAAAGTTAAAGGGCAGGACTACAGGTTAAACCAGGGTATGAAGCAAAAGTAGAAGCTTGTAGGGAGAAAGCAGATCTGGCAAGATTAAGTTGAAATGATTTCTTTGGTTCCCACAGGGAGAACATTTTGCATGGTTTTACTCAGGTCTGAACCTGTCACTTACTTGATCTTTAAAAGCTAGCTCTCATTAGCTTGTTGTTTTTCAATCATGGATGACTTTTCATGACCCCATTTGGGGTTTTCTTGGCAAAAATACTGGAGTTGTTTGCCATTTCCTTCTCTAGCTCCTCATGTTGCACATGAGGAAACTGAGGCAGAGTTAAGTGACTTCCCCAGGGTCATACATTTAGTTAGTGTCTGAGGCCACATTTGAACTCAGTTCTTCCTGATTCCAGGCCTGGCTGTGCCACCGAGCTACTCCGATCAGCTAAAATCTGACAAATACAACCTTCAACTTTAATCATCTGAGTTAGCTGACTCCACTGAAGGGGAGGTAATGGCTACCATTTTCAGATCATTGCCATAAAATCTTTGCTGTTGAATTCCCCACCTGAGGGGCCTAAATACTGATATTTATCAAATATGAGTCGTCAGTCCACATAAAGAGAATCATTTAATATCTGAGATCATCTCATTCAACTTGTTTCTAAGAGAGATTCTCAAATCTTTCCCCTGTGAAATTGTTATCAAGTCTCAGCTTGAAGCCCTCTAGTGAGGAAGAACCCATCACCTCCTGAGAGACTCCCTCCATTTTTGGAGAGTTAAATTTTTCCTTATGGCTGAACTCAAATTACCCTTTCTGTCACTTTAGCCTTTACTCCTTAGGAGTAAACAAACTTTTTTTTAATGCAAAGAAAGAAGGAAGGAAGGGAAAAAAGAAAAAGAAAGAAGAGAAGAAGAAAAGAAAGAGAGGAAGAAAGGCTAGTAAACAGACAGACAGGCAGGTAGTACGCAAAAAGAGATAGTCAGAAAAATAGATAGTTGAAGTCTAATTCTTCTCCCAGAAGGCATTCTTTCAAATATTGCTACTTGTTGAAGATAGCTATTATGTTCCCTTGTTAATTCTTACCTTCCTTAAGCCAAACATTCACATGTCCTTCATTCCATTCTGGTATGACATGGTCTCTAATTCCTTCTTCATCATGGTCAACCTCCTCTGGACCTATCTAATGTTTTCAATATCCTTCCTAAAATACGGGGTCCAGTACTGAGCTTGATAGCCCAGATGTGGTCTATTTAAATCAGATGACTGTGGGATTACCATCTCTCTTGTTTTGGATGCTATGCCTCTTACATTCATGTAACCTAACATCACAATGACTTCTATTTATTTATATATTTTCTTATTCATTCATCCATCTATCCATCTATCTATCTATCTATCTATCTATCTATCTATCTATCTATCTATCTATCCATTCATTTATTAATGCCAATTCACCTAAAATCAATTTGCTTAGGTATCAGGTGATCTAATGACAGATTTGCCTATAGAGTCCACAAGGAAAGTGTGTCCATGTGGGTACAGAGAGAAGGCACTCTTTTCTATGTCCTGTGGTTGTATCATACCCCTGTCATAAACTCCCATCCAAGGAAGATTCTCTGGGCGACGGTACAGCAGTTACCAGGTGGTTTCAATGGGGAAGGAAATCTGCCAGGCAGATTTAATGCAGTCCAATTTAATAAATATTTATTAAGCAGCTATTATGTGTAAGACCCTGTGCTAGGTGCTGGGTATACAAGAATGGAAAATGTGAAAGTACTATAAGTTAATAATGATAACTAACATTTATGTAGAGATTTAAGCTTTGCAAAGCACTTCACAAATATTTTCTCATTTTGTCCCAAATACAACATTGGGAGATGGGTGCTATATTGTTAACTCCACTTCGTAGATAAGGACACTGAAGAAGACAGAAATTAAGTGCCTGGGTTACATAGCTAGTATATGAAACCTGGTCTGAACTCAGGCCTTACTTACTAACTCTAAGTCTGGTACTCTATCCTCTTAGTCACCTGCTTCCCATGCACATGGGAAGAAGTAGGTTGTAGAATGTTTCTAACAAGGAGAATAATGAATGGGAGTAGAGACTGAAGTGGTTATTTCATTAGTGTAGGAAACTGATGGATGAAGACACTCTACCAAGACAGATCAACCATTAACTAAGGATGTTATCATCTAGCAGAGGGGAAAAGAAACACATGAAAATACAAATGCAAGTTAATCAATACAACAGGGAGTTACAAAGAGAGGAGGAATCTGAAGACTTTTTCAACCCATAATAAACCCAAATTAACTTCTTTGATCGGGGAGATCAATACAAGAAAGAATCCTATGACAACTACAGCTGTTTAGCAATAGAAGAGAAAGCCTAAAAGGATAGTGAGCTCCTCTCATCTCTGAGGTATTAAAACAAAGGCTAGATGACCACTTCTCAAGGGCACTATGGGTTGTAAGGTGCATCAAGTGACAGAGAATCAAAGGGGTTGAATTAGATGATATCTTAGGTCCTTTCCATTTGTAACAGTTTATGAATTTAATAGCACTTGGAGTTTTTTGTTTAAAAATTTTTTTTTGTTTTTAACCAAAATAATTATTTTACACAGTGTTGTCTCATAGTTTCACTAATATGATACATAGATGCTATCCAAAGCAGAGTTTCAGAATCTTCAGCCCTTAGGTCTGTACTCTAGATGGGCAGCAAAATCACAGTACATTACATTATTTATAGTGAGGGGTGAATTTGTTAAATTTGAGCATAAACAAAGTCAGAGTAAAAGAAACATAATCATGGTCAGCAAACGGGTGACAACCAGATGAGGCACAGTTACCTTATACCATTAAATATCTCATCAGCAGGGAACCTTGGAAATTAGGTTAAAGGAAACTAAGCCTGTGTTTTTAGCATGCCAGGATTTACTCAGTGGAGGACTTGAGACCTCCCCCAGCTTTAATTTTGTCGCACAATAGAATCAGTGGACCTGTGTTCAAATCTGGACTCTATCACTAACTTCCTGTAAAACGTTGGGTCTTTACCGTTTTGGGGATATGGAACTTTCTTTCCTCTAAGTCTGTGAAACCATGAACTCCATTGATTCATATCAGAACCAGGAATTCTTGCTGTCTATGATGCTTACAAAGACTTCTGCAGGTTTTTGCATAAATTCTCAGGGTCAGTACTGGTGTAGTAGACAGACTGTTGAACTCAGAGTCAGGAAGGTATAGCTTCTGATTCTGACTCTGGTACTTACTAGCTTACTGATTACAGATAAAACCAGTTAATTTCTCTAGTATCAGTTTCTTCATCTCTAAAATGGGGGTGTTAGTAGTACCTATATCATAGGGTTGTTAAGAAACTCAAAGGAGATCATGTCTGTAAAGTGATGTTTAAACTGGAAAACATTACTTAAACATCAACTATTATGATTATGGAGGATCATATTAATAAACCTCCAATGGAGCCAGTTTTAACAATTATGCCCTTGTTTTCGCTCTGTCATGAACAGGGAAGTGCTAGTATTTTTTTTTTTAACCCATCAATTAGACAATGAAAATGGATTAGTGATGGGAGGGGAAAAAAAACTGTACTGGTGGACAGAAAGACACCATCATTTTCAGTACTCACGAAGAGTTTCTATGGAAGCAGATGTTGGGAGCCATGGGATTGAGTGCAATCAGGCAGCCTATGCTGCTCACATAAAAACAGAGCATGTAATCATAGCAATTTGTGAATCTGTGATAAACATTCCCAATACACCTGAGCACAGTGTATGTTCCAGCTGTAGTCAGAGCTGGTCAAGCTGTTGTGGCACAACTCCTTGGGGTGTCCAATATAAAATATACAATAAGAAGAATATATCAAAAAACAACCAGATGGGCCCATCGTCCTATCACTTTTTTTTTTGAGGTGGGAAAGCAAGGCAATTGGGGTTAAGTGACTTGCCCAAGGTCACATAACTAGTAAGTGTGTCAAGTGTCTGAGGCTGGATTTGAATTTAGGTCCTCCTAATTCCAGGGCTGGTTCTCTATTCACTACACCACCTAGCTGCCCCTGTACTAGTCACTTTCATGGCATACAGCTTCAGGAAGAGCTCTGTAGAGACAGAGAAGAGTTCTTCTTAGCCTTTCCAGATCTGAAGGTACCTACGTGTTCTTATATTATAGAACTGCCTGCAGATTTAGGGATGCTGAGAGCCCTGGTTTACAGTGGCACTTTTAAGACTACTTCGGACTATTTCTGGGAGCCAAGATGGCAGAGTAAGCAGTCAGTTGTCATAATTCTTCCATATTCACCTCAAAACAACCATAAAAGAGCATCCCCAAACAAATCCTAAACAGAAGAATCAGCAAAAAGACAGGATGAAGCAGTCTTTTAGCCCAAGAAAGTCAGAAGATCAGCAAGAAAGGTCTGTCTCACTCAGACAAAAGAGAAATGCAGACCAGGGCAGGAAGCAAGTCTAGCAAGCCTAGCAAGCCAGCAGTGAGCCCTACCTTCACAAAACAGCAGGAGATCCTGAGCTTTAGTGCCATGGAGTAGGCAAACACTAACATCAGGACCCCTCAAGTGCCTCAACATAGCCAGAGGAACAGACAGACTCCAGCTCTGAGAACCATCAAATGCTTCAGCATATCCTAGGGCAAACAGGCAGCCTCCAGGAGCCAGAAACACTCCACTGTCTTTCGCACACACCAGACACAAGCACTAGGACCCTGGAGCAGTATGAGGTAAGCTGCCAGACCCCTACAGCCTCCAGCAGTGCCAGTCACCCCCCACCCCACCTCCTCATCACAACATCAGATAAGAGGGTCCCTCATGGGCCTCAGGGCAACATAGGTACAGTACTGGGTAAACATCCAGGACCTGCAGCCCCTGGCACAAGAAACCTGAGACAGGGCACCTTATACCTTGGGAGCAGAGCTCAAATTTAAAAGGAAAGAAAAAGGTAAAAAAGAGATGACTGAAAAATAATAAAAAAGAATCTGACCATAGAATGTAATTTTGGTGACAAGGAAGACCAAGACACAAACTCAGAAGAGGACAATAATGTCAAAACACCTTGGAGCAAAACTCCAAACAAAAATGGGAAGTAATATGAAGCCCAGAAAGAAGTCATGGAAGACCTTAAAAGGAAACTTAAAATTCATATGAGAGGTAGAAGAAAAAATGGGAAAAAATGAGAGTGATACAAGAGAATTATGAAAAAAAAGGAAGAATCAACATCTTGGAAAAAGAAAACAACTGCTTAAAAAGTAGAATTGGTGAAATGGAAAAGGAGATACAAAAATCCACTGAAGAAAACAACTCCTTAAAAAGTACAATCGACCAAATAGAAAAGAAAGTACAAAAGCTAATTGAGGAAAGCAATTCCTTAGAAGTTAGAATTGGGCAAGTGGGAGCCAATGATTCTATTAGACTCTATGAAGCTAATCAAAGAAATTCAAAATAGAAGAATTAAAATGGGAAAAACAACTGACCTGAAAAATAGGTCCCTGAGACACAATGTCAGAATAATTGGACTACCTGAAAGCCTTAATCAAAAGGACGACCCAGACAGCATCTTTCAAGAAATTATTAAAGAAAACTATCCTGATGTTTGAGGGCAAAATAGGCATTGAAAGAATCCACCAATTTCCTCAAGAAAGAGACCCCAAAATAAAAATTCCAAGGAACATTATAGCCACATCTCACAATGATCAAGTCAAGGAAAAAGTACTGCAAGTGGCCAGAAGGAAACATTTCAAATATTGGGGAGCCAGAATCAGGATTACATGGGACTTAGCAGCTGAAAATCAAAGGATCAGAGATCTAGATACTCTGGAAAGCAAAGGAGCTAGGATTATAGCCGAGAATCACATGCCCAGTGAAATTAAATGTAATACTTCAAGCAGAAAAAAAAATAGTCATTCAATGACATAGAAGGAATTCAAGGTTTCATAAGGAAAAGACCAGAATTGAACAAAAAATGTGATCTCCAATATCAAGACCCAAGAGAAGCCTTAAAAAGTAAAAACAGAAAAGAAAACATAAGGGATTCAATGGGGCTGAATTGTTTAGATCCCTACCTGGAGAGATGATACTGTAATTCTTAAAAATTGTGCCACTAGTAGCACAGCTAGAAGGTATATACATAGATGGGATATAGGAATAAGGTGAATTTGAGGGAATGACATAAAAAATCATTAAGAGACAAGAAAGAGGACTACACAGGGTTGGAAGGAAGGGAGAGGTAGAATGAGGTAGATTATTTCACATGAGGAGACAAGAAAAACCTACTACAGTGGAAGGGAGATGGAAGGATGGGCACTGGGCATTGCTTGAAACTTACTCTCATCAATATTAACTCAAAGAAGGAATAATGTACACAACTAGTTGAATATAGAAACCTATCTTATTCAACAGGAAAGTAGGAGGGGAGGAAATTAAGTAAATGGGGGGGACTGATAGAAAAAGGGAGGACAGATTGGCAAAGGAAGTAGACAGAAACAAAACCCTGGTGAAGAGAGAAAGGGTAAAAGGAGAGAAAGAACAAACAGGAGGAAAAATAGGATGGCGGGGAATAATCATAACTGTGAATGTGAATGAGATGAACTCTCTCATAAAACAGAAGCAGATAGCAGAGTGGATCAAAAACAAAATCCTACAATATATTGTTTACAAGAAACACACTTGAAGCAGAGACACACACAGAGTTAGGTGAAAGGCCAAAGCAGAGTATGTTCTACTTCAGCTGAAGTGAAAAAAAAAAAGCAAGGGTAGCAAGTCTGATCTCAAAGTAAAAACAAAAATAGACCTAATTAAAACAAGTAAAGAATGAAACTACCTCTCACTAAAAAGTATCATAGACAATGAAGTAATATTGATACTAAAAAAATATATCCACTTTTTGGTACAGCATCCAAATTTTTAAAGGAGAAGGTAAGTAACTTACAGGTTCATGACCAAATAAGAGATAGAGAAAATTATGAAATGTTAAGTAGATAATTTTGATTATATTAAATTAAAAAGCTTTTGCAAAAACTAAACCAAGACAATTAAGATTAGAAGGAAAGTAGAAAGCTGGGAAACAATCTTTACAGCAAGTGTCTCAATAAAGGCCTTATTTCTTAAATATATAGAGACTTGCATTTATAAGAATACAAGCTATTCCTCAGTTGATAAATGGTCAAAGGACATGTACAGGAAGTTTTCAGGTAAAGAAATAAAAGCTATCTATAGGCATATGAAGAAGTGTTCTAAATCACTTTTGATTGGAGAAGTGCAAATTAAAACAACTCTGAGATACCACCTCACACCTATTGACTAATATGACAAAAAAAAAAAAGAAAATGATAAATATTGGAGAGGATGTGGGAAAATTGGGTCACTAATGAGCTACTGGTGGAGCTGTGAAATGATCCAACCATTCTGGAAGACAATTTGGAACTATGTCCAAAGGGTAACTAAATTGTGCATACCCTTTGATCCAGCAATACTACTACTAGGTCTGTATCCCAAAGAGATCACAAAAAGGGAAAAAGACCTACATGTGCAAGAATATTTGTTACAGTCCTTTTTTGTGGTAGCAGAAGTAGACTGAAGAACATTTCTAACAATACCGTATAACAAGTAGGATAATGGATGGGAATAATGGATCATCATCATCATCATCATCATCATCATCATCTCCTTATGCTTGGTTCCAGAGAACAGAACTAGAAGAAATCTCTAGTTTCAAAGAGGGAAATTTAGGTTTCATTTAAAGAAATTCTTCTAATAATTAGGATCTGAGGTAGAATGGGCTACTTCAGGAATTGGTGTTTTCACTGTCTTTGAAGGTCTGCAAGCAAAGGCTACATGGCAACTTGACAGGAATATTATAGAGAAGATTCTTTTCAGATATGGGTTAGACTAGATGGGCATTTCAGTTTCTTCCAACTCTGAAATTTTGAGATCTGATGATTCTGTGAAGATAATGTGATAGGTGGTACAAATGAGAGACATTTATTCAATGATTAATATCTACTGAGCCATAAAATAAGGAATACACTTATCAAAGGTATTTGCTGCTGTCAAAAAAAGGATGCCCAGGGCTTCGATCTCCTGTGAGTTATGATGACATCACAATCAGTCAGCAAAAGACCTAGACCACTGTAAAAAAGGTAAATAAGATGCAAAACCACTTCAGGGTTTGGTCTCACCACCTACCCAATAAAAACTAAATTCATGACAGGTGTTTGTATGGACACTCCATTTAACTGACCTATCAACATTTTAATCAGTGTGATATAACTGATTTGCTATCTTCATCTAACTATCCCCCACAATAGAAAGCTTATGGCACAAAAAAAGGCAGGAACATCAACACAGTGAAAGTAAAGTAGCAAACCTCTTGAAGGTTTCATCAAAACATCAGTGTTACATAAAAATCTTAAATTTGATCTCCATCAATGAAATGAAAATCCATAGGAAGAGAAGTGTTGTTCTTAAAAAGGCTCAATTGCCTGTATGTCACACAATTAGCAGTTCATTTTGTTTGAAAGTATCTCCTACAATCACAAACTATTCAGACTTCAGGTTAAATGTCATTCCACAGGTAAAATATCCCACATAAAAAAATCTTTTAAAAAATAATAAAATTTCTTTAAATTATTTAATAATGAGTACATTAGATGTTTAGTGGAAATATACATACATGTACATATGTGTATGTATGTTTGTATGTATGTGAAATCACTGAAATTATGCTGAAAGTGTGATTTGGTAACTAAGTTTTAAATTTGGTAATAATATTTAATTTGGTAACTAATATTTTACTGT
>CM053590.1:117047638-117082391 GCA_028646515.1 Pseudochirops corinnae
AGGGGTGAGGGGGGAAGCCATAGAAGAGAATAGATTGGGGGAGGGGGGATACACTGGGATGGCTGTTTTAGGGTGGTGGGTAGGAGAAAGATGGGGAGAAAATTTGTAACTCAAAATTTCGTGGAAATGAATGATGTAAACTAAACTAAAATAAAAAATCAGTTAAAAAAAGATGAATGCAGCATCTATGAAAAGCAATCTAGTAAATAGATCTCTATTGAATGTTTTTCATAGGAAAAAGAAAAAGCACAATAGGATATCATAACCTCTGTATCTTTCAGTCCATTCCTTTATTATGATGACATGATCTAATTTTTCATACAATATTAGTGGGAAAACCCTTTCAGTTCCTTTTTCATATTTTTGTTAAAAATCTTTTAGTTGATATTTGATGGTTACCAATCCTCTTTTTTCTGTTTTAAAAAATACGTATTTTTCTGTTGCTTCAATATTTTCCCTCTTCCAGATTTCTTGAGAATTAATCCCTCAATTCCTTCAGAATTTTGTCATTTCCATCAAGAACCTCCTCTGATTTTTTGCAGCACTTTTTCTGTTTTTGTTTTCTTTATTGCCATTTCTACTTCCTTCTGTAAATCAGGGATTGTGATGATAGCATCCAAATGTTGTAATTCCACTGGAATTGATGGGAAAAGAGATTTAAAATTTGAAATCTGGACATGGCTTTCATTTTTGTTTATTTTCCTCCTTGTGTTTGATCTTCAAATGCTCTTGGTTTGATATTCATTAATTGATCCTGCCAAACTTTCTGTAAAGTTGATTTTTCTTTCACCATTTATCAACATTTTATGTGAGTTATGTATCTTAATTCATATTGTTCATAAGCTTTTACTGTCCCCTAAAGGTTTTAGCAAATGAGTTTAAATTCATATTTTTTTATTTTTAAATATATTTTATTTTCTCCCAATTATATGTTAAAGCAATTTTTTAAACATTTGTTTTTTTTTTTTTAAGGTTTGAGTTCCAAATACTATCCCTCTCTCCCTGCCTCTGTACCCTCTGTACCCTCTGTACCCTCCCTGAGACGGCAAGCAATCACATAAAAGTTATACATGTGCAATCATGTAAAACATTTCCATATTAGTCATTTTGTAAAAAAACAACTCAAATAAAAGAAAACAAAGTGAAAAATAGTGTGCTTTAGTCTGTATTCAATCAATGTCAGTTCTTTCTCTGGAGGCAGATGGTATGCTTCCGCATTAGTCCTTTGGGATTGTCTTGGACAATTGTATAGCTGAGAATAACAAAGTCATTCACAGTTTTTCATCAAACAATATTGCTATTATAATGTTCTCCTGGTTCTGTTCACTTCACTTTGCATCAGTTAATGTAAGTCTTTTCAGGTTTTCTGAAATCATCTGCTTGTCATTTCTTATAGCACAAAAATATTCTATTACAATTTTATACCACATCTCTTCCAAATTTTTCCTCTACCTCTCTTACTTGATTTTCAAACTCCTTTTAGAGCTCTCCCATTCATATTTTTCTTGGAGGCTTTGGATGCAGGAGCTTTGACACGGTTGTCTTCTTCTGAGTATGTGCTTTGATCTTCCTTGTCACCACAGTAACTTTCTATGGCCAAAATTTTTTTTCTGTTGTTTGCTCATATTTCAAGCCTATTGGTTGATGTGTAAGTCTTTATTAAAGTAGGACTCTGCTTCCAGAGTAGTGGGCACACTGTTGAAAGCTTGAAAGGTTTTGTACATTTATTTTCACAGATACTTCCAGGTATCTGTAAGTTTTCAATTCTTCCAAGGTGACATGATCTAAGGAAAGGTATATTTGTCACTCCTGGCCCATTCTCTGGTCTGTAAGTGACCACAAGCACATTTTTTCTACTCTTGAACTGTGAGGAGAGTTCCTCCTCCAATGTGGCCTCAAGTTCTTCTATGCTAATGCTCCTCCTCATTCTGAGACTGCCTCTCAGGACTGTGACCCAGATCCAAGTATGGGCAAAGCAACAGAGTACTGCCTCATTGCTAGCAAAAAGACCCCAGTAGTCTCCTTCTGACCAGTTGTTCAACACCCTTACAGTCTGTGGGCTGACAGCTCTGGAAGCAGCTGCTACCACTGCTGCTGCTAATTCAGTCACTCCCAAGGTTTATTCCTGGTTTGCTAAGTCTTGTGTGTGCTGGATTTTGTTCCATTCTCACCCAGGTGTGACAGACCTTTCCTGCTGACCTTCTAAGTTTTCCTTGGCAGCTGTGGGCTGAGAGGTCTGGAAACCACCACTACTGCTGGTGATTCAGCCACCCAAGGCCTGCTCTGAGAGGTTTACTGGGGTCTGGTCTGCAGTGCTCCTCTCTCACCCTGGTGCAACAGATCTTTCTTGCCAATTTTCCGAGGTGTTTTGGGCGGGGTATTTGTTTTACTCTGTCTTTTTGTAGGTTTTGCTGCTCTAAAATTTGTTTAGAGTCATGTTTAAAGGTAATTGGAGGATTTTGGGGGAGATCTCAGGTGTCCTTACCTTTACTCTCCCATCTTGGCTGTGCCTCATACGGAATTTCTGAGTAGCCTATAAGCGCTTGTTTTTTTTTTTTTTCTTACCCCTAAACCGTATTTTCTAGCACATATTGTTCTGCTTCCCCTTTGCTTTGGTTCTAAACTAAGAAATTCCAAACTTGTTAAAAAATTGTGATAATATTAAATCTATACCTATATCTATCTATATATCTTTCAAACTTTCTGGTCAGCTCTCTATTCACACTGTGCCAACCACAAAAGTAGTATGTAAATGTAAATTACTTCATGGATATCTTCTTTTTCATATATTCCACCCCATTGCACAATCCCTTTTTGTATTTTTTTAAAGAAAAGGTTATTCTATTTAGATAGTGAAGAAACCCCCTAACCCAATGCTAATCCTAGTAATTCCTTTGAAATTCTTTCATCAGAGCCTTAGAAGGAAACCCTTTCCCATTCAGACTAAAAGCTTCTATTCTTATCTCCAGGGCTGGATGATCTTCTTCACCTTGAGATACACTGAACTTTCTTTGAGCTAAAATGCAGCCATAACCCCAAGGTAACCCTTTACTAGTTCCCCTAGACTATGCTAAACCCTTTATCTGTTTGGGATATTCTGGAGATTGAACTGTGATGTTTGACTAGGAAATGCTACTTTTAATTAGTAGTCTCTCCCCTTATCTCTTTAATTATACATTTCTTTGCATTGAGTTAATCCAATATTAAATTTGGTATTTTTAAACTTCTGGAAGCCAATATGTCAGAACAAGCAGTAAGTTGTTCTCACCCTCCCTTATAGACTTTGAAAAGCCCAGAGAATACTACCCCAGGAAAAATTCTGGAATAGTGGAGCCATCAGAAAGACAGGGAGGCTGAAGGGGACCAGTACAGGACAGAAGGTGTCCCAGCAAGTCAGCAGCAAGCTCCACTTCAGTGGACCAGTGGGAAATCCTCAGCCTTGGGGTGGAAGAGTAGGCAAGTGCCAAACCAGGCACACACTAGCCACTACCACCAGCTCTAGCTCAGCAGGGGGTAAGCTACCAGACCACTACAATATCCAACTGCTAGCACCTGAAGCCCCAGCACAGAAAACCAGTAACCAAGTTCCTACCCCCTAGCAGAAGAAGTCTGGGACAGTGCCCCCAGGCACCAGAAGCAGAGACCAAGTTTAAAAGCCAGAAAAAAATACAAACAACATGAGCAAGAAAAATCAAAGAAAAATAATGACCATAGAGAAATATCTTGGTGACAGGCAAGATCAAAACACAAATTCAGGAGAGCACAACATGGTCAATATACCCATACCCGAAACCTAAGAGAGGAACATGAATTGGCTCAAACCAAAAAAGCCTTCTTGGAAGAGCTCAAGAGGGATTTTAAAAGTCAAACATTAAATTTTGAAGGGCTTATTGAGTTCATATAATTTCTAACTTTTACCTTAATTATATAAAACTCCAATTACCTTTAATAGAGGCATTTTTGCTTATGCACATAAGCAATGCAAGATGAAATGCCAAAGTATCCCATGAAATCATGTTTCTCGTTGCCTTTGAACATATAATAAAGTCAATTCCCCTGACTTTTTTATTTGTTTCTCTATGGAGAACCTGTGGGCTCTCCTTTCATTTAAGTAAAACTCTCTTATAATGTTTAGTTTGATTTGCAGTAAGAATGTCAGTACTGCTAAAATTCAGTTCCTTCAGTAGTATTTCACCTTCCTGCTTTCTGGACAAGAATCTTACATTTAAAGTATGAAGAATTAAGTTAATGTTTTAGATGGTCTACAAACTGTGACTTTCAAGCACCATCTACTCTTTTTTCTTCTAATTTGCTTGTATTACTACAGGAATAGAAGGGAACTTCACAAGACTGTGTACCATTTTGCATTTCTCTTTCCTTCATAGGTGGCCAAGGCCAAATAATTCAACAAAACAGTGACTAGTGATAATAATTTTCTCTGAAACTAATTGGGTTGAGGTTCAGAAAGCAAATACAATTTGTCTCCAAGATTCTTCTTGAAGCTCTGTGCTGTGGCATCAGAATCTCTCACTCTAGGACCATCTTCATGCTGCAGGGAGTTTTAGAACAAGATATAAAGTCTTACTTTTAATTTCGGGTCTGTAATTTCATTGGTATGAATTAGCTGCCTATAACTAAACTCTCTGTGCCAATACAAGTCAGAATATTCTCTTCAACTATGCTGGTGAGTTACTTAGAGAATTGAGAAACTGACTTGCATGGCATCACATAGGCAGTCCTTGAAGCCGTGACTTTCAAACTTTCTGGTCAGCTCTCTATTCACACTGTGCCAACCATGTGAGACTATAAAAATAATATGTAAATGTAAATTACTTCATGGATATCTTCTTTTTCACACCTTCCACCCCATTGCACAATCTCTTTTTATAATATTTTTTTTTAAGAAAAGATAACTCTATTTGGAGAAATATCCTCATAATCTTGCTTTTTCTCCTTTAGGATCATTCTCTACACCACTGGTATCAAACCCCAATAGAAAAAGGAGCCATTAAATCATACATAAGCACCCACTGTGGGCTCCATATTGACTAGGAAACCTCAAATTATCCATGTTTTGTTTATGTTATTTGTTTGTTAAATATTCTACAGTTACATTTTAATCTTTCTCAGGTCCCCCTCAGGAGTGTTGAGGAGGACTGTGCGTTTGGCACTTCAGCTCTATGTCATGGCATTGTCACAAACTTTGGGACAATGCCACTGACTCAGTTCCTATCCTGGTTCATGATTCACAGAAATGAAAAGTTTCTTTCCTCTAGAAATAGTAAAGGCCAAGCATTGCGGGTCATAATTCATCCTCTTAAGAGGCAGTAGCAGGCTTTACAGAATTGAAAAAAACCTACCTTATTTTTAGGATTTAAGTGTTTAATCCAGGATTAAAGTGTGTCCCCCCACCAAATCTTTTTACTTTAGTAACTCTTCTCAGTGCTATAATAGATGAACTTACTTTCATTACTTAGGAACTACTCTTGCTAAATCAAATTCTTAGTTTTGAGGATATCATTGAAATCCTACAATATCATAGTTACAAGGAACCTCAGAAGCTATTGAGCCCAACCCCTTCATTTTATGAAAGAAAAAGTTGAGTAGAGTGGTAAAGTGACTTACCCTAGGTCATTGTCCTGTCTACTTCATAATGCTGCTTTTTTTCCTTCCCTCTTGTCAAACTTGAACCTAAAAACCCTTATTTAAAACATTTGTTCTCAAGATTCCCACACAACCCTGGGAAATCTTCTAAGACAACACTTACTAAAACCCCTGACCTCTAATGTCTTCTTTAGAATCTCTTTTAATTGACTTGATTTACCAGGTAACTCAGTAAGACTCTTTCCCTCATTTGTTCTTAGGTCAGAGAACCCTTTTCATGACAGGGATAAGCACTGCTTTGGAAGACACTTCTGAACACTTACTGGGGATCACCTGTGTAATATTTGGAATGTCTTTTCCCCTCCTCTGTCAATGCTTCCCCCTCCAAATCTTGTCCAAGTCCAGCAATCTTTTGCCCTTGATATATAGTTTTTGGCCTATGACCATTACATGAGCTCTGAATCCAAGGCCACCCTCTCTTTTCCAGAATTTCCTCCAATTTAGCATTATATTGCTTAAAATGGGCATTCTGGGATTCATAACGCCAATCAAGATTATTTGTGAGTACACTATACCAGAATACCTTTCACTAGTCAGGGAATATGCTGCTTGAAATGCCCATTCTAAAATATCCCTTGCCAGTGGGAGGAGGGATGGGGGAGGATAGAGGAGAGAACAGATTGGGGGAGGGGCTATACAGTGGGATCATTGTTTTGGGGTGGTGGGTAGGGGAAAGATGGGGAGAAAATTTATAACTCAAAATCTTGTGGAAATGAATGATGTAAACAAGAAAATAAATAAATTAGTCTATTTTAAAAAAAAGAACCTATGTTGGATTGCATGCCAACATGGGGGGAGTACTTAGGGGGGAGAAGAGGGAAGAAGAGAAAATTTAGAACTCAAGAGCTTGTGGAACTGAATATTGTAAACTAATTGTGAATAAATTTAAAAAAGAAAGGAAGAAATTACAAAATCATCTTCCCATGTATGGATGTAAACAGTTCAGTTCCATTGAATCCCTTATGTTTTATTTTCCCTTTATAGGCTTCTCTCGGGTCTTAATATTGGAGATCAAATTTTTTTGTTCAATTCTAATCTTCTTATGAAAGCTTGAAATCCTTCTATTTCATTGAATGACTATTTTTTCCCTTAAAGTATTATGCTTAATTTCACTGGGTAGGTGATTTTTGGTTGTAGTCCTAGTTCCTTCAACTTCCAGAATATCATGTTCCATGACCTCTGATCCCTTAATGTTGCAGCTGCTAAATCCTGTGTAATCCTGATCATGGCTCCTTGATAATTTGAATTGTTTCTTTCTGATCACTTGCAGTATTATTTTCCTTGATCTGGTAGTTCTGAAATTTGGCTAAATGTTCCTTGGAGTTTTTATCTTGAGATCTCTTCCCTGAAATGGTTGGTGGATTCTTTCTATGCCTATTTTGCTATCTGGCTCCAGGATACCGTGGAAATTTTTCTCAAAAATTTCTTAAAAGATACTGTCCAGGTCCTCTTTTTGATTTTGGCTTTCAGGTAGTCCAATGATTCTGACATTGTCTCTTCTGGATCTATTTTCCCATGAGATACATTATAGTTTCTTCTACTTTTTCATTCTTTTGAATTTCTTTGATGGATTCTTGATGTCTCATAGAGTCATTAGTTCCTGCTTGCCCAATTCTAATTTTTAAGGAGTTGTTTTCCTTAGTTAGCTTTTTACTTCCTTTTCCATTTGGCTAATTCTACTTTTTAAGCAGTTATTTTCTTTATCCAAGCTGTTGACTCTTTTTTTCCTAATTCTCTTGCATCACTCTCATTCCTTTTCCAATTTTTCTTCTACCTCTCTTCTATGATTTCTAAGCTGCTTTTGAAGTTCCATCAGTTCTTTTTGTGATTGAGACTACTTCATATTTTTCTTTGGGGTTTTGACCATAGGTGTTTTGACATTACTATCCTCTTCTGAGTTTGTTTCTTGATCTTCCCTGTCACCACAATAACTTTATGTGTTCAGATGCTTTGTCATTGTTGTTTGTTCATCTTTTTGGCCTTTTAACTTTCTTTTAAATTTGAGCTGTGCTTCCTGGGTGGAAGGGGCACAGTCTCAGGCTTCTTATGCTAGGGGCTGTAGACCTGTTACTGTGCCATTGTTGTCCTGAGGTGCACCGGGGACCTTCATATCTGGTATTGTGCTGAGGGAATCGGATAATGGGGATGGTGGCTGGCACTACTGGAGGCTGAAGGGGTCTGGCAGCTTACATGGTACTGAGACATGCTACTGTCTTGTATGTGCTGAGGCCTGTGGGGTATTTATGTATTTCCCTGGGCTATACTTGAGGCAGGAAGAGGTGCAGCCCCTGGAAGCTGCCTGTTTGCCCAGGGCTATGCAGAAGCGTGTGGTGATTCTTAGAGCTCGAGTCTAACCATTACTCTGGTTATGCTGAGGCATGTAGGGGGTCCTGGTGTTGGTATTTACCTGCTCCAATGCACTGGGGTTCAGCATCTCCCACTGGTTTGCTGAGGTGTGGCTTGCAGGGATGCTTCCAGTACTGGACTGTACTCCCCTTTTACCTGAGTGAGACAGACTTTTCCTGTGAATCTTCCAAGTTTATTGGACTGAGAGAATGTTTCATCCCATCATCTTGCTGGTTCTGCTGTTCCAGGACTTGTTTTGGGTCACTATTTATCATTGTTTAGATTTCACTATGGGAAAGTTGTGGTGATTTATTGCTTGCTCTGCCATCTTAGCTCCCAGAATGTTTCCAAAATAAATTTTTGAGGAAGTACAGGTTAATAAGAGAGAGATAAGGATAAATATAAGAAAAGAGGAAGGAGAGAAATACACACTTAGTAATCATAACTGTGAATGTGATAAGCTCACCCATAAACCAAAAGCAGATAGCAGAATGGTTTAAAAATCAGAATCCAAAAACATGATTGTTTACAAGACTCACACTTGAAACAGAAAGACACACACAGAATTACAATAAAGGACAGAAGCAAAATCTAATATGATTCAGTTGAAGTAAAAAAGGCAGAGGTGGTAATCATTATCTCTGAGAAAACAAAAACAAAAACTTATCTAGTAAAAAGAATAATCAGGAAAACTATAGTATTTTAAAAGGTACATAGACAATGAAATAATATCAAAAGTTTTTAGAGCAAGTTTCTCTTACAAAACTTCACTTCTGAGTTCTATACTGAGTATAGAACTAATTCAAATTTCTAAAAATAAGAGCCATTCCCCAATTGATAAATTATCAAAGAATATAAACAGGCAGTTTTTAGAAGAAAAAAAGCTATCTATGGTCATATGAAAAAGCCTCCAAATCACTACTGATTAGAGAAATGCAAATGAAAACAACTCTGAAGTACCACCTCACATCTATCAGAAATGACAAAAGCTAGAGAGGATGAATTAAAAATAGGTGCACTGATGCACTTTTGGTAGTTGTAAACTGATTCAACCATTCTGGAAAACAATTTGGAACTGTGCCCAAAGGACTACAAAACCATGTAAATTCTTTGACCCAGCAGTCCACTACTAGGTCTATAGCCCAAAGAGATAAAAGAAGGAAACGGATTTATATGTACAAAAATATTTATAGTAGCTCCTTTTGTGGTAGCAAAGAATTGCAAATTGAGAGGATGCTCATCAATTGGGGTGTGGCTGAACATTGTGATGGAGTATTATTTTAAAAAAAAAAACATGAGAAAAAATATATATGAAAAAAGTGCAATGTGAAAAAAAGTACAGAGCAAAGTGAAAAGAACCGGGAGATAATTGTGCACAGTAACAGAAATGTTGTAATGATGATCAACTATAAAAGAATGGCTATTCTGATTAATGCAATGATCTAAGACAATTCCAAAGGACTCATGATGAAAAAAAAATGTTATCCACAGAGAGAGAGAGAGAGAGAGAGAGGGAGACAGAGAGAACTGATAAACTCTGAGGATAAATTGAAGTATAATTTTTGCACTGCCTTGCTTATTTTTGGAAATATAGCTAATATGGAAATATGTTTTGCATGGTTTCACATGTCTGATTTCATACTGTTTGCCTTCTTAGTGGGTGGTTGAGGTGGTGGGAGGAAGGGAAAGAATTTGGAACAAAAGATTTAAAAAGTAAAGGAGTTAAAAGTTAAGAATAAACTAAAATGTTAAAAATAAAATGAATTAATTTTTAATAAATTTTTTGATCTTAGTAAATATTTTTAGTACTTAAATGTTTAAATATACTTCATTTAGAGAAGTATATTTAGTGCTTAAATATACTTCATTTTATTTATTTATTTATTTTTAGAGGATATCTTTTTAATTTTTATTTATTTTTATTTAAAAAAATTGTTTTTTGGAGGGGAGAAGGCAAGGCAATTGGGGTTAAGTGACTTGCCCAAGGTCACACAGCTAGTAAGCGTCAAGTGTCTGGGACTGGACCTGAACTCAAGTCTTCCTGATTCCCAGGCTGGTACTCTATTCATTGGACCACCTAGCTGCTCCAATATACTTCATTTTAAAAAAATGTGTCTGTCTTGGCTAATAGGATAGACAATAATTTGCTTAATAATTCATTATTCAGTTAATTTGATTTATTTAGTTAGCTGAGTATGTGAATTTTTAAAGCTGCTTTATTGAAAAATACAAAAGACAACCATCAATTATAGGTCATGAATTAGTGAATGTATTATAATAATCAGAGTAATCATTTTTAGGATAGAGACTAAGCCTGTAAGATCATTGGTATAGGAAACTGTACTTATGGTGAGGAAATTCCTTCTACCAGTAATGCTGACCTATGTATTCTCTGCACTTTATATCCTGAGATAGTTACCTAAAGAACTGAGAAGTGGAGGGAAAGAGAGTAAGAATCGAAAGCATGGCAGGAGACAGGGGCAGACGTTAATGGAGAGTTTGTGAAAGAGCACAGAGAAAGGAGTTGGGATGTCAGGTATAAGGAACAGCAAATGTGGCAGGAATATTTAGTGCATGTTTAAAAGTAATGTGAAATCAGTCTGGAAAGACAGGCTGGAATCAAACTGAGAAGAGCTTTAAATGTTTATAAGAGGACTTTGCATTTAATCCTAAAGACTGTGGAAAACCATGGAAGCTTCTTGAGGAAAAGATTGACATTATCAGTCCTGCATCTTGGGAATATCCCAAGCACTTAGGACAGTGCCTGGCACGTTGTAGGTGCTTAATAAATTTCCATTGATTGCTTGATGTAGAATGGATTGGAAAAGGAAAGAGCTGGATATGGGAGGAGACGACCAGTTGGGAAACCTTTGAAATAATCCTGGCAAGAGGTGATGAAAGCCTGAACAAGGCTCCGAATTATAGCAAGAGAAGTCACGCAAACCATAGAGTGTTGCAAATTTAGACAGTCATTCTGGCTCTGTAGAATTCAATGTTTTAAATCAAAGCTTTCTTTGGAAAGGTGAATGTTATAATTTACCCTAAATCTTCAGCAATAAATTTTGCAATACATCTTTAATCATATTGTTTATAGAGACAGGGGCCTTGCAGAAAAAAAAGGTCTGGGACCTATACTTTCTAGAGGCATCCCTGACTTCAAGTTCAGTATGCTACTGACTACACCATAGAGATCTTCTGTAGCACCATGCTAACCTTTTTTATTTTTCTCATCTGTATAATTGGTAGGTAGGGAGCCAGGTAGATGTGTTGGGTTAGACAGTATCTAGATTTATGATCTTAAGATCTTCAATGTATTATAAGGAAGATATATAAGACTTACAAGTAATGCAAGTTGTAAAAATGAAGGAAAACTGTTTTCCATATCTAAATGATGCTTACTTAAGATATTTGGCAAAAGAAATGAGATCTTCTTGGTGATCATAAGAAGACCAGAGGAATCTATCTAAAATGACTGAAGAACCTTCTTCAGTGACAGGCAAGTTTCTAAATGTGCAAACTGGGTCATTAAATGGCTCCAGATCCAATTTGTACACACACACACACACACACACACACACACACACACACACACACACACGCACAATAGTAGTTCAATCCAATTCTTCTCTTTGAGGTATAAGGCGGTTGTGGTGGTGGGTAACATGGGAAGGTAGCCTGAAATCCCATTACTTGCAAGTTTTTCAGGATGAATTTAATGGCCAAATAGAGCTTAACTGAAAATTCAGACCTTGGTTAGCTGAGATTTAAAAAAATAAAAAATAAAAATAAGATTCAGGAACATTATAGAGAACCAGGAAACCAATCAGTGAAAAGCTTTGGAATAACTCAAGGCGGGGCTCAAAAGAAACTCCTTCCAAATATATGGGACACAGACGAGTGTTTATTGGCAGTAAATGAGGCTTGAAGACAGTAAAGACCTCAAAAATACAGGATTTTAGTTGATTTTGGGATGCTGTTTATCGACAGCGATTGACATTCCATTGCAGGCTTTACTAAAGGAAATTGCAATTACATTTGAATGTGAGGACTCTCCCAAGAATATCCTTTTTTTTAAAACAAAGTCCAAGTAAATAATAATGATCATTTTATTTATTGAACTACCCTCATGGACTCCACCCCCTGCCAAGGTACTCAGAGTGCTTGAGAAGCAAATTAAAACACATTTATAATAAATAAGAAAAATGAAAACAATTCAAATGATTCATTTTATGCTATAAAAAACAAATTGCCAAAAATAACCCCACACAGAGACATTGTGGAGTATATATTAATATATGCTTGTATAATCCAGAATGAAACAACCCCCTAAGGGTTTTTGGTTCTCTGAAAAAGGTTAAAGTGCTGAATGATTTTATAACAGATGTCAAATGATATTGAGAATGAAGGCAATGTCCTAGATCAGTCAGGACCTGAACACCCCATGTAGAATTAATAGTTTTTTTAATCTAAGAAAGAATAAAAATCATCTAGTCTAGTTCTACTTTTTGATTGAATTATCTAGTTATTTCAGGTCAAAGTGTAGTTTGGGCCTCAATTCTATCTAGATAACTTCTTTGTATCTTCACCATATTTTCATCTTTAGAAATTCTCTGCCTAATTCTTCATCTGGTGATTGCAGTATCAGGACCCTCACTCAGTGCTCACTCAGTCCTGATCTGTCTCACAATCCAAAATCTCTGTTTACCCATACCCTTCAGGCATTGTCTTTGTATGTGCAGTGAGTATAAAATTTTAAAATTTTCCATTCAAATATTCAGAATCTCCTCGGGGCAGCCTCCTCATTGCTCCCCAATGTTGGTATCACTATGTGAAGAAGACTCCAGGTTGTGGGAGGTATCTTTGACTGAGCCCTCTGAAATAAATTTTGTGGGCATAGAGGGATAAAATGGGAGTAAAGGGTATTTTCTCATGCTAGAAAAGAAACATTGATCGTAAGACAAACTGTTTGCAGACTCTAGTCAAGATTGCTAACTGTTCTATGTTCTAAAACAGTTAGGGCCTAGTAAATCAAAACTCATGGAGCTACCTACTTCTCCAGCATGAAAGTCCTGCTTTCCTGAGAAAGTGAAAGCTTAGCCTTTGGGCTCTAAACCAAGACAGAAATGTCTAAGTCTATTCCTCGTCTTACAGGGAAAAAGCTCCAGTCAAAGCCCAAGAGGACACAACATTGAAAAGAGTAGAGAAAATATAGAGCAGGGAACTGAGACATGGTGAGATATCCAAAAGAGGTCATCAGTAATGCAGCACCCAAGGCAGTCACAGTATAGAGCAATGCTCTGGGGTACAGAAGGAAGATAGGCCCAATGAAAGCAAAGTGATGAAATTAACAGCAGATATTGGTAGCACTGGAGGTGTGGGTTTTTCCTCTATGTGTATGCACTGTATATATGTATTTCCTACATGTGTGTGCCTCTGAGAACACACCTTGGCAAGAAGCCTCTCCTTTGTGTATATCTCTTCATATGTGTGCCCTGATAACATCTACTTCCTATAATTGCACGTGACCTGGACATGTGTATTCTCTATGTGTGTACCCCATGAGTGATCTGCATGTTTATTGATTCTTTATACTGAGGGTATATATATTTGTGGGACATTGTGGGATATATAATTAATATATATTAATTAATATTCTTAGTTTTATGAAAAATAATGTTACTATATTGCTATGTTTTTAAACCATTATATTTCATTAAATGTCTTTGCTTTGAACTCATTGAATCTTCTGGAGTAAAAGTAAAAACCTTTAAAAATTAAAAAAAAACTTTTCATGAGTAGAAGCTAAAAAAATATAAGTGGGGGCTCATAATATATAGTTTTGTATAGTTTAGACCTATTGAGTATATTGAATTTGGAATAGCTTTTCTGAAGGACCTAGGTGTGAATGGGGATACCCATAGGTATTACTTCAGCAGTTGTGGGAAGCTGTGTACCCCATAGGCATTGACAAACAGTCTGACACAATGATCCTTGTAGATTGTTCACTTGGTCCAATATCTGGCAAAGCAACAAGAATAATTACAAATGCAATGTTGGCCCTGAAGGCAGTATTAATATCATATTAAGGGAAAACACATCCCAGTTCAAACAAAGTGGCACACCAGGAGCCATCAGAGCCTGAGTTTGCTACTGCTCTGAATGGATTAATGGCTCTGGTGAAGTGGACTTGGACATGGAAGTAGACATGTTTTGCTGTTTTCATGTTGAGTACAGAAATAAGAAGAATGTCCATGACATTTAAATTACAGGGAAAGAATTTTGACATGCTCTTCTTTTATTCAAAAACAGAAAAATAGGTAGGATATCAGGGTGCATGCATAACAACACCTAAATAAATTAACAGGGGACAGCATGGCAATAACCTTGTAATTTGTAAACATGTAAATAGCCACAGTAATTGAAATGATGAATATACAAGAGTGCTTAAAACTGGTGATCATGAGACTAGCCATCTTAATTCTAGAAGAACCAGAGCAAGTACACAGAATACCACAGAACAGTTTAGAACAGGGACATTGATAAAGGAAAGCTCCTGCAACAGTAGTATACTTGATTCTCCATCACGGTATATAAGCTCACATTATTCTCTGGGATATCCTTCCCTGAGATGTAGAGGGGGTCTGGTGCTACCTCTGATTTGAAGGAATAGAGATCCTGTGGGAAAAGGTGGAGAAAGAATGGAAGAACAACATGGAGTTAATATTGTGTGTAGCCGTCTAATGTTATTAAGACAACATATGGTCTTTAAGTTCTTGAATAATGAGAAAGCAAATAGGGACTAATCACATATTGTCCTAGCATGGGGAAAAAGAAAATGTGTCTCTGCTCTTTGGGTTCTAAGATGTGTCTGATGGCTTATCTGGATGAAAAATGGAAAGTAAGGAAAAATTCTACCTGGGTGTTAAAGTATAGAACTAGATAGTACTTTGGTGGAAATAATTAGATAGTGATAATCCTCAGACTCAGAGGACTATAATGTGGTCTTGGTCACACCCTCATGGCACAAGGGCAAGAGATTTCTAGGTCAACATGTTACAAAATCAATCTGGGGAATCTCTTTTCAGTAGACCACTCAGTACAAAGAGGGGGTAAAAGGAAAGTGAAAATTTTTTCAGGGGGCAGAGATAGGACACTTCCATGTAAGATGTCTAATCCTGAAATCTGGGCAAGGTAGGCTTTGAGGTTCCAATACTGAAAAGTCTTTTCTCGCTTGCAGGTCAGCAAGGACAGGATAGATTTTCCTAGACCAGAACCAATGAGTTGAGGGTAAGGAATTCCAAGAATGACTAAGTTAGGAAATAGAGGAAGAGAATTCTGATCTCCAGATTCCTATATCCAACAATTACAGCTTAAAATAGATCCTAGAAAGTTGAGAATACTGTCCTGGACAGTAAAATCAACAAGAAGGAAACTAGAACTGTGAATTTCAAAAATAAAATTTAACTAGAAGAGAGATCTGGAAGATTTAAAGTTGTGAGGTAGGTGGTGAGGACTATGATTAGCCATGACAGTCTTGGTAGTTTTTTAACCTGTCAGTCTTTTAGTCTGTTTCTCCAACTTAGGCCCTTCCCTTATGGTGCTTTTCTCTATCGCATTTCATAAATATATCTCTTTCAAAGAACTGGTTGTTGTCCTTCTTATTTGAAGAGGACCAAAATGACATCACTATGTCAGTGTCATTGTGTGTTGATTGTGGCTGATCAAACCAATATGAGCTCAGAAGGCTCTACCACAAGTCAGGTTCAAATTGTCTATATGAACCTTTGGGGTGGAGATGTCTCTAAATCTGTATATCTTACATTTTTTTTTGAGCTGATGCAATTATGCTTTGTTCATAGAGCACAGTACCTTCTTTGATGCAGGCACACCATGCTGAGTATCTTGTGTCTCCCATGTTTTAAAATCTATTCCCAAGTTCTTCATAGAGACCTTGAGAGTGTCCTTTGTATTGCTTCTTCTGAACACCATGTGAGTGCTTGCCTTGCATGAGTTCTCCATAAAACAGTCCTTTTGGCAAACGTATGTTTGACATTCAAACATGGCCAACTCATCACATTTATACTCTTTGTAGTAGGGTTTGAATGCTTGGCAATTCAGCTCAAGAAAGAACCTCATGTCCAGTACCTTATTTTGTTAGTTGATCTTCAGAATCTTACCGAGACAATTCAAATTAACGTGATTCAATTTTGGTATGACATTAGTATATTGTCCAGGTTTCACAGGCATCAACAATGAGGTCAGTACAATGATTGTAGATCTTCAGAGTGATAGGCAGCCTGATACCTCTTCTCTCTCACTTTTCCTTTGGAGCCTCTGTAAAGTTAATGGGCTTTAAGATCTTCCCTGCCCAATAATAGGCCTCAAGTGGAGCCCATTAAGAGAAGCTTACTTAGGGGAGGTTTGCTTGTAGGAAAGTTTTCACACATTTTGCTAATTTCTAATTAGGCACTAAGTCATGATGCCTTCTGGCTCTGAGAAGAGTTGGTATTTTGCTTTGGTGGCTAGCTTCTGAGAAGGTTCTTCTGATTCTCTTGTTGAGATTCCAAGTGGCCATCTCCCCAACTGCTCCCCAACTGCTCATATGTAAAGGCTTTCTTGATCCATGGATGTATGTAAAGCGTATAGTTGATTCAGACAGTCAGAGCCCTGTCTGTTGTTCTTTATTTCTCTACTTAGTATTTCTCTGTTAGTATTTTCTCTGAAGTTCAGAGTGCAGACTTTTCCCCTGAACTAGTGAATGTAATTAAAAAGATTGTTGAGCCCTTAAACAGCAATCTTTCCTAGTAAGTCTCAGCTGAAATAGAATCAGCAACAGGCACTTTGCCTCTCTAGAGGAGCCTAATGGCATTGGAACGCTCTTCTTCAGTTGTAAGTTTGGCTAGAGAGGAATTGACTTCAACCTGAGGTAAGCAGTCATGGCTTCAGCATTGATGATGGATGGTCTGTTAAAAACACTATGGAAGTGTTCAGTCCATCCCTCCAGGATCATGTCTAATGTGATTCAATCAGCACTGATTAGTTGAGATGCACCATATATCTTTGGCCCATAAATAGCTTCAGCACATCATAAAAGCACTTTGGATTGTTACTAAGCCTAAAACTGAATTTTACTTGCCTTCTTACTTGAGCCAAGGATCTTGAATTTCTCTAAGTTTCATTTGTACTTTACTTTTGATGGAGTTAAACACTGCCTTCTTAGAGATGGATGAGCTATCCTGCTGGTAAACCCTATGGAGTTCTCATTTTCATTTATCATTTTCTGATTTTCCCCATCATTTTTGTCAAACCAATCTTGATGTTTGCAAGTGTTTTGGCCCAGATGAGTAAATGCAGTGCTGTTCACCAAATCTCTGAAAGCTGCCCACTTCTTTTCTATTCCACTGTTTCCAACTATGTGTCAGCTCAGTTTTCCCTCCACATTAGTGACAAACTGTTTATGCACAGAGAAGTGCTCTAATCTATTGACATTAAGTCTTCTTGTAGTCATCTTGCCATGGAGCCATTGCTTTTGTTGAATGTGAATGTTAAGCTTGAAGAGAATAAGTCTATAATCCATCCAGCATTCTATGCCACATATCACCTTTGTCACTCGTGTCTCTTCTACTTATAGTAGCATAGTCTATTAAATGCCAGTGTTTGCTGTGGGGATGCACCCATGAAGATTTATTGCATTTAGGTGAACAGAAGACAGTTGGTGATGAGAAAATCATAAAATTCACAAGTCTTCAGTGGTAAGTGATAGTTGTTGCTGTGCCTATTCTGGCACAGACTTTCAAAGTCACTCAGAATTATAAACTTGTCCTCTTTTGGATTGTTGATTATAGGGGTCTTCAGGTCTTCATAAATTTTTTCTTTAACCTCATCAGGCTTCATCATGGTGGGAGCATATACACTAATGATGTTAGCAGGGCACTTTCCTGCAAGGGATAATTGCATTGTCATGAGCCTTCTTTTGGGAGGCATACGAGCTTGTTGACCAGATTAGATTTGACTGCAAAACCTATGCCAGCTTCATAGTGCACCCCATCACTGTGGCCATTCTAGAAAAAAATGTGTATCCAACTCCAACTCTGGTAAGCTAGCCTTCATTTGCCAACCTTGTTTCACTCAAGACTGCTATTTAGATGTGAAAGCTGCCGAGTTTTCTCAATAAGAGTTGTTTGTCTTTCAGGTCTACTGGATTTCTTGTTATCCATAAGCACGCTCATATTCACCATTGGTGAGTGCAATCATCTTCACAAAAGTTTTTGTTAATTTTTTTTGTTGTTGTTTTGACCACATGGTGGGATCTCCACCTGTCACCATAAGCAGTCTAGGGTTAGGTGAAACAGATTTTTAGGGCATTTTTTTTCTAGCCCCTTCTTCACACCAAAAGGTGAAGGTGATCTTTAAAAGGGCTGCTTGGATATTCAGGGGGCTGCTGAATCCCATTGCTGCTTCAGTCTAGTGCAAAGAAGACCTTACCCCCTGGGTCACCTGTGTGCAGGGTTGTGACTACAGCCCTCAGTAGATTCACATCTCATATTTTATCACTTACCTGTCACCACAGGACTTAGGGAAAAATGGTAAAATGTTATAGGTGGTATCTTTTGACTCACACATAAATTGGATCTCTGAGGCAGAGATGAGCAAAGTCATTGGCCTCACTCTGTCTTCCAGAGTCACCATAGTCCAATGGGAAGACAAAAGTCAAGACAACTGGCAATGGCTCAGGATGCAGTAGGTGACTTTGGTGTCTTCAGTATCTAACCAAGCTCTATGCACTCCACAGTGCCTGCTTCTGCTGCCTTCATGGCTATTTGAAATAAATTGTTCATAACCTCCTATTCTGCCTGGGAAGTCTGCACATGCTTGGAGCATTCACCCTCTTCCACCTCCCACCCTCAACTTGGCAACAGGTTTGAGGCCTGTTGGTTGCCTTCAACCTGGTTTAGCCCATCTGCCCAGATCGGTTAGTGGGGAGTTTGCTGCATGTGCTACAGCTTCTTGGAATTACAGGTGAGAGCTTGGCAGCAGGTGGACACAAAAGGTGGATGGGCAGCCCTCACCCCAGAGGTCTTCCTTACCACCACATACACTCCATTTTAGGTATTTTTCAAAGACCTCAACTTTAAACCCATTTCACTCTGAAGCTCATAAATTGGACAACAATAGATCCCTGCCCATGCTCCACTTAATGGCTGTATTTTGGACTTTCCTGGCTTAGAGTGAATGTCTGTGGTAACTGTTTCTCTTTGGAACAGCAACCCTTAGGGCCTTCCCCTCCCAGTTTGATTTTTTTTTTCTTTTTTTTTCTGATTAAAGGGGCCATCCCTTGACTCACTTCTTAAAGAGGCCTATTCACTGACTGGGCATTACCTCACTCTGAGTGAGTACCTGAAAAAGGCCTTAGTCTAAAAGGGCCAGGTTCTCCCATTGCATCCTGAGACATCTCCAGTCGTCCTGATGAATATCTGGCCACTGGACCCAGATGTCTCTGGAGGAGAAAGTGAGGCTGGTGACCTTGCACAGGCCCCCTCACTCAAATCAAAGTTAACTGCAAGTCATGTCATGATGTCATGGACCTCTCAGAAAATGAAGGACAAACACAAAAAGGTAGAAGTGCTTTTTCATAAAACAAGGAGGGTGGGGGGCAAAGGAAACCTCTATTTCCCTTCCCTGGAACTACAAGAAGTAGTTGAAATAATGACAACTAGAAACCTGCTGAGAGAACTAGTGATATGAGACCTGAGCTCCTGTGCTAGAATGAATCATGGATTGCTGCAGTGTGTGAAGCTTGTGGCACCTCATAGCACCATTGGGACTTGTTCATCTTGTCTTTTTGTGAAGATTGGGAGTGAGCCAGGGTTATGACACAGTCTTCTCAGGTCACAGTAGGATGAAAATTAGAGTGAAACATGGCTACAGCTTCTGCTAAATCATCACGTATGTGATCAGTGTCTTGTTGAAAATTTCTTTCTCATTACATTAAAGATAGACTCAAACTAAAGAGGCAATTGGGTAATTTCTTCTAAAGGGAGTTCTTAGCAAATGACAACTCAGAATCTTAGAGCTAGAACTTGGAGATACTTTAATCCAACTCCTTTGTTTTGTAGATAAAGAAAGTGAGGGTCTGAGAGCATGTTTTGCTCAAGGTCATTCAGGTAGAAAGTAGGAGAGTTAAAATTCAAAGCCAATCCCTGACAGTTAGTTCTCTTTATATTACACACAGCTGCCTCCTGAGAAAACCTTGGATGGGGATAAGAGGAAGGGGTGGGATTTTTTACACAAATGAAGTACTGAGATTAATTATTTTTCCATGGGCTCTTCATGTACATACATAAGCCTGGAAAAGTTATTAAGCTTAACTCATGTCTGCTTTTTAAAAAAGTTTAATAATGAGCAGCTTTCTTACATCCATTACAAGTTAACAAAAACAAGAAACATTTGTGCCTAGCAAGCCATTTAAAAACAATACTAATCCCTCTCCAAAAAAAAAAAAAAAAAAAAAAAAAAAAAATATATATATATATATATATATATATATATATATATATAAGAAAAAAACCAACATCCCTTCACACTGATAACAGTTTATTTGTTTCCTATTAAACCAAGCTCAGTTGCTAGTCACTGGCAGATTTTAATAACAGCTACTTGTATTTACTACATGATCATCCAATCTTGCCTCCTGGCAATTTTGCCTTTATCACCTTCAATTATTTTTTTAAAAAATTTAATTGCAATCAACTCAGGGTTATTTCAGTGTTTCTTTCACCAGAAATTCATATGGAAGAGATATTTAAATGAAGATTCAATTTCTCCATGCAAAGGGTCAGGAAGGGAAGGGGGAAGCAGATGTTTGGATTAGGCTTCAATATTTCTAAAACCTATAATTTTGTTGGTCCAGTGTTTATTTGGGCCATGCCACCAGGGGGAAGTATTTTAAGAAACTTATTGGAAGTTGATTTTGACTCCTTAGCTCATCACTCCCACTTTTGGCCTCGTGGAAGCAAGGAGACTAGTAGTGGCAGATACTAGGGAGGGAAAAGTCAAGGAAATGAAAAGTAGGCACCCGTGTGGAGCCATATTGCGCAGAGAACTGGGCCTGGACTCAGGAACACCTGGGTTCAAATCTATCCTCAGAAACTTACTATTCGCTGACAGAGCATTACCTCCCTCTGAGTGAGTACCTGAAAAAGGCCGGGTTTTCCCATTGAATCCTGAGACATCTCCAGTCGTCCTGATGAATATCAGGTTACTGGATCCAGTTGACTCTGGAGGAGAAAATGAGGCATTACCCTGGGCAAGTCGCTTTACCTCAGTTTCCTCATCTGTGAAATAGGGATAATATTAACACATACCTCCCAAGGTTGTTTTGAGGATCAAATGAGATAATCTGCCTAAGTTCAGAGAGGGCATGTACCAAATGACTTTCCTTCTTGACAGGGTTTTTCAGAACTTACTCTTCCCTGGCATAAAAATCTGAATGGCAGATTGAAAATCTGTACGCTATCTGTGTATCATGATGAGGCTCTTAGAGTGGGATTTTATGGAGGATCCAGATGATAGAGGCTGAAAACCTTTTTCTGAATATTTAGATCAGAGATTCTCAAAGTGCAGGCTTCAGGGATTCCCAAAACCCTTTTGGGAGTTCCATAAGGTCAAAACTATTTTGTAATAATATTAATATGTTATTTGCCTATTAAAATACTCTCCCATTTTTTAGTTGCATATCTGTGTGAGGCCAGATTTTCTTCCTATACTTCAACCAAAACAATATATCACAACAGATTGAATACAGAAGAAGATATGAGAATACAGCTGTCATCAATTTAGCCACACTTAAAAGAGATTTACAAAAAATATGTAAAACTATGCTATTACTCTCATTAATTTTCTTGAAAATAATTTTTATGAAAATATTTCATTTTTGTTATCATGTAGCAAGTTTGCTATTTTTAAGTGAATTAATGAAAAATATTTTAAATGATCTGTTTTAATTCAGTTTAATATTGATATAATACATAATAAGTATTAATAGATATCACCTATATAAACAAAAGGTCTTTGGGGTCTTCAATAATTTTTAACAGTGTAATGGGATCCTGGGACCAAAAAGTTTGAGAACTAGTGAATTAGTTGCTTGAAAAGGACCTGGTTTGGGGAAGTTTGAATTCTTCCCTTATAACTGTCTTCATTTTATATACCTCCCTAAGATACCATGGTGGGCAGCTAAGTGTCAAGTATATACAGCACCAGGCCTGGAATCAAGAAGATCTGAGTTCAAATATCGCTTCAGACATTTACCAGCTGTTTGACCTCGGGCAAGCATCTTGACCCTATTTGTCTCAGTTTCCTCATCTGTAAAATGAACTGAAGAAGGAAATGACAAGCCACTCAGTATATTTGCCAAGAAAATCCCAACCCCAAATGAAGTCACAAAAAGTCAGTCACAATTGATAAGACTCAACAACAACAACAAGATACTATGAGAGCAGGGACTGTCTTTACTTTTGTATTTATATTCCTGGCACTTAGCACAGTGCCTAGTATATAATAAGCACTTAATAAATATTTTTAAATCTTATTTTCATTCATTCCCATAACTACAGTCCAGATCTACATCTTGAAATTACAATTGACGATGTGTTAGTCCTTTATATCCTCTCTAGTACTCCTAAACAGACCCAATATTGCATGAATGTTGATGCTGGTGATGCCAACTGCTTCTTGCACGTTGTCAAAGACATGAGGAAGGCTTGATTAGATGTTTCTATGCCACTGTCTGGTTTAGTGGTAATGATCACATATGGCATGCAATTTAATCTGTGGAAAAATTAAATAAATAAAGTCTTAAGATTGCACCAAAATTACTATGTGTGCAGTATATGATTCTCTATTTCCATTAGTCTAGTCTGGGATTTCAAAGAATAGAGCTTCTCAATGAGTTGAACTAACTGAGATTTATTGATAGTAAACAAACAGAAAGGTGAGAAAAAGATACTAAGGAGAATGAACAAAGAATATTAAAGAGACATATGCCCAGAATATTTCATTATTCCCTTCCCCACTCTCCAGTTCCCTCACTCACGCTCCCAGCATTTGTTCCAGTTCTGAGAGATCATGGGACCATGTATATCATCATACATTCCAAGAAAGACCAAGTATGCTAAAAACAGTAGTTTGGACCAGAGAGGCACAGAGCAATTAGAGCTGGCACTTTTTTATCCTCTATAGGTAGACAAAGAAATGTTATCAATTCAATTCTATTAGCATTTATGGGGCATATATTCGTGGTACTGTTATTAGTTGCTATTAAAAATAACAAAACAAAAGCAGTTCCTTGCTGTTGAGGAACTTACTTTCTAATACAGTGGTTCTCAACATTCCTAATGCCATGACCCTTTAATACAGTTCCTCAGGTTGTGGTGAACCCCAACCATAAAATTATTTTCATTGCTATAATTTTGCTACTGTTATGAATCATAATATAAGTATCTGATATTCAGGATGTATTTTCATTGTTACAAATTGAACATAACCCACAGATTGAGAACTGCTGTTCTAATGAGAGGAAACAAGATGTACAATCACACGAATTATTCATAAGTGAGAGAAAAGGTGCATTCAGGTTGGAGCCTCTTTGGCATCTTGGTGTACAATTAGAAGCAACTATCCAATTTCTTTGCTTATGCTAATAGTTTCCTTCCCTCACCTCCACAGAGCAGAGGAGGAGTGGATCCTTATGAGCCATGCTTGACTGCTACTCAAAAGTATTAAAATGTAACTTTTAACAAATAAAATGGTGCAAAAATGACTTTAACAGAAATATGACTTTCACAAAGCCTGGTTAATTTAAACTCAGTTCAATAGATACTAAACAAATGGAATCCGGAATTAGAGTAAATTTGAGGTGATCAGGCCCACCCATTTGTATAGGAGGACTCCTGTTGTGTCTATGCAATAGAAACATCTGGGGGTTCAAATATCAAAACTAATGAACCTAGACTCTATATTCTCAATCTCTTATTTAGATGCACCACATTGTTCTCTTTAGTAAGGCATGGTAATGGCTTTCGGTCTCTCTTGGTCTACTGAGCAAAAGACTTGGATTTACCAGCTCCTGTCTATCAAACTCTTGGGCATGGTTGTTTTCAAGAGACCTTGAAAATTGCCAAGAATCTACTTGTACAAAGTCAATGAAAGCTTTATCCTGTCACTGCACTAAAATATCTAGAAGTAGCATTTTCCAGGCAAGAATTTTAAATGTTCACAGCTGCTTACAAATGAATATATGAGCAAGTAACAAAGGTTGTTTCTGAGTTCTGGTAAATGGAGTTCAATCTCATTGCCCTTGGATAAGATACTTTTGCAGAATATGAATTTAAAGAAAAGTGACCCTGATTTTTGAGCTCCTTAAGGACATTTTTTTTAGTAATTCTAATTTTATCTTAAGCCAGTATCCACCCATTATCTGCATTGGGAGGGAGGGGAGAGAGCAGATGATCTGTGAATTCATCAATGTAGGGAAACCCTGGTGTGACAATTCCCTCTACCAATGCAGTTGCACAGATTATCTATAGCTTACAGTCTGAGAGAGACTCCTGGGGTGCTGGGAAATTTAGCAACATGGCCATGGTTACACAGTTCACATGATATAGCTAATATGTATTAGAAGCTGGCCTTTAACAAAGGTCTCCCTGACCTGAAGGTCAATTATCCTCCATTAAACCAGGCCACTTCTTAAGTACATCATGAAGCCCTAGATGTATCTTCCTTTATTTATTGGGATTACTTATTGGGATTCCCAATGAAGTTGTGCTGGAGAGGGCTATCCCTGTACATTTTGTTTCTTATATAGAAAATGCTTCTGGAATGGTGCAGAGAATGAGGAGGACCCCTGTTGTGACTATGTGAACAGAGCTTTGGAGAGGAGAGACTGCTTTGAGAGAGGACATGTAGTTCCAGACACTCATGAAGACATTCTCCAGATAGATGGAGAAAGATAGACTGGAGAGCAGACATGTGTCTTCCACATATCCCTTATTTCCCACTTGCCTCCATGGAGAATGGGGAATTTCCTTTTGGGAAAGATTAAGACTTCTTTCTTGGTGGAGCTGAGACTGCAACTCCCTCTCATCTACAGAGCTCATTCACCTCAGTATATTTTCTGGAATATTCTAATCTCTATAACTTCTCTGGTTTCTGCTTGCTATTGTATGTATTCTGATGGGGTACATGAGTTTACTCCTTTTTCAATATTTGAGATGGTCTTTTATGTAACTAGCATTTGGCAGGAAGAGGTAAAACCAGTGCATATAGATTTAGAGTACTCTTCCCCTTTAAAGGATAGTAACCTGGGGAGGCTATTGACTTTTGAATATAAAAAAATGTCCCTAAACCAACAGCACTTAGGAAAGCAGATAGATAAAATTCTACTCTATCACTCCATTCTTTCAGGGGAGAGCAAGACATCCAGATGCATGGACCCTCCTCCTAATCTCCTCAAGTCAGGAATAACAGTCTTCTTTAGAGTGTGGTGGGCAAGATTTCAGAAATACATACATACATACACACATACATACATACATATATACATACATACATACATACATACTTCCTCTTGAGCTGTCTGTAAATACATTTAGATAGTCCATGGGGATGTACATGTCTTACATGGGCAGAACACAGCTCACACTTTACAACTTCACAGTATCTGCTTCTTCTCTGCCCCCAGTGCTATTTGGGGGAACATCTTTTTATCTAGGAAAAGTAGAGTCAAACTGTATAGTACACATAGTCATGGCCTTTAAGGGAACTTTGTTTCTTATTGCTTTTTTGGGTTCAAGGGGAGAAAGATTGCCTACAGATGTGGCTTCCTGGACTATCACAGGAATTTGTTTGATCTTCATTACAGAAGGATGAAAATCCCAGACTGATTATTTGCACTGATCCCAAAAAGACAAGCAACTCCTTTCCATAAGACTTTGTAGTGCCAACACAATATTCACAGTGCCAATGGTCACTATAAATATGCTGACATAGTGCTTGATCACAAAATATAACAGACACCCCATACAGAAGACAGAAGTAAAACATTTTTTCAGACACTAGAAACCTGAATCCCCAAACCAGTGAGCCAATTCCATCATAGTAGCAGAGAAGTTAGTAAGCCCCAACAGCACAGAGAACCACACCATCCTTTAGCCTTTCCATGAGTCAACACAAGTCTAACTGTCACAGCAGGTGACAAACACCAATATTTACTCACAAGCCCATCTCTCTTGGATGCATCCTCTCCTCTCACCATGTCTAGGAGAGCCTGTAACACATCCATCTCTCTTCCATTTGAGTTTTTTTCTTGTAACAGTCTTCCACTTGCCAATGACTCAGAGAAGGTATCCATTTTGGTCCTCTAAAATGAAAGTATGACAGGGATATCACAAGACCATATAACAACAATAATAACAAGAAGTGATACAAGATCATTCTTCAGGAGACTGGACTTGCTGATCCATACAAATTTTGCTAGGAAACAATAGAAACTGTTCAACCTATCACTTCGGGTTGAAAAAATTATCACCAATTGAATTTCTAGAAAGACATGATCAAGTAAACTGGGTTATACACTAGATGCTCAGTATCCTTCATAAACTAATGGATGACAAATTCCTGTATTACAAATTGTTCAGTCATGTATGATTGTTCATGATGCCCTTTGGGGTTTTCTTGGTAAGGATACTGGAGTGATTTGCCATTTCCTTCTCCAGCTCATTTTACAGATGAGGAAACTGAGGCAAATAGGATTATGTGACTTTCCCAGGGCCACACAGCTAATAAGTATCTGAGATCATATTTGCACTCAGATCTCCCTTACTCCAGACCTGGTACTCTATATACTGGGTCACCAAACTCCATATCATTTTTTCCCAAAATTCAGCTAATACATTATTCTGGAATCAGAACCTCATCATAGAAAAAACTGTTGTTCATACTCTTATGAACATACCATTCTAGGAGTGTGCTTGAGCCAGCTCTCCTGAGCCATTTGTCAAATTTTGAGAGTGAGCATTTACACCTCTGGAATTGGCAGACACTACAAATCAGGGCTTGATTTATTGTTTTCTTGATTGTCTAGACTTAAGAAAGGCATGGAAAATATTTTAATAATGCAGATGAACCTCAAGAGTGTGTCCTCAGTACTATATTTTTCTCTGAGTTGGTTATTAAACATTTTCCTGACATTAACTCATAAAAATGTAAGAAAAATGTTATTTTTTAAACAGATGTTCCATACAAGACACTTCTAACATCCAAACTATGTAGAATGAATAGCTTTTGAAATATAGTGACCTGGTAGAAGAAATTAAAACCATGTGGGGAAAGAAGAAGAATATCATATTTGGCCATTCTGTCTAGTACCGCTATTGCCCTGGCAATGCTTTCAGTAAGGTGGTAGAAGATTATATACCTGTGCAACGATCTGCTCAGCATTATACATAAGAAAAGAACAACAGGATTATGACTTGGCCCAGAATTGTTTCTATTTGAACTCCATCAAATATAAGGAGAAGAATGAGGAGAAAAATAATCAAATCTTTATGGGAACAGCATGAGGTACCTATCATCCCTATCATCCTTTCTGCTACTGGAGTTGTCCTGAAGATTATTTCAGTGAAACTACAAAAGATGATCCTACATCCCAATATTTTTATTCAATTACAAAAAAGCAGTTATTTCATCCACCTGTGCAATAGCCCATAGAACATTAAATATAAAAGAATAATAGAGAATTTTTCCAGACCATATCCATCTGAACTCCATCAAATGAGATGAGAATGATTTTCTATAATAATAGTAATTCAACTTTAGCGCTTCAAGGTTTGCAAGGGTGTTTTGCATCCATTATTTCATTTGATCACAGATTTAGTACCTGTATGGTACTGCTTTCTACATAGAAACTTCTGAATGGAATCTGCTTCTTATAAATCTGCAAACATCAGTCCAAACTGATAATTATGGTTATAAGAAAAGTGTGTGGTGTGTGTTTAGTCCAATTGAGACATTCAACCACTCTCAGCTACTTGAAAAAGTGAAGGCAAAGAAAGGAGGAGGGGGAGACAGGGATAGAAAGAAAGAAAGAAAACCCTCTTGTATAAAAGAGCCAATCATCAGGTGACATCTCTAGCACAAACATTTAGTAACTGATAATTGCTGTAACTAGGACCATTGAGCTTTGCAAACATTATCCAGTAAATTTTAATTAGCACCCAGGGGATTGAAGAGTTTCGGAATAAGCTCTTGGGAGGCTCTTCCCCAACCACTGGCAGAGTGTGCTGAGTAATTTTAGATCAGCTTGCCTGTCAGAGCGGATCAGTGTCATCTCGCCACTTATCCTGAGGAAAATGCACCTGCTTCTACATGGAAATAAGGTGCATTATCTGCCAATTTGTGCTGCCTAGGTTTGATGAATGAGGAGTGCAAGGGACTAGATTATCCCTAAATCAGGAGGATGTGGCGGAGAAAGCAGAGACGTCTGCCTGACCTTTGAGTGCAGTGTTACAGGGCATTCATTGTCTTGAACTTTCTCTCTACCTTGTTTTGCTGTATCCTGCCCGATTTGGCTTCTCTCCAATCACCTTGTTGATTGGGAAACATTTCTTCCCTCTTCCCTTGGACTTTCTCTTGAGAGATGTTAATATTCTAGGAATGAGATGATGTAGGACTACTTAATCTGTGTAAAGGTGATGCTGCAGCAAATTAAATGGATGCCATTGTATTAAATATTTCACAGTGAAGTAGGATAATTCTTCTTTTCCCCTTTCTATGGAGGCCACTGCTATATTTAGAGCAGAAAAGGATAGCATAGGTAGAATTGTATCAGGCAGTGTGTGTGTGTGTGTGTGTGTGTGTGTGTGTGTGTGACATAGAGGGCAATGGATCCACACACACACACAAAGATCAATTTAGGGTACAACAAATAAGATGCTATTTGATTTAGTTAAATTGATTACATGATGTTTGCTTTTTTTCTCTTTTTTTTTGAGAGGAAGAAGTAAAACTATATGTAAGATTTGATTTACCTGTTTTTAAAACCGATGTGAGACTAGGGAACATAATTTTTTCCAAGAAATACCAGAAATACTTTAAGATACACATCAATTTCATATTAAGTTGAAAGGGAGTCAGAGGTGGAGAGAAAAGATGATATTAGAAAAGGGAAAGGGGGAAAAGAAGGGAAGAAAGAAGAGGAAAAATGGAGAGGTTGGGGGAAAAACCATGGAGTGCAATGGAGATGGGGGAGGAAGAGAAGTAGAGGGTGGAAGTAAAGGAGAAGGAATGGGGAATGGATAAGGTGAGGAGAAGAGAAATGGGAGATCAGGGAGGGAGAGGGAGAGAGACAGAGTGACAGAGGCAAAATACAGGTAGAAAAACAAAGAGACAGGTAGAAGGAAACGTGAGTCTAAAAAAAGTTTTGTGGTATTGATTTGGTAAATACTTTCAGTCCCACTCAGCTGTTCTCTGGCACTGTGAATTTTGTTTTGTTTTTTTGGAGGATGAAGGTAGGACAATTAGGATTAAGTGACTTGACCAAGGTCACATGGCTACATTTTTGTGTTAAGTGTATGAGGTCACATTTGAATTCAGGTCCTCCTGACTCCAGGGTTGGTGCTCTATTCACTGCACCACCTAGTCACCCTGGAAATTTATAGCCCTTGCCAGAGTCCAAGATCTCAACTTTATTTTGATCTGAGCAGCCATTCATGCAGCAAATATGTATTAAACAGCTGCCGCGCTGCAAGACATTGCATAGTAATGGGGCAAGCCGGAGGGCTTCTGGCCAAATGTTCGTTCTGTGCATCAGTCTAGTTCATTTTCTTCTACGGGTGAATAAATTGCATTTGTAGTAGCCCATCACTCTGCAAACTCGAGAATTTCCATTTAATTAACTAGAGATCATGCACTTTCCTCTCCAGACTAGGACTAGATGCACTTATTTATATAGAGGGAGAAGGGAAAATATTTATTAAATAACTCCTATGTGTCAGGCACTGTGATAAGTAATTGACAATTATCACCTTATTTGATCTTTAAGCCTCTGGGAGGTAAGTGCTGTTATTATCTTCATCTTATAGCTGAGTGAGCTCAGATAAGCAGTGGTTAAGTGACTTGCCCAGGGCCACACATTTGCTAAGTGTCTGAGATGACTGAATTCAGGTCTTTCTGACTCTTGGCTTAGTGCCCTACTCACTGTGCCACCTAGCAATAAAGAGGTGAGTTTTTAAAAAATGAAAAGGCAATTTTTTTCTTGGTAATTTAAAAATGTATATTTTTTTTCTTCTTGAAAACAGATACATAGATAGCTTTATCTGTGCATGTCCTCTTTCTTTATGATTTTGGCTAAGTACAGGTACAGGAAACAGAGTTTAAGAATTCCTTATTCCATATCTGGGATATATGATAGAGAGTTGACCATAGAAGTAGAAAGACTTGGATTCCAGACTTACCTGTGGTTTATTTTAGCTGTGTGACCATGGGCAAGTCATTTAATTGCTTGGTACTCGCCCAGTAATTCTGTAAGGTTCTAAATTATAGACCAGCTGCCCGGCTACAGTGGTTGAGGGAGTTTCCATTGTAGGATTTTGAGGGAGTTTCTGTACCAGAATTTTGTACCCTATACTGACATACTAAAAAAATGTAGACCAAAAAAATAATAATAATGATAAGGATGATAACAATACAAAGAAAACATCCTAAAACCCTTGTCTTCCTGATTTGCATGATAATTTAATGGGTTCCAGTTAGTTTCACAATTACTGAGGAAACAGTGTGGCAAAAATGTAAAGGACACTGGATTTGGATCTTTGGGATCTGGATTTGAATTCTACAACAGATAACATACTATCTGTGTGACCCTGGGCAAATCATAACCTTTTAGGGGCCTTAGTGCCTTTATCTTTAAAATTGGGATAATAATTCTTGTATTGCCTATCTCACAAGGTTACCTTGAGAAAACCTTAAAGCATATTTAGGCAATTGGTTAGGGGAATTCCCTAATTAACTTCTTAAGGTTAGAAGGAGGAAAATCTTTTTCTTAGAATATACCCTGTGGAAGGTGTATGCCCACAGCATTTGCACCTTCTTGAGCAGATTAAGCAAATTTCCTGTGCCTGGATATTTGTGACTTATTCATTCTTTTTGAAGATGAGTATGTGTGTAAGTGATTGGGAATTATATGGATAGCTTTACAAAGTTTATAAGTGCAAACTGCCATTTTGTTATAAGAGAGAGTCTTTATTGCAAAATTGTTTTTGTTATTGTTGTTGTTTTGGTGTGTGTATGTGTTGGTGTTTTTTTGTTTGATTTTGGTAGTTTTCCTTAGAAAGTTGAGCTTAGCCCCCCCAAACCAAAGAATTAATATTGGAAGTAACTTCTAGAGAGTGAAGGGAATTTATGTATCCTCACAACTTTCTCCTCTACCCCAGTTGCCAAAGGCAGCAAGAGGCAATGGTAAAATCAACCCCATGGTGTGAAAGAAAATGGAGTCACATGCCTAGACCTGGAAAAAGAATGAAAATATTTTCTAAACAATATAAGTTCCTTAAGTGTTGAGACCTCAATTTCAAGAGTTTGGGGACCCAGATTTCTAGGGAGAGAAGTGTGAGTTCCCAGATAATGTTGACTGCTTGGAGAGAAGATCACATCTGTGGACCAAAGACCAGGGCTTGGTCTTTAGCTACTATAAAAAGTTTTCTGACCAAAGCTAGTCTAATAGAGAAAGGATTACCTCTTTAGCAACCCTAATTGTCCTTTCAGAGTGATCCCAATCCTTTAGGTCAGAAGTTCTCAAAATGTGGTCTTAGAACACCCAGGGATCCTCAAGACCCTTTCAGGGAACATGGGAAATCAAAACTCTTTTCATAATAATACTAAGATGTATTAATTTTTAATACAATAAACATTGGTAGAAAAAACCCACATAAACACAAGCTCTTTGGTATCCTGAAAATGTTTTCTTTTTTTCAAAAGCAAACAAAAAGAATTTTCTTAGCCATAGCAAAAAAAAAAAAAGGATATTATACAAGGACAGATACTTGGGGACCCTTTGAGTTGATTCAGCTGAGGGAAACTCCTTAGTTATCCACAATGATCTCCTAGCCAAACCTCCAAGGGCAGGTGCTCCTGCAATTTGCTTTAATTTTTAAGAGTACAAAGGGGCCTCAAGAATCAACATTTTGAGAAGGAGTAGTGCTTAGGATAATTCCATAAGCCTCTGTAGGCTACTAGGGGTAAAAGTGGGACAAATTGGAATATTTGGAATTGCTTCTTTAGCAACCCAAAGTTGTGACCTGGAGTATATACAAACCTTTAGAGTAGTACCATAAAGCTCATGACCACAAAGCTAGTAGTTATTGGGGGTGAAATCATTTCTGAGAGGTGCGAAATGTCAGAGTTGTTTAATTTGCATTTCTCTAAGCAGTATTGATTTAGAACATTCACTTGTGTATTGGGGAATTGCCTGTCTAGAATATACACATTCATATCTTTTCCCTAGGGAATCCAAACCATGAAATAGCACCATGAGGCTAGAGGACTATATAGGTCTCTGAGATGAAGGTGAGACCCACCAGAAAGGGGAGGAGACTTGTATTAACTGATTATGAAACTATTGTAAGTTCTTCGTGTCTACATTTTGTCTTTAGGACAAAAAACCCTAGATTCCCCTGCTGTATGTATACATTGTTACCTTGAGTGCTTACCTGGGAACCATGAACGCTTTTCTTGCTTCATTGGAGACCTAGACACTATGTTCTGTGATTACTGGAGAAAACTCAGTGTAGGCAAAATAGGTCAAGGAGATATGTATTATTTTTTTCAAAGGTTGCCTAACAATGAACCTGACCTGGGTAAGCCCAGATCTTGGGATACTGAGCCATGAATTTCATTTATTTGTGTCCAACACAGATATTTTCTCAAATCTTTCATGGCATAACCTCATATAAAATTTGACAACCTTACTATAGGAATCAATTTTCTGTGGAGTTTCTTAAATATGTTTAGCTAAGTCACACTGACTCATCTCTAGAAATATTTATTAAGAACCTACTGTGTGTCCAACATCTTGTATTCTTGTCATCATAAGGCTTACAAATCAATCAGGAAGACAATAATTATGCTAAGCAAATAGAAAAAAAGACACAGAATTGGAAAACAGTGCCTTATTTATTTATTCATCAGGTATTTTGTACAATTATAGAATGTTAGAGTCGCATCAAGTCCAACCTGAATCTGAATAAGAAATGATACCTAATTTCAAATTGTTCTTCAGAATGGTTAAATCAATTCACAACTCTACCAACTGTTTATTAATGTACCTATTTTTCCTCATCTTCTCTAGCATTTATCACTTCTGAGAGGTGCGAAGTGTTACCTCAGAGTTGTTTAATTTGCATTTCTCTAAGCAGTATTGATTTAGAGCATTCCCCCTCCCCCCACCAAGACTATAGATAATACATTGTCGTTCACTTCAACAATACCCTCTCTTCCATATCCCAATATCTTGACCTTCTACTGTTTCAACCCTATAAACCCTTAGGCTTGGATGGCCATTCCCAGTCTGCCAAATGCTGCTGAAGGAATCCTCAAAATTATTTCATCTATTACTTCATTGTTTATAGTACCTTTTAGCTTACTATATAGCTTACTGTATCTCTTTGAATTAGGTCTATCTTTGCTTTTGCTTTGTCTGAGATCATGATTGCTAACCCTGCTTATTTTCCCTCAGCTGAAGCATAATAGACTGTTACAGCCTTTTATTTTAATTCTGTGTGTGTCTTTCTGTTTCAAGTGTGTCTCTTGTAAACAGCATATTGTTGGATTCTAATTTCGAATCCATTCTGTTATCTGATTTTTTTTTTTTTTTTTGCTTTTTGGAGCACAGCTGGCATTAAGTGACTTGCCCAAGGTCACATGGCTAGTAAGTGTTAAGTGTCTGAGGCCAAATTTGAACTCAGGTCCTCCTGACTCCAGGGCCAGTGCTCTATTCACTGTGCCACCTACCCGCCTCATATCTGCTTTTTTTTTTTTTATGGGTTAGCTCATCCCATTCATATTCATAGTTATGACTAGTAATTGTATTTCTCTTTGTCCTATTTTTCCATTTTTATGTTTATCATTCTTTTTCTATTTTATCCTGTCCTTCTTCAAAAGTATGTTTTGCTTTGACCACTGCCTCCCTCAATCTTCCTCCCTTTTATTAACCCTCCCCTCAATCTCTTATCCTCTTCCCCTTCTATCTCATTATTGGGTAAGATAGATTTCTATACCCAATGGTATACTTTTCCCTCTTTCACCCAATTCTAGTAAGAGTAAGGTTCAAACATTGCCCACCACTGCCCTATTTTCCCCTCTACTGTCAAAGATCTTTCTTGTATACCTCTTTTACATGAGAAAATTTTCCATCTTCTACCTCTCCCTTTTTCTTTTTTACAGTGCATCACTCTTTCTCATTCCTACATTTTTCTTTCTTTTTCTTTGAGATATTCCTAATATAATCAACTCATACACATGCCCTTTATATAAATTCCTAAGTGGGCTAACAATCATAAAATTCTTAGGAGTTACATGAATTATCTTCCAGATAGCAATGTAAACACTTTAACTTTAGTGAGTCCCTTGTGCTATTTCATGTCTGCCTTTTCATGCTTCTCTTGAGTCTTGTGAATGAATGTCTAATTTT
>CM053590.1:117090588-117110959 GCA_028646515.1 Pseudochirops corinnae
AAAAAAAAAAAGAAAAGAAAAGTACTGGGAAAGCTGAGTTGTTTACGACTCAACTCAGACGCGTATATGGGAATCAAATCAATCAGGTCAACAAGTGTTTATTGTCTGTTATTGAGTGCCTGGGATTTAAAAAAAAACCAGCCCTGCTCTCAAGGACCTTACACTCTAGGGTAGTAGAGAGAGATCTGGAATCAGAAAGACCTGGTTTTAAGTCTTCCCCCAGATATGTATTAGCTGAGTGATGAAGGACAAATCATTTCATCTCTCTCTGGGACTCAGTGTCCTTGTTTTTAAAATGAGGGGGGTTGAACTTAATGACCTCTAAGGTCTCTTCCATATCCAAATCTGTGATCCTATAGTCACTAGGATCTAGTCTTACTGTCCACATTAAACAAAACAAAACAAACAAACAATCCAACAACAACCCAGAGGCAATGGTATAGCAGAAAATTTAATTAGGATATCATCAGGATATATTCACCTAATTCCTTGTTTGAAAAACAGAGTCACAGAATATAAGAGCTGGAGAAACTTTAGAAAAAATAATCTAGTCCAATTTCATCATTTCATTAATGACTGAACTGAGATTTTGAGAGATAAAATTGCTTGCCCAAGGTGGCATGGCTATTAAGTGACAAAGCTGAAAATGAGACCCAGGTCTTTTAACGGTGTCCAGAATTCTTTTTTTTTTTTTTTTTATGGTACCAATTTTAAATAGATTTTATTCTCCAGGACAATTGTATTTCCACTTGTTTACAGTACTGATAAAGTGCAATGTTGTTCACTTCTCTCTCTCTGCATACATTCAAGTATTCAGAATGCCCAGATTTACACAGTAGCTTAAACTTTTAATCTGCTACTGCCTTGGCTACAAATGTGAGTCCTTCAATTTTTGGAAAGCTGTGTGCAATGCTCTTTTTTCTGGTGAGTTTAGTCGACCTCTTCAATGGTGGGTCCAGAAGAAGCACCTCCAGATGGGGCTGTTCCACCCCCTGGGAACCCATCAGGCATGCCTCCTGGCATGCTCCCTGCACTCTGGTACAGCTTAGTAATCAGTGTCCAGAATTCCGTTCATTTGCCTATGCTGAATCTAAAATATTATCTGCTTTTATACTCAAAAATTGTGCTCTATTGGGTTTTGTTTTGATCTTTAAAATTTGTTTTATAGATGGAGCTCTGTTAGTCTTAAAATGGATTTGAGCCAAAAGCAACAAATCTCTCTCCTGGATTTAGAAAGGACACACCTCAGATTCTATAAAGGGCCTAGAAAAAATACTGAAGCTGAAGCTTAAATACTTTGGCCACATAATGGGAAGACAGGGCTCACTGGAATAGACCATGATGCTGGGAAAGGTTGAAGGTAAAAGGAAAAGGGTTCGGCAGAGGATGAGCTGGAAAGACAGTGTCATGGAAACAAGAGACATGTACTTGGACAGACTTTGAAAGTTAGTAGAGGACTGAAGGGATTTGGCATGCAATGAATGGTCCATGGAGTCACACAAGAATAGGACGTTTCTGAGTGGCTGAACAACAAAATGAATCTTGTGCCTGTTGTTTGAGCGTATTGCCAACAGATGGCAGTCTTGCTCATTTTTGACAGCATGAACTTTTTTTTCAAACACAATTCAAAAATTAATCATTCATATTAGAAATAATATTAGACACTGTGCTAAGGTGTGTGTGTGTGTGTGTGTGTGTGTGTGTGTGTGTGTGTGTGTGTTGTATAATGATAAATAGGCAACTAAGTTCAGCTGGGGAATAGATTTTGGGACCTGGAGTCAGGAAGACCTGAGTTCAAATCTATCCTCAGATACTTACCAGCTATGGAACCTTGGTCAAGTTGTTTAACCTCTGCCTGTCTAAGTTTGCTCATCTGTAAAACAAGAATAATCATAGTGCTTGCCTCTCAGAGTTGTTGTAAGGATGAAATGAGGATTAAATATTTATGAAGTGCTTTGCAAACCTTAAAGTGCTATGTAAGTTCTAGATATTACTGCTAGTTATTAATATTATTGATAATATAACATCACTGCCCTTGTGAGGAGCATATTTCAAATATATCTAACACAACACAGAAAAAAATACTTTGAGAAGGATACATATAAAGGGTTATGAAAGTTCAGAGTAGAAAGACATTCTTTTGATATTGGGAGCCATTAAGTGAGGCTTTATGGAAGATATCACATTTAAGCTTGGATCCTGAAAGATAGGTAGGACTTTAACAGCTGGGGATGTGGGACAGCAACATCTAGGAAAAGGGAACAGCAACAAGAAAATGTTATGTAATTTCAGGTGGGGAAGGTAATTATTGGGTATGAGATGAGAATCACAGAAGTTTTCCTGGAGAAAGTGGTATTTGAGCTGAACTTTATAAATGATGAGTGGGAATTTGACAAGCAGAAAAAGGGAGGGTGGATATTCTAAGAACTGAGAACAGTGTGCGCAAAAGCATGGAAGTAGACAAATATTTGAGGGTAAAGTTGTGCAGCTTGTCTGAGCTATAGAGCATGTGAAGTGGAGTTACGTGAGATAATGCTACAGAGGTAGGAGGGCACCAGAATATAAAACATCTTGAAAGGCAGGTAGAAGATTTTTTACTTTTACTTAGTCAGCAATAACAATCCACTTTTAAATTTTGAACCAAGGACTATCATACCTGGACCATCTAGGCATGCACAAGAAAGACTATTCTTCCAGTATAAAGGATAGACTGGGGGATGTGTGTATGTGGAGAGAAAGAGAGAGAGACAGAGAGACAGAGAGAGACAGAGAGACAGAGAGAGAGAGACAGACAGAGAGACAGAGAGAGACAGAGAAAGACAGAGAGAGAGAGACAGGGAGAGAGAGAGAGAGACAGAGACAGAGAGACAGAGAGAGAGAGTTTGGCCAGGCGGTAATGGGAAATGAGCAGGAGGCCATATGGGAAAGATATTCTGGAGGCACAATGAATAGGATGTATTAACTGATCGGTATGAGAAGTGAGGGGAATGGAAGAATCAACAATTATACCAGTTACAAACGTGGGGTAGGTGAATGTTGTAATGTAGAAACAAGGGAAGGAACCCGAAAAGAAATAATTGAAGATGCAATAAAGAGGAGGCATTCATGAAGTATTGTCCACTTCTATAGCCTCTACTTGTGATTGGCTGGTTCCTCCTAGAACCTCTGTTTTTAAAGAAGTGGCCCAGGCTAACCATGGCTTCATTCTTTTCCAGGTGCACTCCTGGCTTCCTTTACAAAGTCCCCAGGCCAGATACCTTCACCTTCCTCCCCCTTTCATTTTCCTTTTGTGTGCTGTCTTCTCCTTTCTCCCTTAGAAGGTAGTCTACTTGAGGATAGGGGATTTCTTTGTATTTGTATTCCTGAATCTTGGCACCATGACTGAAACATAATAAGCTGCTTAATAAATGCTTGCTGACTTGATTTGTTATGATCTGGATTACTAGAGATTCTCTAGCTTTATCTCTTATCATCTTATGAATAAGTCATTTAAAAAATATAAGAAGCTGAAGAAAAGAAAAAGAACAAACAATGATGCTACCATGCCCTGCTTGCTTCCTGCCTCCGCTCTTACAGGCTTCTTAAGTCATTGGTGAGTTCTTTCCAGAATCTTTCTTTGGGAAAGGGACTCAAAGCATTCATCCTTTATTCTATAGACTATGCCATCATATCTCAGCTGCCCTCTGATTCTTTCTGTGGGTCCCTTTTCCTATTGGTGACTTTCTCTCAAGATCAAGAGATGGTGAAGAGATGAGAGAGGAAGAAAAAGAGTGTTATGGCATGAAGATGGCCAGATAGTAGCAGCATGGAAGATCTAAGTCATACTCTCCTCTCCTGCCCTCCTTTTCCTTCCTCTCCCCTGTACTCCACTTTTACTCTTTCTCCATTTCCTTTTCTTATCCCACCTTTCCCTCTTTCTCCTCTCCCTTTCCCTCTTTCCATATCTCTTGCCTCCTCCTCCTCCTCCTCCTCCTCCTCCTCCTCCTCCTCCTCCTCCTCCTCTCTTCTATTGTGTTTTGCTCTATGAAGGAGAATTGATTATATATTTGTACCACATCCTTCCCTCACTACCATTCACACTATTTGCAGTAAGGACCAGAAAAGAAAGTGGATTGGATGTTATTTAAATATTTTTGGATAGAGAAACAGAGCTACCACTATTTGGCTTCTTTCCCTGACTGATTGGAAGTTGAGCTGGATGATTGCCATGCCTCTTCATTTTAATTCTTGCAAGAACTCCCATAACCAACATGAAAACTTGGACACTAGAGTTTATACATACAGAATGTTAAAAATCCCTATTCTTGCCAAAACAGCATCCAGTATCTCTTTGTGTGATCGCACTCCCTCCCTCTTTCCATCTTCCATTTTGGAATGTAAACTCCCAGATGATGACAAGGGACCATAGATATCTGTTTAGGGTTCTTTGTCTAGGAACCTAGACCACTGCTGTGCCATCTTCAAGTAGGTCCTTGTTTGGATAATGGCAGAACTATTGCTTTTTAAATGCAAATGTATAATGCAACTAAAATCTGACATGCTGATTTGAAAACATAGAGGTCTGGGGCCAAACAAGGTTATAGAACTTACAGCAAGTGCATTCAAAGGCAAGATTGAAGCTCCTTTGTGAAAATGCAGCTGGGAAGATAGGGGCTTTTGAGTTAATTTCTATGGAGCTGGTTTTTAAAGGTAGGTGAGAGTTATGCCTAGTTCCTCTGATTGTGCTAGAAATGAATGAGAAATAAAGTGTTGCAATGTGAAATGAGCAGAGGTCAAATAAACAGGATTTGTCTTCACAATTGGCCCCCTTGTTGGCAGTCTCAGCAAAGAGGCCCAATATTGAATATCCTTTGAATAAATGCCTTTCTCATCACAAGAGGTAGACCAGTAAATAGTAGTGAGACACATTGGCCAAGTCTATGGGGGAGGTTACCCTGCCACTTCCCTCTTATATCTATTGTGTAAGTAAATATCTCTAGTACTCTTAATCCAAGGCCTTTCATAGGCACTAAAATCAGAAAGGGGAGGGAAAGGAAAAAAAAAAAACCTCCTAGAGAGAAAGTGCCAACAACCCTGAAGGATCACTTATTTAAATATACACAATTTTCAAAATCACTTTCTCAAGGTTTAGAAATATACCAATTTTACTTTTATGAATCAAAAAGCATATCACAGCATGCAATGCTATTTTATATTATATATGTATTAGTACATACACACATACATATACACATATATGTATGTATATATACATATATACATACATATACATGTATAGTATCAGCTTCAGCAATATCTAACAAATTAATCATATGCTCCACATTTCCCTTAATTTGGCAAAACACCATTGATGATGAATTGAAAGTAGGAAAAATAAGGTGATGAATCAAAGTAAACTGGCAGTCGGATGCTGACCATGCTTTTTCAGTAGAAAGCTTTGTCCTTGCAAGGGGATCCTCTGGAAATGTTTTGGATCGAAAAGCCAAACGTGAAAGGTTTGAGTGTTTGTGTAAATTTCAGGCAAAGGGGAAACTATTTGTCTTTGTTACAACTTGTGAGATTTGCTTGAGGTCGTTCCTTTTGGCCCTGAAAAAGGGAAGATGAGGAAGTTATTTCTTTGGTAGCTACTGATGGTAAACTTTATCAAATCTAATTGCTAGTTTGATATTTTGGGGGAAAAACATCACAGCCTGACATATGTGCTGCTGATTTGGGTTTTTATTTATATGATATGGAAAAATATTGACATATTTTTGAGGCCAACTTAGCCACTGACTAGGCTCAGGTCCACAAATAATAAATATATAAATTAATTCTACAGAATAGGCACAGATCTGAGATAGTATCACCCTAGATGATTTCCAGCAGAGTATGAAATCTGCCTATAACTTAAGGTATGAGTCCTATGGAATTATCTAAAGAATTGTCTATTAAATTACTTGCCTAACATCCCATAGCTACTAAGTGTCAGTGGTGGAATTTGAACTCAGGTCCTCCTGACTCCAGGCCCAGTACTCTATCCACTGTGCCTATATAGTGCCCTTTACATAGCAGTTTTGCATACTGCCTTTAGTTTAATTTTGCAGAAATTAGTATTAAATGGTCAAAAGTACTTAACTTTTCTGACAAGTGATTTAGTATTCACATGTAGAAACAATCAACCTAAAAACAGGAAATAAAAGATCGTGTAATATCCTAACTAGCCTCTCCATAGTAATGGGTCACATTTATGATGCATTTTGAGAATGGGGCAGGAAGAAATAGAAAGGGGAAGGCAAAGAGATTTTCCTAAATTACTGGGGAAACCAGGAAGGAACTGTGACTTTGCATAGCCTGTTACCTATGCCATGAATGCAACCACCTTGCCACAGTGTAGCTATATATTCTGTACACCATCACAAATGTATGTTTAAATGTTTATGCATAAAGCAAACCCTGGCTAGAAAGGAAAACATTTGACTTAAATGTTTATGCACACATATGTGTATATGTATATGTATATGTACATATACACATAAATGTATATATCTTTCCTCTCTACTCACTAGTAATATTTTTTAAAAGTAGTCTGAATAATCCCAATTGAGCAACTACTGTTAGTTATCTTAAAGAAAAATAGAAGAAGCAGTTTAGGTTTGTTTAGGGAAAACTAATTGAACATGGTCCTTGTGAGCTTTAGTTCATTGATCTGCACTCTCATTTTGAAAAAACAATGAGTTTGAGGACAAATATGTCCTGTTTAGCTTCAGTTCAGGCTCAGTTTAGCTTCATATTTGACATTCTATAGTTTTTCTTTCTTCCTTCTCTCTTTCCCTTCCTCCTCCCTCCACTCCTTCCTTCCTTCCTTCCTTCCTTCCTTCCTTCCTTTCTCCTTTCTTTTCTTCCAAACCAGTCGATCGTATGCTCCTAATAATATAAAGGTTTTATATGAACACAGATACAAATTCCAACTGTCATGAGAAACATCAGACTTTAGCATAAAGGACACATATTAAAAACTCAAATCATCCCTGAGTCTCAGGAGGCTCTTTGCCTTTTTTGTAAAACCTGCAGCGCACCCAGACCATAACATTACTTAAACCATAGTATCAGAGAACAGTCTCCTCCTGACATTAAAAACTTCAGTAGAGAAACCAAGCAACTGTCAGGTGCAGGAAAACTTATAGCTCCTGAACACCTCTCTCTGTCTCTCTGTTTCTGTCTCTGTGTCTGTGTCTGTCTGTCTCTGTCTCTTCTCTTCCCCCTCTCTCCTCTGCCTCTTTTACTTTCTTCCTTTCTATCTTTATCTCTCCCCTTCTCTCCCCCTCTGTATATCCCTCTCTTCACCACTCTTCATCTCTCTTTCCTTCTCCCTCTTTCCCCTGTCTTTCTCTCCTGTCTCTCCTCTCCCTCTCCCCTTTCTCTTCCCTCTCTTCTTCTCTTTCTATCCCTCTCTTTCCCTCTCTCCCTCTCTTTCTTTCTTTCTGTCTCTCTATTTCTTTCCCTCTCCATCTCATATAATATATCCATACATATGTATTCATATGTATACCGACTTTATAGGCATCTTGCCCAGCTTCCTCATTTTGCAGACAAAAGCAGCCCACGAACATTCAAGTGACTTATCTGAGATCACACAATGCAAATGACAGACGTGAGATTTGAACATGTCTTGTCTCCAAATTTGGTGCCTTTTGCATGCTCATTCCTTCTTATTTCCATTGCTGTTGTTCATTTTTTTGTTTTCAGAGAAGACCAGTGATATCACAAGTGGCGTGTAGACTTGATATGAATTGGATTTAAGTGAGGCAGACTCGCACAGGGTTGTCAGCTTCACTCTCTCTCTCCCAGAGTCATTGAAGTGCAGTGGCAAGACCAAAGTCAAGATGACTGACTATGGTCTGGGTTGCAGTGGATGATCTTGATGACTTTGATGTCTGACCAAGCTCTAAGTGCTCCACAGTGCCTGCTTTAGCAGCCTGCATACCTGTTGGAACAAATTTTTCTTGTCTACCCATTGTGCTGGTAGTCTTCATATGCTTGGAATAGAAACCCCTCTAACTCACCAATGGGTTGGAGGTCTCTTGGTTGCCCTCAATTTGGTCTAGCCTGTCTGCCAAGAGAGTTTAGTGGAGAGTAGCCACTGCACAAGCTACAGCTTCTTGGAGGTACAGGTGAGAGTTGGGTGCAAGTAGACACCAAAGGTGGATGAGCAGCACTGAAAAGAGCTTTGTAAGCCCCTACATCAGAGATATTAGTCCTTCCTGAACACCTAATTCACTCATTTCACAATAGCAGTGGCAGCAAGGGGCAGTTATGCATTCAAATTAATTAGGTTTCAGATATCTTCTGGCAAGTCACTTAACTCTGCTTGCTTTGGTTTCTTCATCTGTAAAATGAGTTGGAGATGAAAATGGCAAACCTTTAGCAAGGAAATACCAAATGGGGTCATGGAGAGTAGAATACAATTAACTGATGATAAATAGATGAACAAATAAATAAATGGATAGATGGATGAATAGATGATTAAATGAAGGAATAAATAAATAAAAGGAAAAAGCACAGCTTATAGATAGCATCCTGAGGTTTCCAATATTATTATTGGAATATATTATCCAATATTATTATTGGAATAATAATAAAAAAAATAAAATAATAAATAAAAAAATAAAAAATAATTATAATAATATTATTTCTTATGAGCTTCACAACAACCTTTTGAAATAAGTATTATTATTCTGACTTTACAGAGGAGGAAGTTGAGGGTCAAAGATGCCATGTGATTTGTTTGTAGTCACATAGTATCAGAAATAGGATTTGGAGCCAGGTCTACCTAACGCCTGGTCTAACACCCGGTCTCCTACATTATTCTGTCCTGTGACAGTAAAATTCACTTTAGAGCTAAATGCATAACTGTGCAGTTAGATATATTCTTCGTGTCCTTCTAAACTTATTTAAACATATGTAGAAATGGATTGGGAACTTTTGAATAGGGCACAAAGCTTTGAGTAGTAACCCTCTCCAAGGCATGGAATCTTACCTGAAGCTAAAGTCCCCTCTATGATCTTTGATATAGTCATTCTGGCAAATGATAGGGGTCTCTGAAAATAAATGTATGGATGACATACTTGCAGGCTTAAGATGCATTATTAACATTTTCTCCATTGTATTCTTAAGTCTCTAGGCAACCAACCAAGCAATAAATCAAGGCTTGATGAATAGCTTTCTTTGATTTCTGAGGTGTAAATGTTCTCATTGGAAATTTAGCAATGGCTAACTGATTAGAGCTGGCTCCAGCACAGCCTTGCTAAGTTTTTTTCTACTATGAACTTGCATAATTTTACTATAAACTTGCAAAAGTCAGTAGTTTCTGGCTAGCCTTTTGAGTAGAAGCTCTCTATAAATCATACCTGTGTCTTCTAAGTGGTAAAGTCCAGTCTTCATTTTTCCATCATAAATTGAGGGTAATAATATTTGCCAGGTATATCATGTAGATTATGTGAGGTATGCATTTGTTACTCATTTAAGGAATATTGAGGAGTTATATTGCTTAGGAATGAAGTATGGTCCTCTTAAAATTGCATATTTTGCCTTACACCCAAATTCCTTGGTTCTTACAGCAGGATCAGATATCGATAGAAAATGTTGAAGTGCCTTACTTAGCTTCAGGCTGAAAGATAGAGCTCTTCCAAGATTATAAGCAGTTCACAGACATTTAGCCTGGTATATACCAGATGAGCTAAAGGGATTTTGCCTTTGAGTTTAAAAGATTATCTACAAGGGACAAGTCTTTGTTCAAATAGATACTGTGCAAATCTAATGTAGATCTGGATGACTGATCTTACCTTTCCTTCCAGGAAGGGTAAGGAACAGAATCAGGCCTTTCCTGATTTTATCACTTATGGAACTGGTTGGGCCTTGTCAGCATTTAAAAGACTAGGGAATGGAATTGAAACTACTTCCAAAAAGTCAGATATGCCATCTTCCTAGGCAGATAACTTTTATGAGAGTTCACAGCAATTTGCAGGACAGATTTGTAGGTGGTACAGTGGATAGAGTGCTGAAATCTGGAGACATGAAGATTTGAGTTCAAATCTCATTTTAGCATCTGTGTGACCTTGGGCAAGTCATTTAATTTGTTTGTGTCAATTTCCTCATTTACAAAATGTAAATAATAATAATAATAATATCTATCTCCAGGATTGTTGAGAGGATCCAGTGAGATGTTAATTTGCAAGTGCTTAGAATGATGCCTTGCATATAGAAAGTGCTGCATAAAAGTTAGCTATTTATTGACAATGATGTGGCTAAGAGATATGGTAGGTTGAGGGCTCGCTTAGAGATAGGAAGACCTGCATTTAAATCTTACATGTGACACATACTGTGTGATTTAACCTCTCAGTTCCCTAGGCAAGACTAAAAATGACAAATGAGGTACCTGTCTACACAGAGGAAGGGAGTTTTCCAACCCCAAACTCCTCATACTTATAAAATGCCAAGTCTATTTCTTCTTCCTGTACAATTAGCCCACCTTTGACCAAAATAAATAAAGATAAATACTTACATATGTGTGTGTGTGCATGCATGCGTGTGTGTGTGTGTGTGTGTGTGTGTGTATAGAAGGAGGGAAGGCAGAGCAACTGGGGTAAAGTGACTTGCCCAAGGTCATTTAGCTCATAAGTGAGTCAAGTGTCTGAGGTTAGATTTGAACTTAAGTCCTCCTGACTCCAGGGCCAGTGCTCTATTCACTGTGCTATCTAGCTGCCCCTGTATTAACCACTTATATGTAACATTTTGGGGGAGGCCGGTCTTGAGATTTCATTTGAATAGAATAGCCAGTGAGGGAAATCCCCTTTACCAGCACAGGGCAGGGTCTGCTCTGCAATTTACAGTCTCGATGAGTAAAAGACACTGAGATTGAGTGATATGCCCAGGATTACATAAGCAGCATGCAAAGGAATCTTTTTGGTTGCAAAGCCGGCTCTCTGTCCATTCTGCCAAGCTGCCCATCATACAATTGCAGTTTTGAAAAAGATCTCTGCCACTTTTGTTAGTTATTTGTTTACTCTCTTTGTCCTCTCTATCTCCCTTCCCTCTGCCCCTAACATCAGTTCCTATCCTTCTCCGCTGATCCCCACCAAAAAATATTTACACAGACTATAGTATGGCTCCTTATGAAATATAAGGTCCTCGAGGGCAAGACTATTTGATTTTGGTTTTTTTGTATCCCAGACAAAGAGATTGGTATAGTAGATGGTACAGAATAAGTACTTAATAAAGGACTGATGATTGATTGATATGGAGACAGTTGGTTGGCCTGGAGTCAGGAAGTCTTGATTTTAAATCAAGTCGCAGCTACTAGCTGTGTAGCCCAGGGTATTTAACCTCTGCCTCAGTTTCCTCAACTGTAAAATTGGGGTAATAGCAATTACCTCCCAAGGTTGTTGGGAGGTCAAATGATGTGAGGTTCAAAGTGCTGAACACAGTATCAATATGCCAGCTATAATTATTTATTATTATTATATTTTATTCACTTTCTAAAATGTAAAAGGACAAAGAAAGCCAGTAATTTTTACTAACCTGTAGACTGATTTATTACTACAGTTTTGCATAGTTGTATCATCATGATAAGGATATGACCCTAGGTAATTGAAGGGAAGGCCATCAGAGTACATCACTCTGGAGACCCCATTAAATTGAAAAGACTTAGATTCTAGGCCCAGGAAAGGTCTATATATTTGTTTTCTTTTTTTTGTTTTTCTTTGTTTTGTTTTACATATTTATATATTGGTTTTCTGTAGAACAGTCTAGCTAAGTTTGGAGAGTTTTGATTTCTAGATTTTTTGTTTTTTTTTTTTTCCCTATTGGAGAGAGGACTTACATATAGGAAGTCATGGAACCAAAGAAGAAGTAGAACATCTCTCTCAAAATAGTTTTGGAGAAAGTAACAATGGACACTTTGAGCAGTAATAGAGAAAGTCAGATGTAGAAATTGGTGCTGATGTAGTACATCGTGAACTAGCAATAGAACTCAAGCATTCAGGTTCCTGTTCTCCATTCTTGGATCAAATCTCAACTTTTAGCTTGTTAGCAGCTCCCATTGGGAAGCACATCAATTTCACTAAGATGGGCAAAGTCTTGAGGTAGAGACTCCCTTCACTGATGCAGATTGGCAATACATTGGTCACAGGATTACAGAAATGGAAGGAACCTTTAAGGTCATATAATCCAACCTCTTGATTTTACGGTTGAGAAAAGAGAGGAAAAGAAAGATAAAGTGTTTCAGGAATCACAGGCTTATACCTGGAAGGGACCATTAATCCTATATAGTAAAACCTCTTCATTTTACATAAAGGCAAACTTAAGTTAAAGAAGTTAAATGACTTGCTCAAGGTCACATAGGGAAAGGGCACAGTCAAAATTCAAAGCCAGGTGCCTGGCTCCCAAGTTCAGTACTCTTTTTACTTTGACCCCAAAAGGTTAAGTGACTTGTCATAGATCCAGAAGGGGTCTGTGGTAGGACTTGATTCTAGATTCTCCTGGTTCCAAGGTCAGGCTTCTATCTTTTATACCATTTTGCCTCTTCATAAATCCATTAAATACTTTTATACTCATAAATTGAAGGGACAAACTATATGTATATATACTTACACATGTATATTTTTTGTGTGCATATTTACATATATGTATGTATTTTCCCTCCAAGTAGTATTTATCTTGTTTCATAAGTAAAAACAAGAAATTAGGTACAAGAAAGAAAGAAAGAAAGAAAGAAGAAATGTAGGAAGGAAAGAAAGAAGGGAGGAAGAAAAGAAGGAAGGAAGAAAAAAAGTTTCATTTTCCTTAGAGAATTTAGTTTGCTTTTCATTAATGTTGGAATCATTTGGTTGAGGTTATTTTCTCCCTTATGTATGGACTCCACTTCAGAACAGTATCCCATGTTGGTGCAGAGGGGCTGAGCACAGTGTACATTTTCTGTTACGGCTCTAGTCTCTCTCTCCAGGGAGATAGAGTGCTGGAACCCTTCCTGAAAAATCTGTGGATGTCACACGGAAGCCTCAGGGAAAAAGCTCTTAAGACTTTTACAGTGTGCAGCTCCTAGGCTGACAGTCTTCTCCTGAACCAGTTAAGATAAGAAATACCCCCTGAGGGAGAAAGCATATGTGACTCATAAATAAATAAATAACCTTAAAAAAAGAATCTAAGCACTGCATAGCTGTCATCAGACCCTGGAAGGACAGGGTTAAAAAGAAGCATGGTTATCAGTCACAGTTAATGGGGCTACACTACAAACCCAGTAAGTACATCAGAAACTTCCAGATATGGGAATTGACAGTACCAAGTATAGCTAATATCTTTAAAGGAATACTTTTCTATGGCCCCAAAGAAGAGATATAAGAAGCTTGTTCTCCTTACTCCTTTGCAAAGGTGGGAAATCCGCAGATTTGGCACATGACACATATTTTCAGGTTGTTTTTGCTTATTAATAGGTTTTGCAGATTTCCCACTCTTTTTTTTTTAAATTAAAAAACAAAACACACTCATTGTTAAATGGGACAACTCTTTGGGAAGGGATGGGAGAAGGATATAGAGGGAAATGTAGGCAGCATAAAAATAAAAGTTGCAAAAATTTAAAAATGATATCTTTGGCCATACTTCCACTTTTTCAAATAAAAAAATGGAGAAAATTTAAAGGGTGAAGAATTCTCCTTTTAGATATTTTCCACTTTAAAACCCTTTTAAAAACTTGCGTCTGCTATGTTAAATTGGTGGTCTAAAGCTCACATTTCTGTTGCTTGTTATCTAGGGTTCATTGACATCTTTATGTCATTTGGCTGAATCGTTGTCCTTGACAGTGCTTCTTCATAATCTTCAATATTTTAGACATATGGCAGTCAGCTTTCTGTAGAAAATGCAGGAAGTTTTGAGGAGAATCTATTTGCTCTTTTATAGAAGATGTAAAAGGGAACTCTCTCAAGGCATGAAGTAAAATCGAGCCTAACTGTAGTACACTGCAGTGCCTGGATAAGGCCAGAATCCTAATCTTCCTGTCACAAAAGACAGAGGGTGGGCCAGGATTAATGCAGTTGGCAATCTCAGCTGCCTGCCATGGACGGTACACTCAGAGCATATACTATACAATACTTAGTTCTACCAGAGCTATTGTGACTGACAGGAGAATTGCTCTGTCTTCTAAACACGTACAGCACAGAAGATTCCTCCCAATGAATTATTCATTCAGTGCTTCCAACAACAACAACAACAACAACAAAAATGCTTTTCATTCAGCATGGGGACCTGGGAGAGGGGAAGTGGAAATGCAGAGTCAATTGGGATAATGCTGATGCTATTTAATACACAAAGGTGTTTTACTAATTAGCTTGAAGGTAGTGGTTGACAAATAAAAAACAAGAATGGTTAAATGTACGATTGAAAATGAACAAAAAAAAAAATGCCAGGCAACAAATAGATGGAGAAATACAAGGAGTAGTAAATTAGGTGTGAGAAGAAGGCATGAGAGAAATAGCTCTCCTGAAAATGGTTTCAGCAACTTAAAAGCCAAAGATTGCCTGAGCTTTAAATGACTGGCTTCATCATATATATTGAATTGTATATGATAATCCCATTAAGAAATTTCAGAGCCAAATGGATATCTCAAGGGATGGGATTTTAGAATGGATTTTTTTTTTTAAGCACTAAAGTTTGGAATCTCCTTTCCTGGAAATCCTCATGAACAGCTTAAGTACGTATTACTTCAGGGATACCTTTCTGTAATTAAGATTCCATGATTCTGCATTAGCACAGGGAATAGATTTGAATGTTGGGGAGCTGCATGAGTAGAATGCCAACTTGGACTCAGAAAATCTGAGTTCAGATCACACCTCTGACATTATCTGTGTAAGAAATATAACCTTTCTGAACCTCAGTTTATCCATCTCTAAAACAGAGATAATAATACATCATAGAGTCATTGTGAGGATCATATGAGGATAATTAGAATTATTATTTAGATTAAACTTTCTTTTAGTGATTGTTTTCTTTATATATATCTATATCTATGTATCTTTTGTAGTCATTGAATATATTGTTTTTTTCTGGTTCTGCTTATTTCATGCTACAATCTCTAATAAGAATCTCCTGTTTTTCTGAATTTCTCATATCTACTATTTTTTACTGAATGATAATATTCTATTTACATTCGTGTGCCTTGGTTTGTTTGGCCATTCTGTGCTTTTTTGTTCTTCAAAGTGCTTCCCATCAGAAGAATTCTTTGAGACAGAGAGAGCAGCTATTATTATTACCATTTTAAAATCAGAAAAATTGAGGTGTAGGATTGTTAATCCACTTGCCTAGGATCATGCAATTAGTGTTGGAGCTAAGACCTGAACCAAGATTTCCTTAGTCCCTTATTAGTATTCTTTATACTAAACAAAAGCTTTTTTTCTTCCCCTTTTGATTTAGCTAGAATTCCATATCCTCAAGCCAGACTCTTGTACTTTGGGGGGAGACAAATAGAGTTTGTTATTTTGCAGCTTAACTCAATGAATATTCAGGAGTGGAGGACACATTTGTGAATCATGCCATGTTGTGTGTGTGCCTTGACTTGTGGTATCTATTCATCTTATTTGCCAAATAACACTATCAGTGACATCAATGGTAACAAAATTGCCCAGATTAAAAAAAAACAAAAACATCCTTATGCAAAGATTTGCCTCTGCTATTTCTTCCTGAAGCAGAGAATTATACAGTATGCCTCTGTGTTAAAAAATCTGCCATGTCACTGGTGTAGCAGATACAGGTGATGAGGAACCTCTCACTTGATATGATGTCCCTGATGCAAAAAATGCAAAAGTGATGAGTAGGAATGTTACGTTCTGGGTGGATTTTAAGTAAAATTGCTGCAATACCCCATAAAGCCACCCTTTTCATTTATTTACAAGATTCAAATGTACTTTCCCCCTGTATGCCTTTGGTGAGCTTTAATTTCAGTTTCATGGGATGTGTGCTCAAGAAAGATGATTCAAAAGTTGGAACAAAGTCTTCCATTAGGGAACACATGTGATTCACACCTGCTGGGCAGAAGACATGATGAATTAATAAGCATCAATTGACAGATCCAGCTATTTGCGGTACACTCATAGGTAGACTGACCTTCAATCATACATGGGACAGCAAATTGACTCAGTTCTCTGGGGAAATCAGCTGTTTCCATATGTAAATGTGGAAGATGACATATATAAGTCAATTTCAAGCAGCAGCCACAATGCAGAGCTTCTGGCTGAGAAGTTACATGGGAATGCCAGGCTCAACTGGGTTTCCCCTATTGCAAAGTCAGAATTATTGGGTATGGTAGAAAATTTGACATGGAAAACCAACCTAATATCCTTCCTCTGAGATCTTGCAATCTTTGGCTCACAGTCTTTGGCAATTGCTATTTCTAAACTCTAAATAAACTATATTCAAATCCTGCCCCAGATCAACCTAGACAATAATCAATCCTGTATTATGAATATAGCCTTGAGATTGAGAAAGGAACATATTTATTAGTGGACCTATTAAATATAGCAAGAAATTTTTTAAAGCAGAATAATGTGATTGTTGTTTGGGGTCACTTCTTCCAAAAATGACCAATGAGAAGAAATGTGGTAAGAATGTATATACATTGAATTCCTTAGACTTCTCCTATAACTTGGTGTAGTGAATTCTCTCCAGACCCTTGCTCCCCTAATTCACTCTTTCCCACACTCTTGCAGCACAATAAAATGCAAATAGATACTTCATTTGCAATCCATCATGACATTTTTAATATTGTCATTTCCATAAAGACAAATTTCTTATTGAGTGTGCTATTTCCAGAGTCTTTAACAACTTGTTATCTGAGAGATTGTATACTCTCAGCTACAATTTATAATTTATTTCCATTTAACCCACTCCAATTTGATCAACAATGCATACATGGTGTTTTTGCTTTTAAGAATAACTGTTGAAACATGACCAATTATGCAAAAACTAGTCTAATGCCTTTGTCTCTGTCCAGCAAAAACATTGTTTTTAGGTAGTTCCTTGATTTACATGAATTGTGCATTTTAACTATCCCACTGCCCCCAAGGTATTTATACATTTTGTCCATAAACTCTGGAAACGACAAGATATTGTAAATACTCTTTCTAGAATTCCTGTTTTAGGACCTGTGGAACCAATGGAAGAGAGCTCAGTGCCTTCACTGCCATTCCTTAATAGGTTTAAACCTCAGTCAGGGGAAAAAAAAAAGTATGTCTTTTTAACTAATACCATGTCATCTCTTTAATCATGCTGATTCTGAATAATTCAGCCTCTATGGAAGTTGCAGGACGAGGATCTATAGCTCTATCTCTCACTGGGGGGAGTTTATTATTACTGAGTCTGACAGCAGAGAGTTCTGGCAGGTTAATTGCTGCAGCAAAACTAGCTGGGAGTTTGCTGTTGATATATAGTGACTAAAGGGAGTGAAGGAGATTGACTATGCCTGTTATAGCACCAATATCTTCATGCGCCTCAGGTTCCTCAGAAAGATATGAGAAATAAATGTTCGCTGTTCATTTTCTGTCTGCACAATACAAATAGCCTGAGGCTGAACATGCCAACTGCAGCACACAGAATAAAAAAAAAGGAGGAAATTCACAAATTAACATTATTACAAACATTCCTGCCTGAAAGTGCTGAAAATCAATTTCAATATATTTTGCATTTTAATGAGGTGCCAAAGAGATAAATCAGCTGTGTTTGAGGGATGCTTGGCTGGCAATGATGTTTTCTGATCATTTCTTGTCTTAACTGATATCATTTAAATTGAAACCAGTGTTAATTGAAGACGTGGGAAATGTAACTGCTAGTTAATGAAGTAAATGTGTTCTAGTTATATAGAATTATAAATCTGCTTTAATGTACACAGATAAAGAGTAGCATCATCTTTCTATATGCCTTAAACTTTAAAAGGATATGGACATTTAATATTATTTAAGAAAAAGAAAAGATTTTTGTAAGAGATGTAAGCAGTCTAGGTGATTGAATATGTCACTAATAGGATGCAATTTATCTTATTATTATTGTCACCATTATCCTCACATTCATAATTATACAATAAACAACCAATCCTGGGTCTTACCTTAGGGCAGCGGTTCTTAATCTATGGGTTATGTTCAATTTAAATACATCCTGCATGTCAGATATTTACATTACAATTCATAACAGTAGCAAAATTACAGTTATGAAGTAGCAACAAAAATAATTTTATGTTTGGGGGGTCACCACAACATGAGAAACTGTATGAAAGGCTAGTGCCATTAAGAAGGTTGAGAATCACTGCCTAAGGGAAACATAATCTTTACAACCCTTAAGACAGTTTGTAAACTTTTTAGCTCAAAAAAATTTTTTCTTCTTCTTAATCTCTCCTTTCAGCTAGCTAAAATTATCTTTATAAGAATGAAGCACATTTATTTTATTGCCAATTATATTGTGGTAGTAGAGGAGTATACATATATATATACATACATACATACATAATATACACTCATGCACATACATATATGTATATATGTATATACATACATTCAATTAACATAGTTGAAGGTTGGTGACAGTTCCAAGACCAAGAGGAGTGCTAGCACTTGAGGCTGCAGGGAAGCAAGGTCCTTTTCTGGATAAAGAACAGAGAACAGGCCAGGAGAGCAATGACTGTACCTCTTCTTGAATCATACCACACTGAAAGCACTGAAATCTTACAGAACCCAAGACTAGCTTGGAAAACTGCAAAACAAAGCAAAACAAAACAAAAACCTTTAAGCTTGGACAGTATCCCCTACACCCCACCCCAGGACCAGAAGACAAAATTAACATAGATTTAAAAGTCAAGAAAAAGGCCAGAAAAATGAGCAAGCAACAACAATAACAACAACAACAAAAGAATCTGACCATAAAAATCTACTATGGTTACAGGGAAGATGGAGGCACAAAATCAAGAAGACAACCATGTCAAAACAGCTATAAGCAATGCTTCAAAGAAAAAAAAAGGTGAATTGGTCACAAGCCCAATAAAATTTCTGGAAGAATTAAAAATGATTTTAAAAATCAAGTAAGAGAGGTGGAGAAAAAAAAATTTGGGAAAAGAAATGAGAGTGATACAAGAAAATTTTGAAAGAAAGTCAACGGTTTGGTAAAAGAGGCATAAAAATGATGAAGAAAATAACATTAAAAAATAGAATTGGTCAATGACAAAAGACAAATAATAAAAATTCACTGAAGAAAAGAAATCCTTAAATAGCACAATTGACCAAATGGAAATAATGAATTTATTTTAGAAGATGGCGGCATAGAAGCAGGAAAACTCCGCAGCTCCCACATAGCCACCTCAAATACCATAAAATATGACTCAAAACAAATTTTAGGGCTCCAGAACTCATAAAATTACAGAAAAACCCATCTCCCACTGAAGACAGCTCGGCAGGTGGGACAGGAAGGGCTCATTGCAGCACACTGGAAGCCCAACCCAGCCCGGCCTGAAACCAAGGTTGGACCCTGGGGCGGCCAGGACAAGCTGCAGCTGGAACTTTCAGGAGAGTGGATGGTGGCAGCTGTGGCAATTTCCAGAATTATCAAGCCATAAGAAATAAGGACTAAGTGAAAGATTAGTGGAACTCAACTAAATTTGTGGGAGAGGATCCAGCCAAACTGCCTCCAGGGCAAGGAAGCAGCAGAAGTGGAGGCCCTGCAGCCGCCTCCACGTGGCTGCTTCAGAAGCTCCTGGCCTGCAGATTGCAGGGGGGCCAAGTGATCACTCAGAGGCTAAATGCTCCTGCCTTAAGCTGCCTGGATTGAGGTTGTGGTCTTGGGTAGTGATCCTGGGGTGCCTTTTCAGTGAGCCAAAGCTGGTGGGGGCTGCAGAGACTGCACCTCCTAAGAGCTCCAGCAGCTGCAAAAACCCCAGCAATTTGGGACAAAGCTCTCCCCTCTGGAAACAGAGTTCCACAGAGCTAAAAAGTCAAGTAATTGACTGGCAACATGAGCAGGCAAAGGAAGCAAAGTAAGAACAGAAATCCAATTTTAGATTTCTTTTTTGGAGACAAAAAGGATCAAAGCATGGAACAGGAGGAAAACAACACAGTCAGAACTCCCACACCAAAAGCTTCTAAGCAAAATGTAGACTACTTACAAACCATAGAGCAGCTTAAGAAGGATTTTGAAAACCAAATAAGAGAAGTGGAGGAAAAATTGGGAAAAGAAATGAGAATGATGCAAGAAAATCATGAAAAGAGAGTCAACAACCTGACTGAAGAAAATAACACCTTAAAAAATAGATTAACTCAAATGGCAAAAGAGGCCCAAAAAGCCAATGAAGAGAAGAATGCCTTAAAAA
>CM053590.1:117111459-117136825 GCA_028646515.1 Pseudochirops corinnae
TTTTCTTCTGTGAATTTTTTTTCCAATTTGGTCACTGTAGATTTAAATTTATCTTCTACCTCTCTAATTTCATTTCTAAAATCCCTCTTGAGATTCTCCAAGAAATTCTCCAAGAATGCTTTTTGGGCTGGAGACCAATTCACATTTCCTTCTGTAGTCTCCAGTGTGTGTGTAGAGTCCATGTTGCCTTCTGAGTTTGATGGTTCTTGCTCACTATGGAATGATTTGATGGTTCTAGCCTTTGCAGCTTCCTTCTTCCCCATTGTGGTTGCCTATATCCTGTATTTTTAGAGTGGATATCTGCTTCCAAGGTGGGTTTCTCAGGCTGGGAGGTAGGGGTTTAGTTGTTGACTTCGTGAACTGTGGCCTCTGAGTATGTGGACTGAGTCCAGGGCCAGGAATCTCTGTGTTTCCCCTGAGTTACCTGAGGCGGGGGTAGTCTGTTTCTGGTTTCCACCAGTTTCTCTGAGCTGCTTCTCAGGCAGGCTTACTGTAGTAGAAGGGTGGGGCTGTGGTTTGCTGATTGGCCAGGTGGTTCTAAAGCACACCTGGGCTTTTGTTGTTAGAGCTTTCTGGCTCCACCCACTTGGGTTTAGGCTCATCTTCCCCCTTCCTCAGTGATTTCCAAGCCTGGGGCTGTTTAGACTTATGCAAGAATGTACTCTAGGTGGGGCTTTTACCTCTTGATTTGATTTTTTTTGTGTGTGTCAGGGTGGGGGACAAGAGCTCCTAGATTTCATTCCTCCATCTCAACTTCTGAAAGTCTGGGCATGTAGCTCCAAAAATCCAGGTGGCAGGCTGCTAGCCCCAGGAAAAACTGCTGACCTTGCTATGCGCCCTGCGTTCCATGCTACCCCAGTTCCGTTGGTCCTCACCTCCGCTGTGAGAGGGCTGCAGAAGCCTCCGGCTGGGTGAGTCTGCTGGGTCGGGCTTCTCAGTCTGCTCTCAGGTCGGCACTGGTGCCACTCCTGTGTGTTCTGCGATCTCCCTACCGCGGCCTGGGTAGGCACTTTTCTGGGCTGGGAATCTGTCACTCTCCATCTCCCAATGGGTTCTGTCTCTCTTAAATCTGCTCAAATTTACTTTTTAGCTTTTAAGGATGAAATTCTTGGGGAGCTTGGAGAAGTTACTGCTTACTTTCCGCCATCTTAGCTGCTATACATTCCAAGTATTAAATCTTTCATTTGGCATTTAAAGCTTTTCACAACCTGATGTCTTTGAGGCTTAAACTTTACTCCCCTCCTTTCACTCTGTCATTTCAGCCTACCAGCCCACTTTCTTCTCTTTGTGAATGACACACAGTCTTTCCATTTTTGTGCCTTTTAACATGTCTGGAATGCTCTCCCTCCCAATTTCAACTCTTAGAATCTTTGATTTTCTTAAGACTCAGCTTATTCACTATCTCCTTTAGGAAGCCTTTTGTTTTTTACTCAGCTGCTAGGACTATTCCTACCAAGTTTGTCTTCTATTTACTGTGCGTTTATCTTGTATTGTTTTTGTTGTTTGTCCTTCATTTTCAAAGAGGCCCATGATGTCACAGGGTGATGTCTCCACTTCAGTATGAATTCAATTTAAGTGAGGAAGAGTTGCACAAAGTCATCAGCCTAATTCTCTCTTCCAGAGTCATCAAAGTCCAGTGGTAGGACATAGTCAAGATGATTGTTGATGGCCTAGGATGCAGTGGATGACTGTGGCATCTTTGATGTCTGACCAAACTCTAGGCATTCCATATAACATGCTTTATCTGACTTTATGGCCATTGTAACAAACTGTTCTCATCTGCCCATTCTGTCAGAGGAAATCTACATATGTTTGGGGTAGACATTCCCTTAACTCACTAATGGATTTGAGACCTGTTTGTTACCCTCAACCTGGTTTAACTGATCTGCCAAGACAGTTTTACTGTGGTGTGGACATGGTACACGCCATAGCTTCTTGAAGCCACAGGTGAAAAATGGGTGACAGGTGGATACCAAAGGTGAATGAGCAGCTCTGAAAGAGCCTCACCAAGCACTCATACCAGAGGTGATAGTTTTCCCTGAACACCTTATTTCCCCAGTTTATTATCTTATTATGTTATTTATCTATCTTTTTCTTATCTTTAGCCATTTTTATTTAAAAAGTATTTATTTTTAGTTTTCAACATTTACTTTTATAAGATTTTGAGTTCTAAAATTTCCCCTCTCCCTTCACACTCCCCTTCCCAAGACTGCATGCAATCTAATATAGGGTTTACATGTATGATGTTATCAAACATATTTACATATTAGTCATGTTATGCAAGAAGAATCAGAACAAAAGGGAAAAAATATGAGAAAGAAAAAAATAAAAACAATGGAAAAAGCCCCAGAAAATAGTATGCTTTGATCTGCATTCAGACTCCATCATTCTTCCTTTGGATAGCATTTTCCATCATGAGTCTTTTGGAATTTTCTTAGATCATTGCATTGCTGAGAAAAACTAAGTCATTCATAGTTCACCATTGTCTATTATTGCTATTACTGTGTACAGTGTTCTCCTGATTCTGCTCATTTCACTCATGAACAGTTGACAGAAGTCTGTAGGTTTTTCTGAAGTCTGCCTCCTCACCATTTCTTATGGAACAGTAGTATTGCATTACATCCATAAAGCACAACTTGTTCAGTCATTGCCCAATTGATGGGCATCCCCTCAATTTCTAATTCTTTGCCACCTCAAAAAGAGCCGTTATAAATATTTTTTCTACATTGGGTCCTTTTCCCCTTTAAAAAGTATTTATTTATTTTTAGTTTTTGACATTCACTTACATAAGTTTTAAATTCTCTGCCCCTCCTTTTCCTCTCCCCTCTACAAGACAGCGTGGCAATCCAATATGGACTCTACATATACATTCTTATTAAACATATTTTCACATTAGTCATGTTGTATAGAAGAATTAGAATAAATGCAAGGAACCAGGAGAAAGAAAAAAATAATAAAACAAAGCAAAAAAGAGAGCAAATAGTATGCTTTGATCTGCATTCAGGCTCCATAGTTCTTTCTCTGGATGTGGATGGTATTTTCCATCTTGTGTCTTTTGGAGTTGTCTTAGGTCCTTGCATTATTGAGAAGAGCTAAGTCTATCAAAATCAGTCATCACACAATGTGACTGATACTGTGTACAATGTTCTCCTGGTACTGCTCACTTCAATCAGCATCAGTTCATATATGTTTTTCCAGGTTTTTCTGAAGTCTTCCTGCTCATCATTTCTTATAGCACAGTAGTATCCCATTGCATTTACATATCACAGCTTGTTCAGTCATTCCCCAGTGATGGACATCCCCTTAATTTCCAGTTCTTGGCCACCACAAAAAGAGCTGCTATAAATATTTTTGTGGATCCTTTCCCCATTTTTATGATTTCTTTGAGATACAGCCCCAGAAGTGATATTTCTGAATCAGAGAGTAGGCAGACTTTTATATTCCTTTGTTCATAGTTCCAAATTGTTCTCCAGAATGGTTGAATGAGTTTGAAACTCCACCAATAATGCATTAGTGTTCCAATTTTCCCACATCTTCTCCAACATTTATCATTTCCCTGTTTTGTCATGTTAACCAATCTGATGGGTGTGATGTGGTAATTCAGAGTTGTTTTAATCTGCATTTCTCTAATCAATAGTGATTTAGAGCATTTTTTCATATGACTATAGTTAGCTTTAATTTCTTCATCTGAAAATTGTCTGCTCATATCCTTTGACCACTTATCAATTGCGGAATGACTTATATTTGACTTAATTCTCTATGTATTTTAGAAATGAGGGGGCATCTAGGTGGCACAGTGAATAGAGCACTGGCCCTGGAATCAGGAGGACTTGAATTCAAATCTGGCCTCAGACACTGAACACTTACTAGCCGTGTTATCTTCAGCAAGTCATTTGACCTCAATTGCCCTGCCTTCCCCGCTCCCCTCCCCCCAAAAAAGAAGTGAGGCATTTATCAGAGACAGTGGCTGTAAAAATTGTTTTCCAACTTTCTGTTTCCCTTCTAGTCTTGGCTGCATTGGATTTGTTTGTGCAAAAATTTCTAATTTAATATAATCAAAATTATCCATTGCATTTCATAATGTTCTCTATCTCTTTTTTGGTCATAAATTCTTCCCTTCTCTATAGATCTGACAGGTAAACTATTCCTTGCCCCCTAATTTGCTTATAGTTTTACTCTTTATGTCTAAATCACATACCCATTTTGACCTTACCTTGGTCTATGGTGTAAGATGTTGGTCTAGACTTAGTTTCTGCCATATTGTTTTCCAGTTTCCCCAACAGTTTTCATCAAATAGTAAATTATTATCCCAAAAGCTGGAGCCTTCGGGTTTATCAAACAGTAGATTGCTATAGTCATTGACGACTGTGTCTTGTGTACCTAATCTGTTCCCCTTATGCTCCACTCTATTTCTTAGTCAATACCAAGTAGTTTTGATGATTGCTGCTTTATAATACAGCTTTAGATCTGGTATGGCTAGGCCACCTTCATTTTAATTTCTTTAAATTAATTCCCTTGATATTCTGAACTCATCGTTCTTCCAGATGAATTTTGTTATTATTTTTCTAGTTCTATAAAATAGTTTCTTGGTAATTCGATTGCTATGCACTAAAGATGTAAATTAATTTTTTTTAGAATTGTCATTTTTAATATATTAGCTGGACTTACCCATGAGCAGCTATTTTTCCAATTATTTAGATCTGACTATTTTTGTGAAAAGTGTTTTTTAATAGTGTTCATATAGTTCCTGTGTTTGTCTTGGCAAGTAGATCCCGAAATATTTTATGTTGTCTGTAGTTACTGTAAATAGAATTTCTCTACCTCTTGATGCTCAAGTTTGTTAGTAATATATAAAAACATTGATGATTTATGTGGATTTCTTTTTTATCCTGCAGCTTTTCTAAAGTCATTAATTATTTCAAGTAGTTTTTAAAGTTCATTTTCTAGGATTCTGTAAGTATACTATCATATCATCTGCAAAGAGTGATAACTTTGTTTCTTTATTGCCTATTCTAATTCCCTCAATTACTTTTTCTTTTCCTATTGCTAAAGCTAACATTTCTAGTACAATTAATCATTTCTATGGTATAAGAGATTTTCAGAGTATATTATATGTGGAATTCAAGTTATGAGTAGATAATTTCAATTTCTCACGTAATAATTATAATCAAATCTCACTAATCATTGGTAGCACACTGATGTTAGTTATCCAAAATAACCTCTTTTCTTTTTGAGTAGTTATTCATGACTATAAACCCATGCCTAGATGAAGACAATGTTGCAGTCTGAGTTAGAACAGAATGATACCTAATATTCAGATATCAATTTTCAACTAAAACTGAATATCTAACACCATTACAAAAGTCTTTCATGTTCATTATCTTATTTGATCTTCACAACCATCTCTAGAGGTCAAACAGGGAACATTTTATGATCCATGTTTTACAAACAAAGAAACTGAATTTTGAAGAGTTTAAGTGCCTTACACAAGACCACCTCAGTAGTAAATAGCAGAATTGGCACATGAATTCAGGCCTATTAGTTTCCATTCCAGTGGTCCCTTTCCACTAAACCATTTGATGTAGATTTTAGATGTTAACTAACCTTCTCCTGGTCCATATTATTACTCTTCTTCCAGTCTAATGTAATGATATTGGGCTTTGAAGATCTTCCATGCCCCTTGAACTTGCTGACATAGCAGGAAGGGGTAGAGCAAGAGAACACCAGAACCAAGCTAGTCTCCATGTGGTGCTGACTGGAAGCAGTGGCAAAGGCAGCAGCTGCAGTTGAGGTGCAAACTCCTTTTTATTTGAGCTGGCTAGAATCTCTGCTAAGGACTCCTGCTGAGGACTGCCAGGGATGAGAACTGCGGGGGGTCGGAGCTTCTGGGAGCAAGCTGCCTGGATGCTGAGCAGTTGTTGTGAGTGAGGAGAGGAGGATCTTTGCTTGAAGTAACCTGTCCTGTTTTGAAGGCTTGAGAATGTGGGTGTTTACTACTTTAACCACATGTGCCAACTTCATAACTACTGTGCTGGCTTTGACTCTCTGGTTTTGGGACTCAGTTTTCTGGTACTTAAATAAATGCTCTAGATATATTTCTTATGTAGAGAGCCTGTTACATTTTGTGATTAATAACCATATCAGCATACTTATAGTTACTGTAGGCATTGTGAATGCTGCATTGCTGATACATCTAATCACTCCTTTTGCTCCCATCCCCTTGATGTTACTTTCCATTTTTGTGAATGCACTCAATTCTACTCCCAGGTATGGCACAAGCTTTATTTTTCAGTCCTTTGGGTGCTTGGAGATTTGCATGTGGTTTCTATAGTTGTAATTTTTATGATAGGATAGTACATAGTCAATTAAATTCATGAGACTATCTTGGAAAAGTCTTTGTACTCTGTTTTATTAAGTACCACTTCTTTGCCAATCCATTTCACTTGTGGTTATTAAGAAAGATTAAACATTTTAGCCACTTTGTCCCTCTTCCCCATGCTACAGAATCACAGTTCTGGCCAAAAAACAAGTGTCTTTAACTGCCTTCTCCATCTCTCCCTCTACTCCTAGGTTATTTTTTCTGTTTAAATCCACTAAAAAGTTATATTTGCATACATAGGTGGAGGTCTTCCTCAGTGGACAAAAGCCTTTGCCCCCTCTACTGATATTTTAGGATGTCTAGGTTACCCGCCCCAACTGACTGGAATAGGTAGGAACCAATCTCACCCATTCCCAGTGGGAGAAAGAGAACAGAAAAAAGTTTTTATCTTTTATCTCTATGTGGGTGAATGGCACTTTCCATCCACTGCTTGCCTACATTCAGAATGGAGAAAGTTTCTATCTGATTACCTGTCTCTAGGGAAGACAATGAGTCTCCAATTCAATTCAACTTAACTCACTGTAACAAACATTTAGAGAGGCAACGTGATATAGTGGAGAGAGGACAGACTCAGAATGGAGGAAGAGCTACTTTCAAGTCTCATATTAGATGTATTAAGGTTTTGTGTCTCTGGCCAAGTCCCTAGATAAGTGGTCTTAAAACACAAAGAAAAACCTAATTATTTGTTGCCTATGATGTTTAAGTCATAATGCTAGTCTCTTGGTGGTACAAAGAAGAAAAAGAAAAAATTTTAGGCCTTAAGAAGCTTACAATCTAATACAACTAATTACAACTATGAAATGAGTTTGAATATGATTGGTGTGTGTGTGTGTGTGTGTGTGTGTATGTATGTGTGTGAAAGAGAGACAGAGACAGAGAGAGAGAAAGAGAGAGAGAGAGAGAGAGAGAGAGAGAGAGAGAGAGAGACCTAAAGACAGACACATAGATATAAAGAAAGATAGACAAGAGACAGAGACAAGACAGAGAGCAGACAGAGACAAAGAGGAGGGGAACAAGAAGGAAAGGGAGTGAAGTAAGGGAGAAGAAAGACATTATGGAAGCAGGAGGAAGAGGAGGAGGGTGAGGAGAAGGAAGAAGAAGAGGAGGAGGATAAGGAGATCTGGTAAGGTTCCTTTTCCAACGAGCAATAGAGGGTCCACATCCAACTGGCAAAAATGTTCCCATAGACAATCAATGCTATGGTATTGCTTTTTGAATAGGAATGAAGATATGATGATGAATTAATCATCTTAGACAGAAAGATATATCCATTCCCTAAAGCTGTTCCCCAAAAACAGTCACCAGATCTGGTTTCGGCTGCACAGCAAACAACAAAAATTCCAAAATCTGTGATTCTACCACACAATTAGAAACATTTTGCTGCATAGGAAAGTTTTCTCAGTACAAGTAAGGAGACTTTTTTTATTTGTTTGCTTTTGGTGATGGTGTTGCCTGAATAATCTGGATGGTTGTCCCAATTTTTCATTTTTCTTGGCATCTGAATATACACTCTTGCAATTTTACAACTAAGGCATCCTTTCCTTACTAAAAACTAGAAACCAGAATATGCTGAGCTGAGCCTTTTCCCATAGAGTTTGAATTTTTCCAATAAATAGACAAGCAAAAAAGAAAAAAATTGCAAATGACTTCGAATTTCTTCAAGATTCAATACAGAATTGAGTTAGGTTAAAATGTTTAGGTCATTGTTGAAATCACAGGTAATTTTTTTGAAAATTCTCTCCTAGTGAGCTATTATTCTTCATGTAATGAATGAGAATTCTTTTATATTGGTATTTCAAAATACTATATGTTTGTAATGAGTAGTTAGAGATGAGAAGAACCTTAGGAGCTATTTAGTCAAAAATTGTTGTTTTTCAGATAAGAATATTGAAGCCTAGAGAGATTAAGGTGTGTGTCCAAGGATATGAATCAACTATAAGAAGAGAATGAACATTTTCCCTGCCAACATCTAGCACAGTAGTTTGTACTTAGCACATAGTAGGTACATAATAAATTATTGTTGAATTGAACTGTATGTCAGCAGAGCAGTAGTGGTGGTGGTGGTAATTTAGGAGATGGGAGATGGACTAGTTATGTTATGGATTGAATACAATGAATAACCAATGAATAGTTGATCTAGATGTAGGGTTTTTTAAACTTTTCCCACTCAAACCCTGTTTTTACATTTTGGTAGCATTTGTTGTCATTGAATGGTCTAAGGACATGCATAGTACAAAGTGTGCATGCTTTGTGTTCAGAACAAGACTGCAGTGAAGTTGTGTGATGCAACATGGGCAAGAGCTGTCAGAAACACCACAAATTCATCATCAATTTGATTTTTAATTAGTTTTTGGTTGTTGCATCTTTAGAAACCTTTAATTGTTGCCAAATTTTTCACAACTCACAGTTTAAGAAGCTCTGATTGGAGAAAGAGCCTTGGCACTTTGAGTTGAGCCCATATGAAGGAATTTATGGGAGCACACATGGATGATAGTTGTACAAGATGAGTAGGGGGTACTTCCATTCATAAGACATCAAATCAATTAAATGCAATGGAATTGTGATAAAATATTCTTTAATGATGTGAAGTCCATTCTTTATAGCATATTGATAAGGAAGAATGGCATAATAGAGAGCAGGACATCCTTGGTATCAAGAAGAACTGGGTTTAACTGACACTTTCTGCACATACTAATTGATAGACTATGGGCAATTCATTTAATCTCTCAGTGTCCCAGGCAACTTTCTTGCAGACAAATTACCAATCGGTGTTTTAAAAATAATTTGTATTTATTTATATTAATTATCCTTGATATTATATGTTAATTATATTTTATATTTATTCATATTTATTTATTTATTTATTAGGTTGTATTGCATTGTTCAGAAAGTTTATTAATTTTTTTATAACTGTAATAATCTATTCAGGAATAGGAAATAAGAATAGGAAATCACAGATATTAGGCAGGGAAGCAACCATCTTCTTCTTCTTCAATACATTCTTTCATTTTTTGAGGGAAGGGGAGAACACAAGATTTTCTATTATTGTTGCTTAGGTCACCTTATCTAACTTATCCCTAAGCATTCAATTTATATGCATGTGGTCAAATGTCATCACTTTATTCTCCACTGCTCAGGTTACTATCATTCCAGTTAGTGGGAAACGTAGTCTTCTATTGGGTAGGAAACACTGGTTTCAGAATTGGGGGACCTGGACTACAACTTTGTCTCTGCCACTTACTAGCTCTGGGACTGTCTCCAGCTCATTTAGCTTCTCTAAGACTTAATTTCTTCATCTGTAAAATGCATACAATAGTCTTACTGCTAGCTACCTCACAGGATTATTATGAAGGAAACATATCTTGAGCTCTAATGCATTACATAAATGTGAGCTCTAGGAATGGGGAATTGACCCTATGATTTCTTTGGAAAAGGGAACTATCCACTGAGGGGCCTCCTTCCATCAGTGTAGGTCAGCACCTCCTTGGGAACTTATAGAAAATTGTCTTGAGGAGCTCTGGCAGGGGCTGGGGCTGGAAGAGGCAGTGGCGGCTTGGGGACAGCCAGTCACTGTCGCAATCATGGTGTATCCAGAGCATCCTGGCGTATCTGGGGCATCCTGGCGCTGGCGAAGGCAGCTACTTCCAGGGCAGGTTCGGAGGTGTCCCCAGAGGCCCGGCTTTTCCAGAACAAACTCAAGATCCATTGTATGGATACTTTGCTGCTGTGGCTGGGCAGGATGGGCAGATAGATGCTGATGAGTTGCAGAGATGTCTGACCCAGTCGGGCATTGCTGGAGGATATAAACCTTTCAACCTGCAGGCTTATGGTCTCAGTGTTGGATAGGGACATGTCTGGCACCATGGGTTTTAGTGAATTTAAGGAACTTTAGTCTGTGTTGAATGGCTGGAGACAATACTTCATAAGCTTTGACAGTGACCGAAGCGGGACAGTGGACCCACAAGAGCTACAGAAAGCCCTGGGAACTATAGGGTTTAGATTAAGCCCCCAAGCAGTGACTTCAATTGCAAAGCAATATAGCACAAATGGAAAGATAACCTTTGATGACTACATTGCCTGCTGTGTAAAGCTTAGAGCCCTCACTCATAGTTTTCAAAGAAGGGATACAGCTCAACAAGGTGTTGTGAATTTCCCATATGATGATTTCATACAGTGTGTGATGAGTGTCTAAATCAAAGGAAGAAGATGGTGGGCATGACCAACATTCCTGTTTGAATTTTGCTTTGTGTTTGTCTATCTGTCATATGTAATGTGTGTAACTTAACATTAGCACATTATTAAAGATTCATTTTGCAATGGTTTATTGCTTTATATGCAATTAAGGTTTTTGTTTTTAGTTTTGATAATAAATGTTCATTAAAAAGGAATTTTAATAACTTAAGATCAAGTGTAACACATAGTGCCTTGAGTTTGGACATTTCCATGAACCACTGTTAATCATGCTTTATTTTCTTGCTAAGCCATTATTATATAAATTTAAGATGGTGAAGTGTTTGAACCATACTATGTATTTTCCATCAAGATCTACTAAAACCTTTTAATGAAAAAAAAAATTGTCTTGAGCACTGAAAAGTGGTACCTTGCCCTGGGACATACAACTAGGATATATCAGAAGAAGACTTTACATGAACTCCATTCTTCCTGGTCCTGAAGCTGGCTTTCTACATACCATGCTGTAATGTTAAGGGAATAGGAAGACCTTCCCTGTCCATTAATAGGTCTATATGTCCATGTGTCCCCTTTTCACTTGGAAAAGGAGCCATATTACCAGGTCTAAAGGTCCACAGGTATTTCAGTCACAGACGTCTTGCAGCTTTCACAGCTGTGATACATCTCGAGTCACACAGAGCCCATTGGGGGACGAACTTGCCTAAGGAGGAACTTGCTTGTGGGGAAGCTTGCTTATAGGAAGGCTTTTACACCTTTTGGTACTAAGCTAATTAGACACTGAGTCACTAGGGTTGTGATGCCTTTTGTCTTTGAGCCTATTAGTTGAAAACTATATATACTGGGAGGTTGTTATTTTACTTTGGGGACTTGCTTATGAGAAAGACCTTTTGATTGCCTGGATGGGACTTTGAGTAGCTGTTTGTTAAGAGCTTCCTGACCACTTAGATGTCCATACTCTCCCAGTCTGCTGGTGCATGTAGGTGGTTGTATTACTTTGTTCAGACAGTTGGAGCCCTGTGTGTTAGATTTTTTCCTTGGATACTCACTTCTTTCTACTTTCTAAAGTAAGATTATTGACCCCTTTAAAGTTGTCTTTCCTTTAGAAAAGCAGATCAAAGAACCTGTGCTAGCAGGCCATCCTGGGTGTCCTAGGGTGCTTGCTAATATGCATGCCAAGCATCCTCCTAGCTATAGGGAATGTAAATTATTTTGTTTTACATAGCAAAGCTGAACCAGAGTTAATAAATTGTTTCAAGAACAGATTCTTCGATATAGAGAATGTCCCAAAAGGCTTAATGTAGGTTAAAACTTCATTAACTTCAAAAGTATGAATGTTAAAAACGTACCAAAACATCATTTGAAAGCTTAATTATTTTAGATTTATTTAGTTTTATTAATTTTGAATAATACATATTTAATTTTCATTTTAACAAGATGAAGTGGAAGTTTCTGGATGACTTTTTCTCAAATTGGTGGATTGATAGGGGACACATAATCTAACTTCTTTAGAATTTTTCTTTTGGAGTCACATCAAAACTGTTATTTAAACATCAAAACTTCATTATTTTTTGGATGATGTTAAGGCTAGGATTATAAATGAAATGCTTTTACTTGAGGAGCAGCAGTTGATGAAAGTTTTTACTGAGTTTGAAAATCAACTAGAGTAACCTATATCAGAAGATGGTCTTTATGTTGAATTTTAATAAGAAACATAACAATATTTTAAAACGTAACTACATTTTGATCTGTAAATTTGTAGCAGTTATATTTCTAAAGTTATTAAAGCTTAAAGTTGAACTAAGACTTTGGGAACAACTTCAATTGTTCCACATCCTCTCTTAAAACAATTACTTTATTTCTTCCATGTGAATATTTGTTTCCAACTACATAAAGACTTTGCAAGTTAAAAAAATACTGTCTTCTATGATCTCTTCTCTTACAGATGAAGAAATTGAAATGAAAATGGTGAAATGATTTGCCAAAATCCTATAGCTAGTGGTAGAGCTAAAATTAGAAACAAGTCCACTGTTGTTTACTTGTTTTTCTACCAAGATAAATAGTGCTGTTTATAAATTCCTTGAACTTAGGAGTCATGGTTTGTACTCAGTCTGTGTCTCCAATACCTCTTCTTGGTGCTCAGCACACAGTAGGAGCTCAACGCATATTAAATTGTAAACTCCTAGAGGGAGGGTTGTCATAATGGTAGGGTAGGAAAAAAACCAAAACAAAACATTGAATTTGACATAAGAGGATGTGGTTCCAATTCCCCCTTTTTGCTACTTACTTCCCTATCAGATTTTGGGTAAGTGGCTAAAAGTCTCTGGGATTAATTTTCTTTTCTTTCTTTTCTTTCTTTCTTCCTTCCTTCCTTCCTTCCTTTCTTTTCTTTCTTTCTTTCTTTCACCTTTTTTTGGAGGGGGGAAGGTAGGGCAATTGGGGTTAAGTGACTTGCCCAAGGTCACATGGTTGGTAAGTGTTAAGTGTCTGAGGTCGGATTTGAACTCAGGTCCTCCTGATTCTAGGGCTGGTGCTCTATTCACTGTACCATCTAGCCACCCTGAGTTTCAATTTTCTTATCAGAAAAATCAAGGAAGAGGAACTAGATGAGCTCGAACATCCTTTCATGTAATAAATCCTGTGATTTCCCATACTCTGGAAATAGCAACTTACACATAATAGCCACCCAATAAATATTTGCTGAATTGAATTGTTAGAGAATAATGAAATTCTTTTACAAGTAACTGTGAATTCTCCCATTGATAATATCTCATTCTGTCCCATAACATCTTTGAGCTGGAAGGATGTAAGAAGTAACATTTTCATGTATAATTGGGGGAACTGAGGCAAAGTGCCTTGTCTGAAGTCAAACATAGAAAGCAGCTGAAATTAGAACTTGAGGCTTTTGACTTTCAGGTTTCTTCCCTTTCTCTTAAATGTAGCTACCTTATGGGCAGAATAATAATCATTCTTGACCTTTATCTCATAGGGCTATTATAAAGTGATTCGGGGTTTCTTCAGCTTCCTTAGAAGTCTGGGTTAAATTGTTTCTGCAAAACACTCTGAATTCCATTAAGAATGTAGATAGATATATTAGTAAGTTATTAATGTAAAAATTAGGTTGGGTTTTTCCCCTTCTTTTTTTAGACTGGCTGTGTCCTTTTAAAAATCTATTATCTCTGATATGAAAGATTTGCATTTGGTAGAAAATGCTAATTTGGGGTCAGGAAAAATCCTGATGATTGTAGCTGTCAACCCCCAAAACATACTGTGGCTCATTAGTGAATCCATTTCCTTAAGATCTTTCTGCTGGACCTGAGAGCATAATCAGGCCTTTATGCTGTTTCTCCTCTAACTGAACAGATAGGAAAAAAAAAAAAAAGTTTGAATAATTGGTTGGTCTAGAAAAAACATAAAGAGGTTTCTTATATTTCTATGACTCATCTCTGAAACAGGGGCTGAAAATGAGATTGGAGGTGAGAATGTGAAACTGGGAAGGGCAATGAGGAAAAGGGATTGTCTCTTTAAATATATTCATTAAATCCTAGCCCAAAACAAGGAAGGGGAGAAAGAAAAGCCAAAGCAGAAGGGAGAATATGAAAGAAATGAAATGACTTTTACGTTAATGATGTATGTATACTAAGCATATTAAAGGCTTATGGGGGAATCAGTGGGAATTTTTCACTAAGTAGCCGAGGGCAAATCAAACAATTATTTTTTTTTTCTTTTGAAATTCCATTTTAGAAGTAATCATGGATGGGACATTGAGAATGAGTCAGGGCATTGGGTGTAAGTCTCAGAAGGGGAAAGAGAAGAAGGGAGGACGAAAGGAGAAAGGGTATTTTTAGAGCTGTCATTTGAAATGTACCTGCTTTTACTAGAGTCCTACTTTGACACAGCATTGGTGGAGTGGAAATCTCTCCAAGAGGAAGCAGCCGTATTTTAAAATAATAGGATTATAGCAAGCAACTCTAATCAAGCTCTCTTTAGCCTCCAAGAGCATGGAGGAGAGCCTTGCCAAAGAGTAAGCAGAAAGAGATTGTTCACCCGTCAGAATTTCCCAAACTTCATAAGCTGGAAGAAATTGACTGATGGATCAGTTGCCTGGAGGGATATGAAAGCTTGGTAAGCACCCTTGATAAAAGGGAGATTTATTTAAATGATGTTCCTTATCTCATTCTACTCCTCCTGAAGATAATAGCTCTGGTTGTGACTCAAAAATCCTGAACCATTAGTAATGAAGGTGATTGTCTAACATTAGCCAGTCTGATCCACCTACCCTGGAATGACTTTATAGTTATTTTTCAGTGGTTGTTCACTAAGACCATTCATGATGGAGGTTGACATTGCTCGTCATTTTGCAGATGAAGGAATTAAAACGTAGAGTAATTGACTTTCTATTGTGTCTTGTAACTAGTTGCCAAGAAAACCTTGGATCCTCTAATAAACTGGCACCATGCATTGGTAGATTTGCCAGTTCTCCAGTGAATCTGACATTGTCCTACTGATCGCTCAGATGCAATCAGCATGGTTATAGAAGCCAAAATATTCATCAGAGAAAAATCTCTTTGGTGTGGTAGCCAAATACTCTCACACACTCTAGTCACACGTTATCAGTGTAGAACCTTGGAGATGCTCCTGTCAGTGTTTCTCAAAAGAGAAGCTCTAGGACTATGAGGGCAAAGGTTTCTCTTATTCAATTCAATTCAACAAACATATTGAATCCTCAACAAACATATATTAAGGACCTTTGATATATAAGGGCCTGGAGATAACAGTAAAGATGAAAACAACTTCAAGAGAAATGAGGTGTAGTTGGAGAGATAGAAGAATGTCTGTATAGGAACTATTATCTGACAGTATCTCCAATGACTCCAGATGGCCACATAAAAATTGGTCTTTCTTAGAGACATGCCCCTAGTATTTTAGCATATAACTATCACTTCAAACACTTTGAATTCAAGGATATAGACCCTGGTTTGGTAAATTATGGACCATTGGGCAGAGTGGCCCAGTATTTTTGTATAGTTTGTGAGATAAGGTTTTTTCATTTTTCAAGAAAGTTTTGTAGTATTTAAACATATAAAAAAAGACAACAAAAAATGTTCTTAGCTCCCTGTCCACACAAAAAATTTGGTGGAAGGTCATAGTTTGGCCTTCAGGCCATAGTTTTTTAACTCCTGTTATAGATTAATATGTGAAGCAGTCCTTGGTGACAAATGTGAAAAACACCCTCACTGAAGGAAATTGATAATACCTTTCATTATTTTTTCCATTTTTTTAATGGATGTAATTGCCACACTTTTCTTTATATAAAGTCTCTAAACCAATAGAATTATTTTGATTAGACTGCTTAATAAATAGGACTGCTTTTTTAGAGGGTAGGGAGGGCATGATGACAAAAGGTATATAATTACTGCAGTATCATGTTCCTTCTATTTTGGAATGGTTGCATAGCAGAAAAATTGTGTCTATGTGTGCTTATGTAGTAAAGCCCAGAAAAAAAATGGGTAGAAAAAAGTCATTTCAAAATCTCCAGTAAGTTGCTCATCTGAGGGCAAATTCTAGTAACCCAAGAGCAAAGGGACATTCTCCTAGTACCAGCAGTCTTTGTTCACATTTGGAATATTCTCTTCATTAGTCTATGTTGCTTAGGTCATGATGTCCCAGCAGCTAGCTAAACAGAATGAGTAGCAATTGCCTCAAAAAGCTTATGATACTTTGGTGAGACAAAGACATTTATTTGAATATTATTTGGCTCACGGCTAGTATAATGTGAACATAGGCCTTTTTATTTTCTTTTTTTTCATGATCATTGCCCACTGTTTCCACCACCACATACCTTACTGGTGTTGTTTTGTCTATGGCTTGTTAATTTTCATGGCCAAATAACACTGTAATTTATAGCAATGCTTAGTGAGCTGAATTGAACCACTATATAACTTCTTGATTTTTTTTTTTTTTGAAATGCATTAAATAGATCCAGAGAAATCTGATGACAATCTCTTGTAGAACAGGATGAGGTCTATTTTCTAGGCCTGAGGTTTCAGAACACAGGACTCTCTGTACCAGGATTCATTCTCAGAAAATGCCAAAGGAATGAGAAATGAGATGTGTATCTGCAGCTTATTCATACCCAGGATAATCAGCTTCACCTTGGTTTATTTGATTTGCAAAGAGCACTTAACATTTTATTAACCATCATTGTTTTCAGAGAAATCACTCTCAGGAGAGGTTCATTGGTGCTTTAAAATTTATTTTTTTAAATGACATTCCATATCCTCCTCTAGCAATGTAAGATTTCTAACTAGAAAAAAAATTTCCTTTCATTCAAGACCTGGTACCATTTTTTGAGTGAATTTTGGGTTTCACATCTCCACTAGACCACAGACTTGAATCTTATTTAACCACATTTCAAAAATAAAAATCACTGTTTAATAATAACTCACATGTATATGGTGTTTTAGGGCTTACAACAATCTTATGACATGAAACAAACAACACAAAAGTTATCATCTCCATTTAAGTTAGGAATGGTTAAATCATCATCATAATAACTAACATTTATAAAGTACCTTATGATTTGCAAAGGGTTTTATATGCTATTTCATTTGATTCTCACAACTAACCTATTGTGTAAGAGCTATTCTTTTCACCATTCTTTTAGGTGAGGAAACAGACATTGAAAAGAAGGTTAAGTGACTTGCCCAAGGTCACATAGCTAGTAAGAACACAAGGCAAAATTCAAACTCAAATCTTCTTGATTTCAGGCCATGCCACTTCACCGCCCATGACATAGCAAGTATCTGAGGTTGGTTAAACCCAGATTTCTTGCCTTTGAGTTTGTCAGTCTTTTAATTATATTAAGCAGCCCCCTATTTTGCTTTTAAAGGGGAAAACCTATCAATTTTGCTCTAAACATTATTGCAACTTGACATTTGATAAACCCTTGAAATAAAATTTGATTTCATTAGTAAGTTTACTGAATTTTCTTCACCATGTATCCTTGCCATTTTCAGTTATCAGAAAGGTAACATAATGGGCAGGAAGAGCTTGTTATTTATAGTTCCATGAAAGGCAGGTAACTAGTTGTAAGCATAGAAAGCATTCTCAGAAATGAGGGATGTCTAGAAAGACTTTGAAGGAGTTTGACCATAACACTTGCTGACTCTCTCATGCTTGCTGAAGACTATAAGAAGGCTAGGGAAGGATGGGTTAGCAGGAACATTCACAACAATGCAAAAACAAAAAACAAAAAAGGAAAGAGGGGATTAATGGAACATACCGAGTTGCAGAAAAAATGCAGGAGGATTATAGATTTATTACTACACATTTAGCTGCTAATTTTGGTGAAGTGCTAAAATTTGGCAAGAGTTGTCTGCTTTGTCAATACAAAGTTTGTTAGGTATAATTCAGGGCAGAGCACATTTTTACCGAAAGCTGCAAGACACACATTTTTTTTTGGCTATTACTGCCCCTACAAGTCTTGTTTATGGCCCTCATATGCAGGGCACCATTCTAATATTCCATGATGAATCCAGGCCTAGAAAGATCAAAAAAATCTTTTGGGGATAGAATTGTAATTGAAAAGGTAGAGTTTTAAATGCATTATGCAAACACCAGGCTTGCCTGGTTTTAAAAGGGATTCCTGCCATCACCCAATCAAAATGTGAAATCTTTTCTCACCTTGTAAAAGTCAAAGGCAGTTCCTGAATTTTCATTCTTTTGTTGGAATCCAAATATTATTATTTCATTCTTTAACTGTTCTCATCACGCAATGATCAACTATTGTGAGAGAAGGAAAGGTTAGATTTATCAATCAAAGTTTGCTTCCAGCCCTTTAAATAATTGAACCCTCAGGAGAAACAAAACTCATGTATTCCTTTTTTTTTTTAATGTTGTTGTTGTTTTGATATCTTCATAAAAAGTAATTTCAATATGCTTGGTTCTGTGGCAGAAGGTTTTATGAAGTGTTTATCCTCCTCAGATTTCTAGACAGCACATGTGTATATGTATATATACATATGCGGGAAATAGGGAGGGAGAGAAGGAGGGAGAGTGAGATATAAACATAAATAACCACAGATACACAATGTGGGAGGCCACATGGAAAAGGGGGATGGGGATATCTGTGATAAAGATGAATGGGGGAAGCAAGCAAAAGGAAAACAAAAATCTGACTCACTTTTCCTCCAGGGATCAGAGCCTCATCAATCTTGAGCTAAAAGCAACCTCAAAGACAATCTAGTCTAATTCTCTGATTTTAAGGATGAAGAAACTTGGTCCCAGAGAGACTATGACTTGCCCCAAATCATCCAAGTGGCAATCATTGAGGTAGGATTTGAATCCTGGTCCTCTGATTTCAGAGTCAATATTCTTTCAATTATATACACCAGGCTGCATCTTCCCAAGCAGATTGCCCCCCCCCCCCCATATTTCTCCCCCTCACACCTTTCTTCTTTGAAAGGAGTGAGAGAAGGGAAGCAGAGAGATAATAAAGACAACAGACTGAACTGCAGAGATTTAATTGGAAGTTAAACCAAATTAATTAGTTAATAAACATTTATTAAGTATCTACTATGTGCCAGGCACTGTGGTAAATGCTAGGGATACAAAGCCAGTCCCTACCCTCAAGGAGTTGACAGTATGATGGAGGAAACAATAAGCAATGTATGTTGTTGCTCAGTTATTTTCCAGCCGTGTCCTACTCTTTATGATCCTCTTTGTGGTTTTCCTGGCAAAGATACTGGAGTCATTTACCATTTCCTTTTCCATCTTATTTTAAGATGAGGAAACTGAGGCAAACAGAATTGAATGACTTGCCCAGGATCACTAACCACAGGGTCATTAACCACCGCTAGAAAGTATGTGAGGCCAGATTTGAATACATGAAGATGAGTCCTCCAACTCCAGACCAGGCACTCTATCCATTGCGCCATCTAGCTGCCAAAATAAATGTATGCAAACAAAGTATAAAAAGGATAAACTAGAAATAATTAAAAGAGGGGATGCACTAGAATTAAGAATGATATAGAAAGATTACCTGTAGAAAATTGGATTTAAGTTCAGAGACGAAGGAAGCCAGGGAAGTCCAAAGGCAGAGATGAGGGAGAACATTCCAGGCATTGGGGGACAGTCATTGAAAATGCTTGGAGGCAAGAGATAAGAGTATCTTGTTTGCAGAACAGTGTCACTGGATTGAAGAATATGTGGCAGAGAAAAAGGTATAGGAAGAGTAGAAAAGTGTGTGTGTGGGGGGGAGGGGTAGGTTTTGAAGGACTTTGAATTCCAAAGAGAGCATTTTGCATTTGTTTCTAAAGATGGAAATCACTGGAGTTTTTTCAGTAGGTTGAGTGACATGATCAGATCTACACTTTAGGAAAGTCACTTTAGCAGATGAATGGAGGATGGATTGTAGTGGAGAGAGACTTGAGACAGGAGACCCACCAGCAGCCTAGGAAATGGACCAAGGTAGTAGAACCATCAGAGGAGAAAAGGAGGTGTATTTGAGAGACATTACAGAGGTGAAACTAACAGGTCTTGGCAAGAGATAATTTAATATGAAGGGTGAGAGATAATGAGGAAGTGAGGACACAGAGGTTGAGAGCCTGAGGGACTGGGAGGATGGTAGTGCTGCCTACAGTAATGGAGAAGGTAAGAAGGGGTGGAATTATGGAGAAATATAACAAGTTAAGTCTTGAATATGTTGAGTTTAAAATGTCTACAGACATCCAGTTTGAGATGTTTGAAAGGTAATTGGAGATGTAAGACTGGATGTCAGCAGAGGATGGGGCAGGAAAGGTAGATTTGAGAAGCATCAGCTTAAAGATGATACTTTATAAAGGAGAACTATTGAGATCATGTAATGTTAATGAGACATAAGATCTTCCCTGCCCATTAATAGACCTCATGTAGTGTCCGTTAAGGGAAGCTTCTTATGGAAGACTTGCTTGTAGGAAGGCTTTCACACCTTTTGCTAATTTCTAATTAGGCACTGAGTCATGATGCCTTCTGGCTTTGAGAAGTGTATATGTACTCTGAGTTGGTATTGTGCTTTGGGGACTCACTTATGAGAAGTATCTTGTGATTCCCTGGCTGAGATTCTGAGTGGCCATCTGCTCAGGGCTCCCCAACTGCTCAGATGTAAAGCCTCTCTCAATCCAGGGATGTATGTAAAAGTGTATAATTGATTCAGACAGTCAGAGCCCTGTCTGTTGGTCTTTATTTCTCTGCTAGTATTTTCTCTGTTAGTATTTTCTCTGAAATTCAATTTTCCATTGAACTAGTGAATTTAATTTAAAAAGATTGTTGACCCTTTAAACAGCTATCTTTCCTAGTAAAGCAGATCTAAGAACCTGTGCTAGCAGCCATCCTGGGTTTGCCAATGTTGTTGCCACTACAGATCATCAAGTGAAGAAGTAGAGAGGGAAAAGAGAAGAGGGCCCAGGTCAGAGCCCTGTGAGACAACCATGGTTAGAGGTCCCAGCAAAGGAGTCTGATGGGAGATCTGACAGGAGAAGAACCAGAAGAGTGATGTCCCAAAAACCTAGAATGAAAAAAAAACCCTATTAAATAGAAGAGGGTGATCAAAAATATTAAAAGCTACAGAGAGGTAGGGGCAAACAAGGATTAAGAAAAGCCCATGAGATTTTTCAATTTAAAGATCATTGGTAACTTTGGAGAAGGCATTTGTGGTGGAATGATGATGTTGGAAACTGAACTATAGGAGGCTGGGAAGAGTATAGAGGAGATAAAGTAGAAAGAGCTGTTATAAATGGGCTTCTCAAGGAGTATCTACAAAGGGTAGGTGAGATATAGGATAATAGTGAACAAGGATGAATGCATCAAGTGAGGGCATTTTTTTTTGGAAGATAGGGAGATGGGCATATTTGTAGGTGGTAGGGAAGGATCCAGTAGACAGGGAGAAATTGAAGATACATTATAGAGTAGGGATGACAGGGGAGAAAATTTTTAGAGAAGATGGGCCAGAATGGGATCACTTGCATAAATAGGGGGGTTTGTCTTGGTAAGGAATAAAGCCATCTCTTCATGTGAGACAGATGAAGGAGGAAATAGTGGCAAAAGACATTTGAGTTATATGAAATGAGGAAAAGTCGAGAAGAGGGAGCTTCATGGCAAATGACTTCAGTATTTTTCTGTAAGATATAAGGTGAGGTTCTCAAATGCTGGAAGTGATCTAAGGCTGAAGATTGGCAGGGCATAATGGGGAAATGATAAGGCAGCTAGGGACTTAAGAGGACTAGTGAACTGGTTCACTAAGGAATCCAGATGGAGAAAAAAGTGCTAGTGCGGGGGCTATGACCTTGAAGAGAACTGACAGATCAAGGGAATAGAGTAAGGTTTGTTAAGTAAAGGCAGAGGAAGAGGTGGAAAGCCAATAGATAATGGTCAGATAAGGGGACTTTGGAATTCTTGAATATGGAAGTGGTCCATGTCTGTAGGACTAAGATCAAGAGTAATACCATCTTTGTGGCTGAGGTGAGATGGAGAAGTAAATCTCCATCTACTGAGTGGTTATAGTGTTTGAGACAGTCAGCATGTGTATTGAAGTGTAGAAGTATATAAGTAGGCGGTGGAAAGGCGAGAAAATTTGTGAGCCAGGTACTGAACTCATTCAGGAAGGAAGGAGAGTGACCTGAATGTCTATAGCTATAAGGATTTTGATTAAGTGAATTGCATGAACCTCAAAGGAGGAGAGCCTGTCTTTAAATATGAACTGAATTAGAGCTGGCTGAGATTCGTGGCTCTCAAGGAAGTCCCGGACATCTCAGTTTAGGCATTGACAACCATGAGTAATGCACAAATGCCAGAGACAACACAAAGAGAATTTTCACCGTCTCAACAGCCAACACTAGGCAAAACCAGAAAGCTGGTCACATTTGCTGGCCCAAAGTCCTCATGCTGCCTATCTCCTATTGTTTCAAGTTTTGTATTATCTAAAGTCTGCTCTCCCCAAAGTTCCCTTTCATTTTTCTCCCCTTCTTCCTTCCCTCTTCACCCCTAAAACAAAACACTTTTGTACGGAAGTTGCTGTGGCCCTGGTTAAGCCATGAACAAGAAAATGTTCTTCCCAGACACATTTGCTTTACCAAAGAACAACTTTTAACCTATTTGAGAGAATGTATATATGAGTTTTGGGGCAGAAGTGGGTGAGGTAGGAGTTAAATGTTAAACCTCCAGTGCCTCTAACCTATTCCTAGAGGCAATCTTCAGTCCTCATACTACAAACAAATCATAAATAAAGAAAACAAAATATTTTAGTTTTCATTGTTTATAAGCAGGGAGATCTCTCAATGTTCCATTTCCCCCTCTCCTTCCTTACTCCTACAAGCCTCCTTTAAATCTTTTGTTGCTGAGGAGAAAATATTAGTTGATATAGCTGATGTCTAAAACTGAGAACAGTTAATCAGAATTCAAAGCTTCTTGAGATAAAGTGAAAAAAAAGCACTGGATTTGTAGCCAGAAGCCCTGGGTTCAAATCCCCAGATGTGTTATTTGCTTCCTCATTTAGTTACTTTACTAGTCTGGGTCTCAGCTTCCTCATCAGGAAATTTAGAAGATTGAATGAGGTGATCTACATGGTGAAGTTGAAAGAGTCCAGAATTTGAAGTGTGACCATTGTGATTTGGGTCCTGGTACTGCCTCTCTGACTTTTGGTAAGTCTTCTCTAGGCTTCAGTTTACTTATCTGTAAAATGGGAAGGTATTTCAGATGGCCTCTGAGATTCCTTCCAGCTCTGGATCTACAGCTCTACAATCTCATGACCTGAAAAACAAGGTAGGAATGACTTGAAGACTTCTATAGACCCTTTTAGCTGCCAAACTACAATCTCAAATGCTCCATAAGTACCGATTAAGCATCTACTATTTGCCAGGTACTAGACCGCAAAGATAACAATGAAATTATCCCTGACCTCAAAGAGCTTGTATTCTATCACTGAAGATAGACTATAAAAAAAAATACACAGAATACACATGAAACAAATACAAGGTTAATTTGAGAGAGAAGGTACTAGCAGCTGGGGTTGGAATAAACATCAAGTCTTCAGGTAGACTGCTGTGCTTGAGTAGAGTCTTCAAGGAAGTAAAGGAATCTAAGGGGAGATAAGACAAGATTATTTCAAGCATGGGAAAAAAGCAAAAGCACAGACACAGAAGATGACATATCTTTTGCAAAGAACAACATGAAATCTAGATTCCACAGACTATAGAGTGTAGTCAGGGGAGTAAGATATAAGAAGGCTAGAGTGTAGGTTGGCATCAAGCTTTGAAAGATTTTTAAAAGCCAAACAGATGTGCTTATATTTAATTCAAGAAGCAACAGGACTGCTACCAGGTCTGCATCTCAAAAAATTTAAAAAAAAATAAAAAGGAATAGAGCCTTTAGCTACAAAAATATTTATGTGACTTTTCATGGTGGCAAAGAACTGGAAATTGATGGGATGCTCATCAATTAAAGAAGCTTGATTGTGATGGAATACTACTGTGCTATAAGAAATGATATAGGATGCTCACAGAAAAATCTGAAAAGACTTACATAAACGGATGCAAGGTGAAATGAGCAGAACCAGAACATCTTAGGCAGTAATGGGAATTGTTGTTGTGTTTGGCCCTCATTTTGAGAGAGGACATGACCTCAGCTGTGATGTTGACTTTGTAGTTTGTAGTTGACTACATTTGAGTAAAGGAATGCTTTATTACCAGCATCACTTTATCCTCCAGAGTCATCTTGATCCGGTGGCCAGATATTCATCATGATGACTGGAGATGACTCAGGATGCAATGGGAGACCCTGACCCTTTTAGGCTAAGGCCTTTTCACAGATTCACTTAGAGTGAGGTAAAGCCCATTCAGTTAATAAGCCTCTTCAAGAAGTGAGTCTTTTAATTAGAAAAAAGAAAAAGAAAAAATCAAGCAGGAAGGGGAAGACCCTCAGGGTTACTGTCCCAAAGAGAAACAGTTACCATTGACACTCAGTCTAAGCCAGGAGCAATATTGCACAATGACCAACTGAATGGCTTACCTGTCCTCAGAATAAATGATCCAAGACAATTCCAAAGAACTTATGATGAAAAATGCTATCCATCTCCAGGTAAAGAACTGATAGAGTATGAATGCACATGGAAGGAAGCATACTTTTTTTTTTTTGCTTTCTTTATTGTTCTTGTGTTTTTTTTTCTGTGTTTTCTTTCAGAATATGACAAATACAGAAATGTGGTTTACATGACTGCATATATATAACCTATATAGAACTGCTTGCCTTCTCAGTGTGGGGAAAGAAAGGAGGGAGAAAATTACAGACTCAAAAATTTAAAAACAAAGGCTAAAAATTGTTTTTACATGCAATTGGAGGAAATATTAACTAAAAAATAAAGTTAATTTTAAAAAGACAATAGGGACTCACTAGAGCTTTTTTAGTAGGGGAGTGACATAGGTAGACATTTGTTTAAGAAATGTTACTTTGGGGTGGAGCCAAGATGGTGGCATAGGAGCTGCAAAGTATCGCAGCTCCCACATAGCCACTTCAAAATACCCATAAAATATGACTCTAAACAAATTCTAGAACTCTAAAATGCACACAAATATACTTTCCACTAAAGGCAGCTCAGCTGGGAGGTACCACCTCAGGGTTGGAAGCCAAAACCAGCTCAGCCTGGAAATGGTACCTTGGCCCTGGGGGCAGCTGGATGAGCTGAGCTGCAGCTGGAGCAACAGAAGAGCAGATCTGTGGCAGCTGTGGCAGTTTCCAGAATTATCAAGCCATAAAGAAAAAAAAAAA
>CM053590.1:117137325-117159150 GCA_028646515.1 Pseudochirops corinnae
CCCACGGGCTCTCAGCTCTCTTTCTCTCAGCAACTCAGGGTCCACGATACTGGATACTGCTCTCTCAAAGTCCTTCTGGTCTTCTCTAGGCTTGGGCCTCTCTCCCAATTCACGGCTCCTCCCAGTTCAGCCCTCTCTCTTCATGTCAACAAGTCCATCCCACAAGTGGGATTCACAAGCTCTGGGTTTTAACACTCAACCCAAAAACCAAGCCAATACAGGGGCATCTCCAAATTCCATTACCAATACACAGAGAGAGACAGAGAAAGACAGAGAGAGAGAGACAGAGAGAGGTGAATTACTGAATTGCTTGGGTCAAGCAACAACTTTGGGTATAGTTTTATTCTACTGACATGAGGCTTGACGCTAAGCAAGTGAAACCAGATTTAACCTCTTTCCCTGTCACCAGTTAGTTGTCTATTGTGTGTTAATTTTTGTTGTAGTTGTTATTTTGTCATGTGCATAAATTTCATTCTTTTCATTTGTGAAGTTTTTCATTCTGTGTTTTTCCTCTTTGTAAAATGGGTTTTGTTTTTCTTGTTTTCTAGATGGGTAAGGAAGGTAGGTAGAAGGCAGAGAAGGCAGATCTGCATAAAAATAAAATAAAATTTAATTTACAAAAAGAAAATATATGGATTATAATCAAGGCTAGCCTTGTAAAAAATAGTCTATCATAGAAAGTATATTTACTATCCAATGCTATTTGTTTTCATTATAAATAATTAAAGAATGTATGTCAAAATCTTGTGAATGCAAGAATAAATAATATAAAACAAGTAATAAGAGCCCAGGAACATGTTACATATTGAATTTTTAAAAACATTTAAAACTTGTGAGATGCACCATATAAATCAATAAATGTAATTATTTTATTTTGTCCCAATTAATTTGCCCATCACTATAGCTGTATCTAGATAGCTACTGATTGATCAATCTCTGTGTATGTAGAGAGCTAGGGAAATATTTCCAATAGACAGACATTTAAAGCCTTTTAAGAGTGACTCTAACATACCTTTCTAGCCTTATTGTGTATTGCATATCACCATGAATATGACAATTCAGTCGAATTCCCCTTCTTGCTGTTCCTTATACAAAAATATACATCTCCTACCATCATCCCTTTGCGCTGGCTGTCCCATTTGCCTAGCATATACTCCCTCCTTATTTCTATCTCTCAGAATCTCTAGTTAACTTCTAAGTTAACCTCAAGCACCAATTTCTATAAGACATCCTTCCCACCCCATTAACTTATATCTAGTTTACTCATATTTTATACATGCCAGTCTAAATGAAGGTCTCTCTCCAGCCTTTATTGAAACCTTCTGGCACTAAATACCCTTGGATCCCTGATACACAGATGTACACAGAGATTGGCTCACAATAGGTGCTTAATAAATGTTTTTGTTATTTTTGTTGGTGATTTATTGATATGTACATGTATATGTATATGTGTATGTATATGTGTATGTGTATGTGTACATATGTGAATGTGTGTATGTTAGTATACTACACATCAACATGGAGCAATTATTTGAGAGCCATCCACAGATGTAGGAAGATCCAGAATAGAGTCCTACTTCGGATACATAATGACTAAGGGAACTGAAACAAGTTATGTAAATCTCTCATACCCTCTCTAAAGAAATTCTCTGAGATTACAAAATTAAAGAGCATGTGGGGGCAGCTAGGTGGCGCAGTGAATAGAGTACTGGCCCTGGAGTCAGGAGGAGCTGAGTTCAAATATGGCCTCAGACTCTTATCACAAAAAAACTAGCCGTGTGACCTTGGGCAAGTCACTTAATCCCAATTGCCCTACCACGCCCCCCCAAAAAAAAGCAAAAAAAAAAAAAAGAAGGTAAAGAGTATGTGACAAACTGCATTACTAAAGTGTTTTTCCTCATCGGAAGTTGCCTCTACCAATGGAATCAATTAGTAAATAAGCATTTTTTAGAAACCTGTTATATGCCAGGCTATGAGGATATAAATGCAATGAATAAAACAATCTCTACTTGCAAGGTGCTTGCATCTCAAGTAGGGAGAAAATAAACATGTAGAAGTATATATAGAATACATATGAAGAGCAAAGATAAATTTTTTAAAATTTAAATATAATGTATTTTTGGAAGGAGGAAACTAGTAGTTGCTGGTAGGGTTAGTGCAGAGGTCAGGAAATGTTCTTCGAGAAGACATGGAAGGATTCTTTCTTAAAGAAAGGGCATGGGAATTCTGTGAGGTGGAGGTGAGAAGGTCTTGCATCCCAAGCATGCAAGATGGTCATTGCAAAAGCACAGGGACAGATGACATATTATGTGTGAGACTCAGTGGAAAATATAATTTGTCTCAATTGCAGACTGTGGGAAGAAGATTAGTGTATAATGAGATTGGAAAGATAGGTTGAGGCCAGGTTGTAAAGGGCTTTAAAAGCTAAAGAAAGGAATTCATATTTGATTCTGGAAGCAACAGGGAGTCAATGGAGTAGATTGATTTGGAGAATGGCTTGGTCCCATATAGAAGAAAGGAAGAAAACAAACATTTATTAAGCACTTACTATGGGCCAGACATTGTACTAAGTCCTGGGAACACAAACATAAGCAAAAAGAAAGTTCCAGTCCTCAAGAAGTTTAATTTCAATGAAGCAAGGCAACACACAAAAAGTAGCCAACAGACCTTGGGGGAGGGTTGGGAAATGAAGACACTTGGCACAAGGCCATGGTTTTTAAAGTCCGCATTTATGTCTAGAACATGTCTGGGAAGGGAATGAAAGTAGACCAGCTTCACCACTGACACAAAACCCAGGTTCCAGGAGGACCCCATAAATGGAAGAAGAGGGATAAGCCTTGAGAATAATAATACATAGTGAATGAACTGCAAAGGTAGTGGGCCATTTCAGGTGAAGGAGCTCCCAAGCCAGTCCTGAGAGAAGTTCCAGGATGAGCCAAGACTACTGAGGCATGCTTTTGAGTCCAAAGGAAGTCAAAAAGAGAGCAGGGAAGAGAGAATGAATGCACTTAAGGAAAATCACTTTGGCAGCAATATGGAATATTGATTGGAATGGGTAGAGATTTCAGACAAGGAAACCAATTAGGAAGGCACTGTAATAATATTGGCTAGAGGGGTGATAAGGACCTGAACCTCATCACCTGGAAGTAAAGTGGTTAAGTGGAAGTTATATAAAAAGAGAAGGGGTCTGATTTGAGAACTGTCAAGGAGAGAGAAATTGCAAGATTTGGGTGTTGATTAGTTATATGGGCAGAGGGAGATGAGGAGTTGAGGATAAAACTAAAATAACCAACCTGGGAGACTGGAAGAACAATGATGTCATTGACAGAAATAGGAAGTTTGGAAGAGAAGAGAATTTTGGGAGAAAGATGAGAAGTTCTGCCCTGGACATGTTGAGTTTGTCCCTGATGTTTCTGAGACATCCAAATTGAAATTGTTTTGCAGAGAATAAGAGCAAGCCGAGACCTGGGTTCAAGATAAATTTAGGTGTGGATTTACTGACCAAGTGCAGGACCACCTGGATTGTAAATTCAAATCAGGTGGTCATTTTCTGGGGGCACAGACTTAATTATATAGGCTAAAACCACAAAAACCACAATCAGGGAGGGGAGTTAGCAGAAGCCATGACATACAGAAGCAAAAAAATAATCATTGATCAGATCTATAGCTCAGGGCTAATTTGGGAATATGGCACAAGGGTACAAGGGTGCAACCTTCCTGTGTCATGGGGGTCCCTCCTAGAACAGGGTGGAGGGCACAGGGTGGAGGGCCATAGTCAGTGTTTTCCAGAGCAGGGTGGAAGGTCATAGGGTAAAGGGGACTGGAATTCCCCAGAACAGGCTAGGGTCATGTTCTGGGTAAAGAGGGTGGGGGGCCCTGCTTGGTCAGCGGGACAGGACAGGGTGGTCCCTAGATAAGATCCTTGCACCATAATGAACCTTATACACTATAATAATTCAATTAGAATATATAAAATGCTAATTAGGGAAGGAGGGGACAGGGGACTCTGCCTTGAGCAACTTTGCCCAGACTTGAGCAATGATGCCCAGACATGCCTTAAGCAGTTTCAAGCTATGACAGGATATAGGATAGGGACAAAGACAGAAATATAAAGGGGGCTTAATGATGGGCCACAAATCAGGTGGTGTGCAGTAACCTGGGATTTGGGTCTCTGTATTACAAAATGTTCTATAGGCAATTGGTATTTTGGTATTGAAACTCAGGAACAAAATGGTTTGGATATGTAGACCTTATAGTCTAGTACACCTGGAAAAAATCACATACACACATGTATGTACATATGTATGTATGTATGTATGTATATATATGTGTGTGTGTATATGTGTACATATAAATTTTATAGATATAGAAGTGCATAGAATTTTTATATAGAGAGTATATGTATATGTATATATAGAAAGAGAAAGAGATAGAGAGACAGAGAGAGAGAGAGAGACAGAGAGAGAGTTATATTTGTTGTTCAGTTGTAGTTCAGTCATGCCTGACTGTTCATGACCTCATTTGGGTTTTCTTGGTAAAGATACTGGAGCAGTACTGTTTGTTCATGATCCCATTTGGGTTTTCTTGGCAAAGATACTGGAGTACTTTGCCATTTCCTTCTCCAGCTCATTCTATAAAATGAGAAAACAGGCAAAAAGGGTTAAATGACTTGCCCAGGATCACACAGCTAGTAAGTGTCTGAGGCCAAATTTTAACAGGCAGATGAGTCTTCCGAACTCCAAACTGGTCACTCTATCCATTGTACCATATAGCTATTATAAGTGTCTGAAGCAGGTGCTCTGCCCAAAGGAATGTAAATTTTGATCACTGAAACCTCACAGGATATCTTAAGGTTTGCAAGCTAGACTTCTTTCTTAAGGACAATGCCTAACCCAAGTCACTCTGGCTCTCATTGATTGGCCAACAATAGGACCCAGGTCAAGCCCTGCTCGGCCATTGTTTGGGCCCTGTTTAACTTAGAGTGAATATAAATAGCAATTGTTTCAATTTTGGCTAGAAACCCCTGTGATCTTCCCCTCTCAGACTGATTTTTTTTTAAAACCAGGTAAAAGATGTCATTCTCTGCTTCATTTCTTACCTAGCCTTAATCACAGATTGGGCCTTGCCTCAGTCAAACTGAGACCTATTAAAGACTTAAGCTTAAAAAGACCAAGGTTTCCAACTGTATCCAGGGCTATCTGCAGTCATCCTGCTCTATATCTTGCCACTGGAACCAGATGATGCCAGAGGAAAAAGTGAGGCTGGTGACTTTGAACAGCTCTGCCTCACTTAAATCCAATTCACTCACAAATCATGGCATCACCTCCCTGAAGTCATGGTCAATTTCAAGAACAAAGGGCATAGCAGCCCTGTATGTTATATATAATATGTAATATGTTTGGGAATGTGCATTATAGAATTACAAATTTAGAATGGGGAGAGATCTTAAGGGCATTCTAATGCAAAAATTTAGTTTTAGAGCTGAGGAAAATGAGGTCCAGAAAGCTTAAGTGACTTTCTTAAGATCATAGTGGTATTAAGGGTCAAAGAAAGGATTTGAACCTAAATCATCTGACTCTCCGTTATACCATATTCTCCCTAATGTATGTGGATATAGATTTATATATCTGTAGTTGGTTTATATCAGGGGTTCTTAACTTTGTGTCATAAACTCCTTGGGCAGTCTGATGAAGCCTATGGATCCCTTCTCAGAAAAAAAAAAAGTTTTTAAATGCATAAAATAAATATGTAGGATTACAAAGAAAATCAAATATATTGAAATAAAGTTACCTAAGTATTAAAAAAAACAAAGCCAAGTTCATAAACCCCATGTTAAGACATCCAGATATAATTAAACTATAGCATATCATGAATGAAGTTTAGTAGATTTCATCAAAGAGATGTTGGAACTGAAAAGGAGGCAGGTTGGAGTTGCAACTAAGGGAAAGGAAAACTAATAGACATCCTTCAAAGACATCCTCTGTGCTCTTTTGGTGCCTAACAAATATTAAGGGATTTAGAGGAAATATTTCAGTTCACTGTTGGACTCCCAGTGGAGGAATTACAGAAAAACATAGTGTCATACAGGGTGAAAAAGCATGGACTGGTGTTCATCTGTACCCTGGGAGGAATATTTCTATCAATAAGATCCTACATTGAATGAGGAGCAAAGGGAAAGAGAAGGAAAGGAATAAGCATTTAGATAGCATCTACTATGTGCCCAGTACCCAAACAAGGGCTTTGTGAGTATTTTCTAAATTGATCCTGCCAGGTAAGTTTTGTATTATCCTCATTATACAGTGGAAGAAACTATGGTAAACAGAGGTTAAGTGGGTTGGCCAGGGTCATATCTAGAAAGTGTCTGAGGTCAAAGTCTAGTACAGGCCTTCCTGACTCTAGGTCCAGTATTCTATCCACTACACCATCTATCTGTCCCATATTGTTTGATGTACTAAAGTCAGTTTGTACACGATATTCCTATTTCTGTTTTTTCTTTCCTTCTCTTTTTTTGACATTAAAAAAATCCCCTTTGTTCTCCCCTGCCCAAAATTAATGTTACTCATGCTGCATTTGTGAGAACCATTGACCTCTAAATATTCCTGGTCTACTTGACACTTAGCAGCCCTTTTCTTGAAGCCATAGTGGGAAGCCATAGAGTGAAAAAATAGTAATAATCACCAGGTGAAAGCACAATCAAATAAACAGGATTGTGAACACAGTCAAAGGACCCAAACAGGAGGTACTTAAGAAAAGAATTAAAAGGAAATCTTGCCAGGAGGGCTGACGTGATCTGCTGCATGATGAAGAGTTGAGTTCAAAGCCAGACAGACCCCTTGCTTAGGAGAAGGGATGCCTTAAATTAGTTCCTTTGTGCCACATGCTTGGCTACCAGGAAACCTTGCTGCTATTTCTGCTAGTATTTAACATTATCTTGGAAATACATTCAGAGAAACTGAGCTGAAGGTTTCCAGGTCTATGGCAGGAAAGCCAAGAGGGAATGATGAAAAAGGATGTTGAAACCATAGATGGATGGTGAAGAAATCTAGCGGCAGAATTGGCAATGTTTCCAAAGCAAAGAGCTTCTAGGCTAATTTAATAAAGGACACATTTTTTCTGATGATGTTTTGTACTAGAAAATCAGGATAGAAAATAATGCTGTCATGTTAAGCACACTTTATTGGGTACATTGGAGACCAAGCATGTGACAAGCAATCACAAGAACATGTAACACTTGGGTGCTTCTGCTCTTTCTCTTTCACTTTCTATTTCCCTTTCTCTTCCTTTTTCCCCTTCCCTTTCCCTTTCTCTTTCCCTTTGTCTTACTCTTTCCCTTTCTCTTCCTTTTCCTCTTTCTCTCTTTCTCTGTCTCTCTCCATATATACACATATACACACATGTGTATACATAATATACATGTATATATGTATTCACACATATATGAAAGACCCACATGCATATATACAAACACAAATATGTACATATACAGATATGTTTGTATGTACACACATTTGGCATATCAGGGCCTTTTCAACACTAGAAATCTAAATCCAGGTATTTCTGAATTTTGAATGCTTACTTAACAAAGTGTACCATTCAAGCTACTGTCTTTAACGTGTTCTTTAAAAACCAGACAATAGAAAGTCTGAGGAAAGATATCCTTCATTCGAACTCCACACAGGTTTTTTTAAATTTCATTTTTATCATAGCTGTGATTTCATTAGTAAAAGGAACTTTAAGCAAGAAAACTCTCTCCACCAAAGCAAATCAAAACTTGCTCTGTAACTTATGGTCTTAGGGAATTGACTGGAAGCATCTAGAGGTTAAGAAACTTGTCTAAGATCACACATCCAGTTTGTGTTAAAAGTAGGGTTCGAATTCATCTTTCTGGTTCCAAGGCTATATCTGCCTCCCTTAATAATAGCTTATTATTATTATTATTAGTTGATATTTATGTAGACCTTTAAGCCTTGCAAAGTACTTTATTTGTACGTATAGCATAGGAGTCTTACAACAACATTGTAGGATAGGTTTTTTATTACACCCATTTTATAGATGAAGAAACTGAATTTCAGAGAGGTTAAATTATTTGACCAGGGTCACAAAGCAAGTAAGGGTCTGAACCCAAGGCTTTCTAACTTCAGGTCCTAAACTTTCCCTATGATTCCATGCTACCTCTTGTAGTGGAAAGAACACTCCTTTGACTCTCATCCCACTGCTTTACCAACAGGTGACTTTGAACTAATTACTTAACTTCTCTGTTTCAAATTCATTGAAAAATAGTAATAATACTTAGACTACTTACCCAAAAGACTGCTGTGAGGAATGGTTTCTGGACTGCAAACACCTGTAGAAATGTTAGTGAAATTAATCCTTTAAAAAAATTCCATTGGTGAAAATGAACATGGCGGGGGAAACCTTATTTGGGGAGAAATTTGTTATTTCTCATCTGCTAATCACTTAGTATATTGCTGACAGGAAAGGTGTAGTAAAATACACATCAAGCTGCTACTGGGCGCTACCCACAAAAGTCTTCAGCAAAGGGATAGTGTGCCCTAACTTGGGGTTTAAGCATAATGAGACCCAATCAGAAAGCTGACTTCAAGTCTCAGTCCCCCTAGGAGCTTTCTGTGGGACCCGGAGTAAGTCATGTTACATGTTTCTTTCAACCATAAAAAGGCAAGGAAAGGGAGATTGAGATTGGACAACATAATGTCTAAGATCCCTTTCAATTTTAAAATCTTTGATTTATGGTCTTATTTAATGCCCAAATCTTGCTTTCATTAAGCAAATCTGCCATTTTGGTTAAAGAAAGAAATATTGCACATTGACTGAGAAGTTAACTCCATTATTCCTTGACCAATTAAAACAACAACACTACACTGAATGTCTAAATAGCTAACTCAAATCTTTTTCCCCCTTTCTTCTTTGTGTCCTTTAGAATGTAATTGGACTAGGAAAAGAATTAGTTTTCAGAGAGTGGCTTCAAGGACTTCCGACCTGAACAGTGATTTCCAGAAATACTGTAGGCTGATTCCTATTACAGAAGGAATATTTTTAAGTGGAATTTTGCCCAGGATGAAATCGTATATTAGTTTCAATTGCAACTGATTTCTTTTCATCTCAGGAGACCTGAGTTCACATACATACTTTAGGACACAAGTGTAAATTAGGTCTCATCCTTATCTGTGTTTCTGAATGTCATCTATGCCTGGCTGACAGAGAGGGAGAGAAAGAGGGGGTAAAGCTTGAGACCAAGGAGGAGCAGGTTGGAATGGATGTTGAATAGGTAGGTGAGCTATGTGAAACTTAAGAGCTGCCCCTTTTATCCAGTCACTATTCCTTCATATTCAAAAGCAAAAAATTCACCAAACCTTATAAAGGCGAAAAAGCAATGTGAGTGAGATAGAAATTAAATTGGTGAGCTGAAGACCATAAAAGGACCAACTACAATATGAAAAGTGACCTGGACCTCATCTTGACTCTGATTCTAGGAGCACTTTAAACAAAGATAACATGGTGAAAGATCTCAGCTTCCTAGGAAAGTGTGCAAAACTCCACTGTGGCTCAAAGAGGTATTTAAAAATGAATATTGTCTCAGTTAACTTCCATAGCTTTCAGACTGAGAGGAAAAAGAAAGTAGCAAAGATATTTCACCCTCTCCCCCCATACTCATTTTACTATTTCCTTTTTATTAGAAGATTATAGATTTAACACTGGATGATACCTTGGAAATCACATAGTTCAATTCTCTTACTGGACAGATGAGGAAACTGAGATATTCATTTTTATCTTTTAATTTATTTTTGCTTTTTTGGAGAGAGCAAGGCAGGGCAATTGGGGTTAAGTGACTTGCCCAAGGTCACATGGCTAGTAAGTGTTAAGTGTCTGAGGCTGGATTTGAACTCAGGTCCTCCTGACTCCAGGGCCAACGCCCTATTCACTGTGCCACCCCGAAACTGAGATATTCAAAGAATTACTTGTCCAAGGTCACATAAGGCACTAAGCTGTAGAATCAAGATTTTAAGCCAGATCCTTTGACTATCAATCTGCTGCTTTTTTCAAAGTGCTAGTAATGCTTTTTCTCATATTTTGAACATTTCCAGGTTAAATAAATAAAAATCTTATAGGAATGAAGAGATGTAGGAATAAGTAAGTGGTGCCAGGCTCAAACGGGTAACTGTAGTACAGTTTTCTGATTCCCTTCTTTTTCTACATTTATATTAAAGTAACTGAGAAAGGCACACCACACAGCTAAAAAATAGAGGTTTTGATTTTATGTGGTCAGTACCTACGTTTTGAGGTATGATTCCCACTCAATTGATATATATTTAAAACATGGTGGGGAAATTCTAGCTGTGGGACCACATGGATTGGAGTAGGGGTCAGGGGCATTCAGCTTAATTTGGCCTAACCATCCATTCTGGTAATAATTAAACTGCCTGGTCATTGCCAGTGCCAGGACAAACACGTGAATAATTTCTTCCCAAGATTAGTGCACTGGTCATCACTTTCAGAATGGAGCTTTTGAAGGTTCACCAGTTAAGAACAGTTGAAAATCGATTTTTAAAAAAGTGGTTAATTGGCTAAAGAAGTGAAATAATTTGATCATTGCTAACTTTATTAGGCGACAATGAACACAGTGAACTGGTGTTTGTTAATGATAATAGCAGGTGTTTATAGGATTTCCTAAGGTTTACAAAGCATTTAACATTCATTTAATCTTTATGACAACTAGGTGATTTCATTCATTCATTCATTCATTCATTCATTCATTCATTCATTTATTCATTCATTCATTATTTTTACCAGCATAGGGAGCTCCTATAAGGAACTTTGTGTACCAAAGTAGGTTCCCACATTCTCTGGAAATTAGAGCTTTAGAGAGTTGTCTGGCACACTGATAGGTAAAGTGATTTACTTAGACTCACAGAAACAGTGCAAACAGTGCAGCTTGACCCTAAGTTTTCTTCACACTGCAGTTCTCTATGTGCTAGCCATGTTGCTCTCCTCCTAATTTTGTACATGTGATAAATAAGGTTCTAACCAGAAGCAGCTATATGGCATACTGAATAGAGTAATGGACCTGGAGTTGGGAAGATCTGAGTTCAAATCCAGCCTCAGACACTTATTAGCTGTGTGACTCTGTGGAAGTCACTTAACCTCTGTTTGCCTCAGTTTCCTCACCTGTAACATGAGGATAATAATAGTACCTACCTCCCAGGGCCATTGCGATGATCAAATCAGATAATATATGTAAAGTACTTAGTGTGGTACCTGCAACATAGGAGGAATTTAATAAATGCTTATTCCCTCTTCCCTCTCTTTCAAGTGACTTGCCCATGACAAGTGACAGAGATAGGAAATGTAGGTTTCTGTAAATTCTAAAGTATAGTTTTCTTCTGCTCCACATTGGGGAAAAAAAAGAAGATATACTTTTTCTTATTCCTTTCTATCTCTAAACTTATGATCCCATGGTCTGTATTTGGCTTTGAAACATCACTGAAAGAGTACTTTTTCTCTAAAACGATACACTTTGTTCATCTGTAAAGACTGGAGTGTATTGGGTATTCAGGGAGGATACAGCACCTCTGGTGTAAGGGCTTTTCAGGGTTGCTTATTCAGCTATGGTGTTCACCCAATGCTCACCTGTGGCTCCAAGGAGTGATAGCATTTGCAGAGGCCACATCCTGTTAAAACCATCTCAGTATGTTGTGGTTTCATAATGTGGTATATGGGCCATCTTGAATGAATTCACAGACTCAGACCATTTCAGTCTAAATAAAGGCATTTATTAAGAGTGACACCTCTCATGAAGTAGGCTGTGTTCCAAGAGGAGCTCACAACGTCAATAAGACAAGGCAGGCAATTTTATAGTGTAATGATGCTGATTACACAACAGAAATTATGAATATTAAAAAAGCAGAAGGGGTTAGTTAAGGGATTAGGTAATATGGGAGAGGTCCCAGACTCTATGAAACTGTCCATGCAATTACCCACAATGCATACAGAAAAGCCCCAAGGGGGGCATTAATATATAATAATGATATTATAATAAGCCTCTCTACATCATAAGTTCACCTAAAGAGCAACTTTTGCTATTACTGCACAAATGCCTTAGAAAAAGTTCTTTCTATTGTTTGGGGGTCCACATCCTGCTGAGGCATCCTGGTGGTGCTGCTTTCTGATTGACTGGCTATCCTGGTCTTCTCTGAGATTAGATGGATGTGGTTTTGGTTGAGTGCATGGACCCACCTGCTGTTTCTGTGGGAAATGTGAAGAATGGGTCTGGGGAGCAGTGGCTAGCTAGAGGCAGTAGCTCACATCCCATCACATGGACACACCTGCTGTTCTAGTGAGCCAATGAGGCATATATGACGAAGTTAGGATATTGAGACAGGGGGCAGTGGCTAGGTAGAGGCAGTGGGCATTCTGTTCAGTGAGGCTTATGGGGGGGGAGGGGCGGGGTGAAGAGCCGTGGTGTGGTTAAATCTACATTGTGTGGTCAAATCAGGACATGCCTGCTGTTCAGTGAAGTCCATAAGGAAGTTGATATATTGAGGCTGGGGGAAGCTTTATTACAATTCCATCAAGACTCCATCAACTGGGTTAAGGATAATTGACAGGCCTCAAATTCCTCAATGAGTTAGGAGAATATCTATCTCAAGCATGTGAAGACTTCCCTCTGTGGAATGGGAGAATGAGAAAAATTTGTTGCAATGGCAATGAAGGCAGCTAAAGCAGGAGCTTCAGAGAACTTTCTTGGAAGACACCAGGGTCTTCCACTGCATCCCTGAACTGTGAGGTTCAGATTGCAAGCGGTTGTATCATACCACAGGGAAGTGTTTGAGGCTCGGGAATTAGTTGGGTCACGTGGAGGTCAGAGCATATTGCACTGGCACCGGCCAGGGGATACTGCATTGCTTAAGACTCTCTTTCGTGGGGTTACCTGTTGTTCCTGATTGGAGTCTCCACACCTTGGGGCCTTCATACACTTATAATTGCACTCCCCCTCTCACAATTCTGTTCAGCTGGGCTCTGTCACGTGTGGTAAGTGGATCTAGGGGTAATATAAGATCTAAGCCTCGGAGCTATCTTTGAAGCCTGCCTTAGTATATGGCTTCAAGGCTTCCCCATAGAGAGACCTTAATAAACTTTTCTGTTTGGACCTCAGAGCCGTGAACTCTTCTGTTCTAAAAGGTACGCTAGCGTCAATTAGTCGGGTGTGTAACCGGTTGCCTCTCCTGGTAAGTTAGGGTACTCTGAAAGAGAACCCTGACACTGAACCATTGCTGGTTGTCTTGATTTTTTGGGGGTCTGACCTTTGATATCTCTGGGAGAGAGCCAGATTGATGATTGCACAACTCTGCCTTACTTAAACCCAATTCATGCCCAAGTCAAGACATCACTCTATGATAATGTTGGTCCTCTGAAAATGAAGAACAAAAACAACATCTGTGTTCTAAAATTTAAGTAAGTTACCATAGGAAAGGTACAAAGAACCACTTGCTCTTGTTTTTCAGAACTGTCCAATGCAGGTATTCCTGTTTCCTCCTCATATTGCATAACTCTCTAGCTGTATATATACTACAGAGCCAAAAAGATGAAAGTTTATGACGAATAGTCACGTTGCAAAATGTATTTGTTTGTCTTTTATTTGAGACAATTTTGCTATAAAAGCCCATTTCAGTCCTTTAAAATACCCGTCTAGATGATTTAGTGTGTCAAATGTAAGTTCCACACCTCTGTCAGTGGTAAACTCCAAGCAAACATATAGCAGCTCAGCAGAAATTGGCTTCTAAATTCTGTAACAATGAGTTAGGTATGTTCCCAGATGAGTGCCATTTTCTTACCTGGAAAAAATACTTAACAGGTTCAACTCAAGTTCTTTGACATGTTTACCTTTTCTATTATACTGTTCTTATTGACAGAAAATATAAAAGGTTAAGAGCTGGATCAATCCACAGGCTAAACAGATAAGTAAGTGTACTATATTCTGGAAATTAATTCATTTCCTTTTCTTTCCTTCTTTTTTTTTTTTATTTTTACATTGCATCTTCTGTCTCATTTTGGCCAATTTGTTGGAAGTGTATTTAAAAATCAGAAACTTAAAAAACAACCAATTGGCAACTCATTGACCTATAAATGTAATGCTGATTGCTGTGTGCTTATGCTGCAGTAGGGAGAATCAAAATGGGTGTTTGAAACCATAGGTCCCTCAGGGAGAAGGGGATAATCACACGCTGACAGTACACTGGGGTATTTTAATGTCCTGAATGGAAATTGGAGGACATCGAGACAGTTTATGAGTCCTGAGAGAAGGAAGAAATGGATGTCTATAACCGTAACACCCTCTCTCTGTGGGGAGGCAGTCTACTTCTTGGCAAAGATTTCAAGCTTAATGTTTCCTGAATTTCTCTCTTTGCCAGCACTACCCTACAAGGAGGGGGCGGGGGAGAGGAAAGAGGAAGCAAACACAAGGGTGACTTAAATGGATCCTTCTCTAGATTTTATAGCTATCAAGGATCAATGGATAGATGCCATAGTTATTCTGAGGGCTTATCTCCATTAATATTTGTTAGTATCCAACTGTCTGCTGAAAACAAAATACGGAATTTGAGCAATCAACCTAAATTTAGGCTGTCAGTTTTCAACAACAAGGAAAAGCAAGCATTGTTTGGGAACCTGCATTTTATAAAGTCCTGTGTAAAATATTTTATCTCTTGTGAAAAGACCCTTGTCTATCAGGTCATGAAGGACCTAATTCCCCACAAATAGTTCTATTAATATATGTGACAGAAATGAATAAAAATAAGAAGCTTACCATGTAGTATTTAGATGGCAAGTTCCTTGAGGGCAGGTAGGGCTGATCTTATTTACTTATTATGTGCTCTTCACAACTTTCACACTTTTTTATTTGTAGTATATACTGTATAATAGTTGAGTAGAAATCTTAGTCCTTCTGCATCTAAAGCTAATTTAGCAACTTGTGAGAATCACACCCTCTACTTAAAAAAATATATATGCATTATCAATATATCTGTATTTCTATCCATTCATCCATCTACTTATTAATCTATAGAGAGGAGCTTGTATTGATGAGAACTTTTGCAGGAGGTGGGGTTGGGAGAGAGAAAGAAGGTTCAGACCTATGATTTCAGACCTATGAATTCAGTGTAAAATCACCTTTACCAAAGTACTGGCAATTTGTCTGTAACTTGTCTCCAAGATTGCCTGTGACACTGAGAGGTTAAATGATTTGTGGGTGGCCACACAGCTAATAATGTCAAAAGGATTTGAACCCAGATCTTCCTAACTGCACTGTAGTAGACTGACTCTTTAAGAAGCCTATTAAGATTTTAAATGGATTGTCTGGAAAATTTAATAATGCACAGAATAGATTTCCTTCTAGTTTTGTTGGAATGTTGGGGAAAAGTTGAGATAATTTATCTTTGGGTCTCAAAGACAAATCACTTTCCCAATATCTAACAGCAGCAACAATCATGCTTTGTGTTGTTTTGTTTCTTCCCCTCTGAAATTGACTTGAATACTGCAGAATATAGATATGTACTCATTTTGAGGCAGTGTTGTGGCAAGGCAATAATCATATAGATGAAAACCCTACAAAAGAACTAAATGTTTGGGTGATTATTGAAACTTTTTAAATGCACTGAATTCCTGCTTTCCAACTGAACTTTCTACAAAACTTCCTAAGTAATTTCTTTTCTATAGTGAGTCTGGTTTTAATTCTGTCTCTAGAGGGCTTTTAAAAAATATATATTTTTTTTCTATTAGGGAAGAGATAATGAAAAGAGAAAAACCAACTTTTTTTTCTCCAATATGAGAACAACAGGAAGAAGGTAACAAGAAGAGAAACCTATTTCTTCCTGAGAAAGTTTTAATCATTTGAGTACTAGTACAACTGTACCATGAAGAAGGAAAGTATTGGTACTACCTAATACTATTTTAAAAGAAATGAGATGGAAAGAGGGAGGGAAGGGCATGCAGAATAACCTCTTAGAGAGACTTGGATGATTCTTCTGACTTCAAAAGGACTGAAATTTAAGTGACTTTTTCTACCCTACAAAATTTCAGAGCAGCCTGAGAGTCTATAGAAAAGGTAAGAGTCTATAGAAAAGGTACTCAATATTTATTGCAAATGTTTGTAGGTATCTGAAGATGCCACTATTTTTCCCTCTTGGCTTGCACCTCCTTTCATTCTTAACCAGTATCCTAATAAGAACATTTCAGATGTGATTTTAAAATGGAAAACTTACATTTATATTACATATTAACTTATGCAAGGTAAAGAAAAGATATCCAAGAGAAAAAAAAATATGTATGATGTCTACAACAGTAAAAAACCCCACAATGACAAGGCTGACAAATTTGCTAAATATAATGATCAAAATTAGTTCAGGAGAACAGAGAAAGCACTGAAGAGTGAGGAAGGGCCATTACGGTCCAGGATGTTGCATACTCCATTGGTTGACTTAACTATTTAAAACAAGAGAAGGCTCAATGTGTAGGATAGGGCTGAGGAGGGGCAGGGAGGATGACTTGGAAAGGAATTATGCTACAGGTACCAATAAAATTTCAATCAAAAAAGAAAAAAATTAAAATGCCATATCTACAGTATGATTTTTGTTTGTTTTGTTTTCCTTCTTTTTTGGTAGGCATGGGGAAATACAAGGAAGATACAGCAATACTCCAGTGTAACCTTCCTTTCACCTCTAACCAGATTCTTCACATATCTAGGTTTTTGCTTTGTTTTGTTTTTTGGAGGGGGGAAGGCAGGGCAATTGGGGTTAAGTGACTTGCCTAATAAATGTTAAGTGTCTGAGGCTGGATTTGAACTCAGGTCCTCCTGACTCCAGGGCCGGGGCTCTATTCACTGCACCACCCAGCAGCCCCTAAAATATCTAGGTTTTTGTTCTTTTTTAAAAAAAGATCCCATTACTCTGGGGACCTCAGTGGGAGTCCTCTATGCTGATGAAATAACAGGACCAATCAAAAAATAAAAAGAGAAGGGAAAATAAGTAACAGTACACTTGCATTGTAAAGTTATTATTTTTAAAATACTATTGGCCAATTCTACTACTTCACCCTATTATCCATCATTTGAGATTTCAACCCAATTTTTCATAGAAATATGAGCATTATTTGATCCCATGTCATATATTATTGTCTAGAATGTGGATTTCCCAGCAGTTGTCCTTAAACTCACTATGGATGTTCGAGACTCCCTCTCAGATTTGATCTTACATTAATAAAGAAGCATCCATTAACCATGGGTTTCAAATAATCCTAATTGAAAATGTGCCTGTCTTAAGACCACAAAATAAAAGGAGTCAGTATGGTATAGTAGAATGCACTAAGTCTTATTCTTGCCTCTTCTACTATTTGTGTGACCTTGAGCAAAGGATCTCACCTTTCTAGACCTCAGTGTCCTAATTTTATAAAATGAAAGTATTAAGGTGTATGATCTTTGAGGGCCGTTATGGTTCTAATGATCTGTGACTTTATTCTTTTATTCTAAGGCAGATTTCCTAATTAACACGTTGATATTGTCAATAATAGATATTGTACGGCTGTTTCAGAGATCAGTGTTATCACCCAATTTGCCATCTGTTCTAGTACATATTAAAAATATATTTCTGATTGAGGCATTATACTTCCCCCCCGCCAAAAAAAAAAAAAAACCAGAATTTGAAAATTGTGCTCTGCACTGCCTTCATGCTTCAGTGTTCTGCCAATTCCTTTGCCCCTTGATAACTGATCACTTCTTTACCAAGAAACCTTAATTACATCACTCACTCCTTCTAAAACCACTACTAGCCTTCCTCAGCCCATTGTAGAACTCAGAGGTTTCCCTTCTGAGAGTTTTCTGCCATACAGCCTTTCATATGGTAGAAGTGGAGATTGTGTTTTTCATGCTCTCTTTTCTGTACATATGTAGGTCTTTCATGCCTGAAATGAATTTTCGGGACCCACTGTCTTTATGCTAAGCACATAGTACCCCCCAAAAGCTTACTTCTGAAGCGAATGGCCATGGCAGAGATGTTATATATTCCCTCTACAATGGAATGCAGAATTCAGGTTAAAAGGAAAAGGGAAGCTTTCAATTCAGAAGGTGAATAGGATGGTATTTAAACAACGAATTCCAGTGAATTATATTTAAGAGACCAAAAATAAGTTCCATGCAAGAATTTTTTTCATTTGATTATAAATTAGATGTATTTTTGTTCACAGTCAGCTCTTGGCTCTATTTGGTTCTGACATCCATCTTGACCACAGACTTTATTTTTTTGCCTCTCTTCTGTAAATGACCTGTTTCTATGGGGTTATTGCCAGTTAAATTTGGACTTGGACTTCCTGACACATTTTCCATGATGTTGTTCAAGAAATGCTAATAATTTTTCTATGATGTTTTGCTGTTTGGTGTGTTAACCTGACCTTTTAGAGTTTTCCCTCTGCCTTAAAGCAAAGAAAAGGAGGGGAGGGTGTGTCCAGAACTCTCTGAAACAAACAGGTCTGTGAATCTTTCTGCCTCAAGCCTGTGTCCTCCCCTGGTCAGCCACAAGGGAAAGAAGTATGGGCAGTGGAAGCTATTCTACATGCAATTCAGGGTAATCAGTTATGTTAACTTGGGCTAGCTATGTCACTAACCTCTCTGAGACTCACTTTCCTTATAAGTTAAAGTATTGGATTAGATCAGTGATGTCAAATTCAAATAGAATGAGAGGTTGCTAAACAATACATAAAGATCCAGGTTGCATACGGACTTCAAAAACCACACAGTAACATTATCCATGTTCTATTGTATTTTTATTTATTTTAATACATATTGCTCAATTACTTTTTAATCTGGGCTAGAATGTTTGGATTAGATGATCTGAAAGGTTGCTTTTAACTCTATTACCCTACAAACAGAATTTCAGCATTCAGTAATTTAAGAATTGGAAAGTGAAGCCTTAGATTACAAATAATTAAAATATTAGAAACTCAGGAAAATGCCAACAAAATGTTTATTTGTTTGCAAAGAAGAGGAAAGAAGGAGGTGAGAGAGTTCAATGGCCTCTGGTTTAGAGGTAGGGAGAAGGGACGTATAAGTAAGCATTTAATTTGAAAGGGGAATTTATGTAGGGTGCTTTCCTGTATCATTCAGTTGATTATAATTTAGAAACAAGATGGAGTCAAGACAGCGCAGATAAAGCATGCTTTTAACTGCACAATTTCTCACCAGTGTTCAAAATGGTATTTTCTGGAGAGATTTTTAATCTAGCTACTAAAACATAAAACCAAAAACTGACTTCATATTTGCCCTCTTCTCCCTTTCCCTGCTCATCTTCTCCTAAGGCTTTCAGGGATCCATGAAAATTACCCAAAGGCTGGAAGACAGGAAGGAAAAGGAGAAATAAAAAATCTGGAGAGTTCATAGATTAGATAGACAAATGCTGAATAATTGAGAACCAAGTGTGTGTATTTGGGAAGTATTTTATTAGGATGCGGATTTCCTGTGTTCTCTTCACATCTATCTTGTATGGCAATATCATCATCAGTACTTTTCTGTAGGGTCCCTTGCTGCTCTAGGAGCAAATCTAAACTGATCAGAAAAAAAGCATCTGCTAGAATAGCATAATATTACACAGAATTTGGTATCATCACTACCTCCCAGAAACAGCTGTCTAGATGCTCCCTTTAGTTGTCCCTAGAGTTCTCCTCTGTGTCATAAACCTCTACCCAAGTAAATCTCTCTATCCCCTTCATGCCTCACTTGTCCATCCCTCCCTTATCTCTCTTCTCTTTCCCATCCTCCCTCCCTTCTCATCCCAATGCATTCTCCTCTCTCCTTGCTCTTTCCCTTCCCCACCCGTTTCTCCTTCTTTCCCCTTCCTGTACCTCTCTCTCTTCCCCTTTCTGTGTCTCTTCTCCTCTTTCTCTTTCCTCACCCATTATATTTTGTGACATTGTCCCTTTCATTTCTTTACAGATTGAGGATTGTATCAAAAGTGGAGAGTCATCTTTTTCCTTTCTTTCCCTTCCTTCCTTCCTTCCTTCATCTTTCTTTCTTCCTTCCTTGCTTCCTTGCTTCCTTTCTTTGTGTCAAATGTATTTTCAGGCAATTAGAAAATTTAGACCTGGAATGATGGCCTATTATCTGTAATCCCACATACCAGGGAAACTGAGGCTGTTGGAACTCTTGAGCTCAAGTATTCTGGGAGGTAGTGGACATGTCAGTCTGGTGTCTGTGCTAAATTCTCCCTCAATATAGTACAGCCCCAGGACTGGAAGGTCACTGGGTTGTCTAAAGAGGGGCCAAGTGGCTCCGGTCAGAAACAAGGTAGGTCAAAGTTCCCATGTTGATCAGTAGTGGAATCAGGTCTATGAATAGTTCCCATGCTACTAGTCTGTGTGACATAAAGACAGCCAGTCTTTAGATAAATAAATAAACAAATGAATGAATAATAAACAGATAAATAAATAATGAAAAATAAAAATAAAAAAGAAATAAAATTCAGACCAAAGACAGCCTTAGGCATTTGCAAGCTTAGAGATGCAAATGAATAATATACAACTATTCTTGTAAGGTTTTAACAATTTTAAAGAGAAATTGCCTTTGAGTTTTTGAAAAATACAGTGCACCAGAGAGTCAAATTATTCAGGCACCTCTCCCTATCATAGGATCAAAACATTTAAGAAACCAAGACAAATTCACCATGTGAATTATTTTATGGTTCTTTGAATGGAAAATCCTATTGGCCATTATGGCAGAGGGCACTGTATTTTCCTTGATATACCTGCTTTGGGGCCATATTTCTTCCAACCTTTTATAGTTTCTTTCCAAAGTGTTTTATAGTACATTAGAGTCACAGAATGTTAGGGCTAGAAGGGATCATTGATAGCTTATGATTTATTTCACCTCTTTATTTCTGCACATCCAACAGCCTCTTTGAGATCATTGGTGAATGACTTAGAAGAGTTGTGACATTATAGAATTCATTGCAGTATTGACAAAGTCTACACTCTTCCTTGCACTTTCTCTCTTGAATGAATGATTATGTGTAGAAGGAGGGAAGAGAGCTAACATCAATTAGAAAAGTAAATAAAAGGGGAGAATTAAAATAAAAATTGAGTAACTATATTAACTTTAAAAGGCTTTTTTTTTTCTTCCACAATTAGTTTATGAGAAGAATGCATGTCTAACTCTTCCTGACAAAGATACTGGATTGGTTTGCCATTTCCTTCTCTAGTTCATTTTTCAGAAGAGAAACTGAGATAAACAGAGGTTAAGTGAATTGCCAAGGTTCACAAAGCTAGTAAGTATCTGAGATCACATTTGAACGTGGATCTTCCGGACTCCAGGCCTAGTGTTCTATCCACTGAGTCATCTAGATACCTCATTAATATTAGCAAAGATGCTAATACTATTTTAAAAAAGACTACTGAATTCATCCATTCAACAAGCAATCATTAAATACCTAGTATATGCAACGAACATACTGCATTGCCTATTTTCACTGAATTTTCAATGGGATAACCGTGTTGATTTGTTTGTTTTTTTTAACTACACTGACTGATTGCTTGACTAAGTCAACTAGTTGATTTCCAATAGCTCTGAGAAGATAGTGCTTTAGTTAAATCACTGTGACAGGTGTGAAAAAGTCTATCCCTGAAACTGACAGGGGTAAGTTAAATCACTCCTACAAGGCGCTCTGTGAAGGCAAAAATACCAACAAAATCTCTTTAGAATGCAACTCAAATTCAAAAGTTCCAGTGGAAAGTTACAGTGGATTTCTTGATTATTAGAGTGCATCACATTTGGGG
>CM053590.1:117159650-117178014 GCA_028646515.1 Pseudochirops corinnae
ACAATTGTCACTTTTCCATGTTGGCATGTAAATAGTTTATCTTATTTATGGTTGGTCAGTCCATGTTTTTTTTTTTTTTAATCTCTGTGGAGCTCTGCTTCTAGAGGGGAAAGCTTTATCCCAAATCGCTGGGGTCCTCCCAGCTGCCGGAGCTCTCAGGAAGTTGCTGGTCCCTCCCCCACTTCTGGATCACTGAAGAAAAAGGACCACAGGACCAAAGCCCAAGACCACAATCTGAATCCAGGCCGCTCAATGAGAGAGCACTTGGCCTCTGAATCATCGCTTGGCCCCCCTGCAGTCTGCAGGCCGAGAGCACTAAAGCCGCAATGTGGAGGCGGATGCAGAACCTCCGCCTTTTGCTTCTCAGCACTGGAGGTGTTTCAGCCGGACCGCTTTTCTCCTATGACCTCGCAAGTCCCACTGACCTAGTTCTGGACACTGCTGCAGCTGACGCCAATCCACTCACCCAAAGCTCCAGCCGGGCTCGGCTCCTCTTGTCCAGCCGCCCCTGGGACACAGCAGCAGCTTCAGGCCAGGGTGGTTTCGGTTCGCAGGGGTGATTTGGTTCCGTGTAGATGAGCTGACTTTAGTGGAAACTATATTTGTGTGCATTTTGGAGTTCTAGGATTAGAGTCATATTTTATGGATATTTTGGGGTGGCTATGTGAAAGCTGCAATATGTTGCTGCTCCTATGCCGCCATCTTGGCTCCGCCCCCCAGCCTCACCTTCTTAAAGTCTTTCCAGGTACTCCCAGCTACTAGTGTTTCCCTTCCTGATTACCTTGCTTTTGACTATTTTTATTTATTTGCACTTACTATGTCTATATTTCTATATGTACATGTTGTCTCCCTCAATAGAATGCAAAACCTCTTAAGGGAAATGACTCTTCTTCCTTCCTTCCTTCCTTCCCTCCTTCCTTCCTTCCTTTCTTCCTTCCTTCCCTCTTTCCTTTCTTCCTTTGTCCCAGTACTTAGGACAGTGCTTAGTAAATACTTAGTAAGTACACAGTAAGTACTCAATAAGTGCTTGTTGTTTAAATGTGACATTCCACATTCTGTCTCTAAACAAGGGAAGTGGTTCATTTTCTTATCTCTTCTTTGGTGTCAAGCTTCATCATTATAAAAATTATAGAGCATTCCATATCATTCTGGATTTTTGTGTTTTTGTTACTCTTAATTCCGTTACTGGAATCATTTTGTATATCATTTTCTGTTCTGCTTATTTTACTCCACTTCAGTTCTCATGTCTTCCTATGTTTCTCTGAATTCTTCAAAGTCATGTTTCCATTACTTATCATTCAATTATACTTAGAGAGAGAGAGACAGTATGGAGCAGTGGATGGGGAGCCTGACTTGGACCCTGGGTTCAAGCCACAACTCACAAATGTGTGACCTTCTGCAAGTCACTTAATCTCTCAATTTTGGAGACAACTCCCCTAAAACTATAAGTTGCAAAGAGGGTGCAGGTTTGCATGAGAAGAATGCAATGAATGATAGAGTTTCCTTATTGGGGAGCTCCCTTTAGGACACATTCACAAGTCCATCATCTATCCTTATTTATATATTACCATTACCTAGTTGATGGAATACTTATACATTTACCTTAAATGCATATGAAATTGAAGTCAGTGTTTCATCTTTTAGTTTCTCTACCTGATCTTATCTGTCTTTTCTAAACTAGGGCAATTTCAGAAACAAGAAAAAAAGAGGTCTCCTGATGGAAAGTCTTCCCTGCTCATTTATCCCTTGGTAGAAGCTTGTCCTATCAAAATATCCTTGTAAAGTGGGTGTTATCACTGTTCCAGAGATAAAGAAACTGAGAGTTCAATGATTCAGTGACTTGCCCAAAGCCACACAGGAAGTCTGAGAAAGAGCTGTTATTAAAAGGCAGATTTTCAAGGCTGGACTCAAGCCCCCAGACCTGATTAAGCAGATGTTTCCTGGATTGGGATTGATTGCCAACCACCTGGGCCCTTGGCAGTCTCACATAACTCAGCTTCCTCTCGGATCAAAATTACTCCAGCAGCCACTGGCATTCATACTTAATCACCTGTATGTAACCTGCCTTTTTGCCCTTCCCTTTTGGAAATTGCTTGAGCTTTAAAATCCCCCTCTGCTGAAGAGGAAGCTGAATGGCTCTCATCCCTCTGGCTGTAACCTTCTGCATTTTGCAAAGATTATTTGGCAAGTGCAGCCCTAAGACCATCTCTAAGAGCATGCAATCTATGGAAAATTCCAGTCAGGTTTTAGACCCAGTCATAGTACATTTTTTTGAGGATCAGTAATGATTTGCAGAGGATCAGTAATGATCTCTGTATGCGGGCTGACAAGGGCATGAGCTCTGCTCCTATTATGCCCTATTTGTCAGCTCCTTCCTGACACAGTTGACCATGGGACTTCTCCCGACATTGAGATGTTTAGGTAAAATTTCAGGAGCTGCTCCTACCTGCATCTGCTTATTTCTTAATTCACATTTCCAAGTTGAGACTATAAATAATTCAGCTGAAGATAGTTATTTGTTGCTCTCTCTCTCTCTCTCTCTCTCTCTCTCTCTCTCTCTCTCTGTATGAGTGTGTGTCTCTCTGTGTCTTGGTGTGTGTGTGTCTTCCCTTTAGTTTGATTTCTATGCCCTTTGATTTACATGCTTGACATTAGTCATTATAATGTCCAGCATTATAATCTTATTCATTACCACATAGGTAACAGTGAATTCATTAGACTTTTTGCTCTTCCAACTCTGATTGTTTAAAAATGACTTGCCAGGACAGGGTTTTTCAAGATTTGCAAAGCTCAGGAGTGCATAGCCAATTTTGGAATTTTGCCTTTGGGAAGCAGACACTGTTAATTGCTCCCTTTTCTTAAGAGACAGGAAGGAGATTCATCTCTGTTCCCTTGGTACTCCTAAGTGCTTTAATAGCTCTGTATCTTCTTTGGCTTCCAACAGTGGGCAGTGTTATTCTCTTTCTTTCCAGTATGGGAAATAAAGTGTGTTTAGCCAGTGACCTGCCTGCCCACTCTCTTAAAAAATCTCATTTTAACCCAGTTTCCCAAACTGCTTGATGCATTTCCCAAGAGCAGTAGGAAGGGGTGGAGGCCATTTGAGACCCTTTAAAGAATGGCACAAAGCACTGATAAAAAATTATTAGATATTTTTGAGTAATAATGCCTGCGTAAATAATTCAATTTTTTTCAATGAAAATAAAGTTCAAATAAAAGTTAACAAAAGTGAGACTGACAAGGTAAATTCTTTCCAAGATGTTCTAGACACAGAACAGGGATTATTTAATGAGGTATAGGCAGGGGAGGTCAAATTTGAGGAATCTCATTTTGTACAGGGTTGAGTTGAGTCGGCTAGAACTCATCGAAGACCTACACTGTGGCATGTGCAGATGAGGCTTTACTGGCCCACTCCTAGTTCTCTTCCCTCCCTTTCTAGAGTCCTCATATCCTCACTCTAAGTCTTGATTCTCTCTTCACTTTATTTCCACTCTTCTTCACCACTCACTTCCTACCAACGCACTATCCTCAGGGATACTCAGATATTAGACCCAGAGTAACTCAGCTTTTCCACTGAAGTTTCCTGCCTTTGTACAGATGGAAGGAAGGTTGGGTCATTTAAGTTGGCTGCTGCCACTCAGGATCTTGGGGGAAAGACACACAGGATTTTTGTCATATACTAGCTGTGTGAGAATGGAAAAACCATCAGTGGAAGGAATTTCATGCTAGGATCTCCCTATACTGCTGAAATCATAGGCCTTGAGTTATGCTTCCACCCTCAAAAAAGAGAGGAAAAAGTTAGGTCATCAATCAATCAGACAAATATTTGTTAAGAGCCTGTAAAGACAAAAACTGAAAGAAACAATTCCTGACCTCAAGGTGCTTACATCCTAGAGGAGGAAGCAACACATAAATATATAAATATATACAAAAGTAAAGTGCAAGCACAATGCATATACTACAAATATATGTGAATCAGCTAGAGTGCTTCTGGGCCCAGAATCAGGAAGACCTGAGTTCAAATCCTGACTCAGACTATGACTATGTGACTATGAGCAAGGCACTTAACTTCTACCTACCTCACAGGGTTGCTAAGGAAGATGAAAAGAGGTAAAGTTTGTAAATTACTTATATGTGGGTCAGAAAACCACTTACCCAAAAATTAAAAATCAGAGGTGTCCAAGCGATAAACAGGAAGCTTTTATTTAGTTCACATGGGAAGAGGGGATCCTCCACCAAGACAAATCAGTGGAAGGAGACAAGTTACAGAAGACAGAGCAAGATTTTATACCCTAAGGCAGACAATTCCCCTCCTACCACTGTCCCTTATTCCCACTGGCTGGGAGGCAAGCTTACAATCCAGGCACAAAATTCTTCCCAGTCACAAAGAGCAAAGAAGCCCGCCACTATCCCTTATTGGCTGGGAGGCGGGTTCACAGTCTCATTACTAACTAAAAAGGCCAAGAACAGGGAAACAGTGTATTGTTCATGTCCTCATTTGGTCACAAGCAAGGGTAGAGATGGAAAGACTCCTAAAGGGCTTAATGCTGATAAGGCTGGTGTAGCAAGCAAGGGTGGGGGAAGGGTCTTGAGTTGAGTAATTCCTTAGGAAAACAGGACTCAAGTCTGTCCAACCTCATAAAGGTCTGTCTCTGGTTTCGAGAGTCTCTCTCTCTCTCTTTCCCCAATCTGAGGAGTATTCAAAAAGGTTGTACCCCACTCACTTAGCACAGTGCCTGGCAGGTAGGGAGCACTTAACATGTTCCCTTTCCGTTTCCATATATTTCAATTAAAAAAAAAAACAAAATGCAAAACAAAACCAGACCAACTTTTCCTTCCACTCTTTATAACCAAATTTCCAGAACTGTTTATGACTACATTCCACAATTCATCCTGAGTAATAATGCATATAGTTTGTGGTAAACCTTAGTGTTTAGATCTGGGAAGAGAAGGCCTCCACTCTGAAAATTAGTTTCATTATGTAAGCCAGAGATGTGCTTTCATGTCACTCAACAGTTCTACAAGGCACCATTTTTCCTTGTCTTCATTTACTGGCATTGTTCTGTATTTGTATTGTCAAATCTTTTTCTTGTAAAGCCTAATATAATAATAATAATAAAAAGAACATACACCAAAGGGGGAAAAAAGCCCAGAAAATAAACTCTAATTTTCTTGACTATGCATTATTACATTTTTAAAATTGCTTCATGAATCCCTCTGGAGTTTATCAAAATGAACAGCAATTAACTATTCCAAGCTGTTGCTACTAAAATGACTTTGTCATTATTGTCATTTCAGTTCCCATTGTTTTCTGAGCACTGACAAGGCTGTTCTTTTGAATACTGCTGCCTTCCTTAGCTGAAACTAAGGGTATGGAGGAACAGCAGAATTGTGCTTAGTGAAGGTGTTATAAGGCAACAGAAATGCACTGTGGTCCAGAGAGCCATGTTCTGAGTAAATTCATTGTGTAGATGAAAATAGCAAAGAGCTATAAGGCACGTAGATGCTGTTTTTCTTCTGTGTTGTGAGGTTTGACTTGGGGGCTATTTTATTGGAGGCACATCCACAACAAAAAGCCAGGAAGTTGTCAAGTCCAACTTCCTACCTTAATGCTTTGTGGATGTTCTTGGGCCATGGGACCTCAAATATCCCTTGCAGATTTTAGGTACTGTTTCTAAAATCAAAGTTCCCAGTCACTGACTGGCCATGACCAGTCCAGCTTCTTGACCTTTGTCTTTCACTGGACTCTGATCACTCTGGAGGAGGGAGTGAAGATGCCAACTTTGCAAAGCTCTGCCTCCCCCAAATCCAATTCACTGATGTCAATGGCCCTCTTAAAGAACAAAGGACAAACAGCAACAAAAATAGCCATATCTGAGGAGCTTCCCCAGGGCACTTACAAACTGACACCATGAACTCAAGGAAAATTAATGAATTAATTAACAAACTTTTCTTAGTTTTAACATTTTGGGTTTTGTGATCTAGATGTAGCAAAGAAGTTTTAGATAGTCTAAGTGTAAAGGCCTGTCACAGTATTACTGTTATTACTGCTACTGTTATTAATAGTATTACTCTACTACCACTACTGCTACTACTACTACTGATGCTGTTGCTACTGTTCCTGCTGCTGCTACTGCTACTTCTATAAATAATAATAACAATATCTATAAAAATGATAACAGTTTATAAAAATATCTATGGGACAAATGAATGTAACTTCACAGAGGAGTAAAGACTATCAACAGATAAATGTCAATGGATTTGCCCAAAGAAACCTCTGAAGGTAGTCAATAAAATGGATAACATTAACGAATAGAATCAAAAAGTCCTCAATAAGCAAAATGCACATGAATCTAAAAATAATGTAAGACAAAGAATCATTGATCAAATGATTGAGTCATGTGGATTTGTTTATAGATATGATGAGGTGTATGATAGCAATACAATACTATATCATTATCACCAAAAATTATAGAGGTCATGGATCTATTGCTCAGTGAAGATTATCCAAGGAAGTGATAAAAGTTATGCAACATACCAATGAAAGTTAATGAAAATTCCACTCAAAGTGAATACCTAGAAAGATTTAATCAGGTCACCAGAATTAAAAACTAGGTACTTACCATTCTTCAAAAACTAACCAGTAAAAAGTCCCCATATTATAAATGAGACCCAAAATATCATTGGGTACTCAAATAAAATATGTAAGAAATGCAGCACTATCTGAGGAAAAAATTTTTTTTCACAAACTCCCAGACATAGCACTGACCTATGAAAATTTAAAAATAACATTTTAATAGATGTTACTTTGCTGAATATTCATGTTTTTTCAAAGTACATGGAATAAAACAATTTCAGAATATAAAGGCATAACAGGAAAAAAAAAAAGTTATGCATGACTAGAATGAGGTATATATTATACCCAGTATTTTGTCTGCTACTGTTGTTGGCCTGAAAATGCTTTCAATGTACCTATAAAAGATGAACTTATATCCTAATATTTTCATTCAGATACAAAAAGTAGCATTTTATTCTCCTATACAATGGTCTGCAGAACATTAAACATAAAAGAATAAAAGCAAGATAGCAACTTGTCCCAGAATCATTTCTCTTTGCACTCTGTTGGACAAGATAAGAATGAGATACTAATAAAAATATGTAATTTCATGACATGGAGAAATGCATACTGGGAGATGAAGTTTTGTTGGCCAGAAGGGAATCTTTTTAGCATGTCAGGGCTCGTGGACTGAATAGCAGTTATTGTCTTTAAGTCTAAAATGTCACCCTTTTCCCTGCTCTAGAGAGATGGAGAGGCTCTCCCAAGAGGGATATGTTCAAAGGAACATAGGATTGGGAAGACACAAAGCATGCAATACACATGAGGAGGAGACAGACAATGGCAGCATTTATTGCTGCTGCTGCTGCTGCCACCACTGTCATACTTTGGGGCTTAAAATATGCAGACACCACAAGGGGAAAGATAAGAGAGACTATGATAGCTCAAGTTTGTCAGGAAGGATGATAGTGATATTTCTCTCTCTCTCTCTTGTTTTGCCTCCCAGGGAGACTCAGTTCCCATTCCAGAGTTTTTCTAATGTTTTAAATTCATTGAAATTTTATATTTTATGTTTATATTTTAATTGGTAACAATTAGCATTAAAGATATAATTGAAATAAATGCTCTGGCTTGAGAGTTTTATTATTTCTGAAAGGGAGGATGTTGAAGAAGATGGAGCATTATGCAGTGAGAATAAGAGTGAGCAAAAAGCATAGAAATCTTTCACTTGAATTTTTGCCAGAATAAATTGACAAACATGAATTGGGGTCTTTTCTTTTAGAAATAAAAAAAAGAGTCCTTTCCTGTTAAATTAGTGCCTAACTCTCACAACACACTGCCTTCTAGGTTGTTTCCCTGTTCCCATGCATGTGAAGAGAAAACTCTCTGTGGGGATGGAGTCAAGAGGAATGACTAAAGAGTAGGTCCTGACATGTGGGAAGAGAAGGGGAATGGCTGGACAATGCTGTTGATAAGCACATTCCAAGGGTGGGAGCCAGAGGAAGGAGTGAGTAACAGTAGCAATAGTCTAGTAAGTGATTTTTTTCTATACATATATTCCCTCAGTGACATCTAGCTATAATAGCAATGACAATAATAATGACTCCAAGACAACTATAAAAAGATTGATATGTCTTCATCAAAATGAGGGAGACTACTGATGGAAATTGTAAGATTGAATGATAGTTTAAATATTTAAAAATTTCTTCCTGAATAGATACCACTTCATCAAGCAAATAGTACAAATAGTAATAATAAAGCTACACCTCAGGACTTTTAAATAAAACTGATTTCAACTTACTACTAGATGAAGCCTATAAAATAGCCAGAATCAAAGATTAGAACTAATAGGTGACATGGGTCACAGAAACTCAAACAACAATATGTCAACAAAGAAGTATCAATCAAGAGTGAGCAAATTTAGGAAATAAAGGGTTTAGTGATGGAAATACGAGATCAGACCATTGCTATCAGAAACTTACACACACACACAGAAAGAGAGAGAGAGAGAGAGAGAGAGAGAAAGACAGAGAGAGAGAGAGACAGACAGACAGACAAACAGAGACAGAGAGATAGAGAGAGAGAGAGACTTAAGGAGTCCAGGCTTATAGATTAATGCAGATTCTGAAATAGTAGAACTTGTACAAATACCAAATACCTAGACATGATAGAATATCTAGAATTATATTCCAGAAGCTCTCTATCCTTCACAAACTAGTATATTTCATATCACCATATCACAAATTAAAAACAAAAGCCATACTTGAGAATTCAACAAATTGACTATTGAATACTTATTAAAGACAAAAATATGGCATATAATTACTCAGATTTGAATAATATTGACAAATGATAATTTAAGGATATCATTTTAATAGGTTTTGGTATAACAAAAATCATGATCTTTAAACTAGGTACAATAATAGTGCTTAAAATATGTTAAAGAGACCTAGAAGAAGAAATCAAAAACATATGAGAACAAGATGAAATGTGTATAATCTCTCTTGTGCTGACTGATACTTTCAGTGCATATACAGGAGATGAAGTTTCCCTTCAATACTTTATAAAAGTTTTATAAATTGTGTAAAATTTAAAATTTTACAGAATTTTAAAAAATCTGTTATTTTGTCAACTTTTACAATATTTCACTGAACATTATGAAAGAAGAATAAGAAGATAGTAACTTGTCCTAGAACTATTTCTCTCTGAGCTCCATCAAATATAAAGAGAAATAGAAAAGATCTAAATTATAAGAGGAGAATAGGCTGGGGTGCCTTTTAATATAGTGTTTTTAGTGACTTCCCTCCACCTCAAGCATCTCTCTGAACCAACAATCCTCCTCTCTTTTTTAATCATCATTTTTTCAGGAAAGCTGTATAACAGCAATTCATGGGCTACCAATTTCTCCAAAATTAAAATTGGTGATCACTCAAAAGCAATTGTAAGGCATATGATGGGCACAAATAGGATTCAGAATATTAATTACCAAAGAATACTTATACAGGACAAGTGGAAAGAATGTCATCAGAGAGATACTATTATCTCTAGATACATATGTTTCCAAAAACTGAAAAAGGAGATTTTTCATGACTATTGTCATGTAAAAAAGTGAGGGACAACCCATGCAGTAATCTCATACTCGCTATATATAGCATTTGAAAATTTTTTTTCAAATTATTTACATGCATTATTTTATTTGATCCTCTCGATATCTCTATGAGCTATTTTATCATTAAGTGTTAGCATTGCCATTTTGTAGTTAGGGAAACTAAGTTCCATAGAGGCTCAGTTATTTACACATAATATAGCTAGTATCAGAGGTGAGTATATCATATACAAAATCATTCTTTAAGTTAACAAACTGGAGAAGTCAGATTCAAACACATTCCTATCTATATGACAGATACTTCAAGGGATCTATGATCTCATAAAATTGAACATTCCCTTCACCAGAAAAGATTACAGATCACCTACACCTTCAGATTATAGGACCATAGAATTACACATGTTCTACAGATCATCATGTCCAAAATCTATGTTTTACAGATGAGCAAACTGAGACTCAAAAGTTCAAATGACTTATCCAGGGTTGTACAACTAGTGTCTAAGATGAAGTTTTGACCTAGGTATCTCTTATTTCAATTGTAATTCCCTGGTCTACATGTTCTTTGCAGGTCTTGCTGTCCAGGGGGTGCCATTGTAGGGCAAAAAGATGGCACTGGTAGAATATGAAGTAAGGCTGGGATTATCTAGATATAGTGCACTATCTGAGTTTATGCCCATGAGTTAACCAATTACAATTATCCTACATGGAGTTCTAGAACTCAATGACTTATCTTCTGGATTCTTTACAGGTTTAATTGTTCAGAGGGTGCAAGGGCAGGGTGGATTACAAGAGGATGGCAGAGTAGAGTGACTTGCCCAAGGTCATCCAGCTAACAAGGACTAGAAGTCAAATCTCCTGACCTTTAGTATTTTTCCCACTGTCCCTTGTATCAAGAACACAAAGCATTTAAAATAGATTAATAACTTGATATTTAAAAAATGATCTCTATTAAATAGGGAAAGGCTGCAATCTTTACTCCATCTAAATATTGTAATAATAAAGACATTGAGGAACCAAATTGGATCTACTATTATTCATAAAGAACAATAACCAGACAGTGTTTTATGTCCCCTTTTTTCTCTTTAAGCAACCACTCCCCTCTTCTCTACAGGCAAAGGTAGTACTGTAATTGACAACTTTTAACTGTAACAGGAAAATCTAATTTACTTATGGACAATTATAAATGTAAGCATTCCTTTCTTTTCATTTTTCAAGTATTGGTCTTATTCCAGCATCCTTAGAAACTAGGGTCAATGCTGCCAGTATCTGTAATAATTAGCCACACAGAAACATAGTTAGAAAAGAAAAAAAAAAAAGAAAAAACTAAGGAAACGCACAACGGTCTATTACATTTTAACTAGAGAACCAGTATTTTGTGAGATTCTTAAGATGTTATACATCATAAGACACACCTAAAGTGAGTTTGGAGTCAAACTGCTGTCTTTCATCTATAGATAATTAAAATGACCCCATGTTTCAAGATGTAAGTCAAGGATTTTCAGGAGTACAGTAAGCTTTAATGGCTAACCTTCAGGAAATTTTCTTCGCAACCTAGGAAAGGTACTGAAAAGAAGCTTATGGACCAAGAAGAGAATTTAATGGGCTCTTAACCCTTTTCAATTGAGGTACAAGATGTGGGATTAGGAAATGGAGCAACTATTTAAGTCTCTTCATTCTATTTTTTACACAGCTCAAAAAGAGTCCAGCAAGGAAAACACAGTCTCTTGAAATTGTAGGTTCATCTTCATTCTTTTCAGTCTTGAACCTTCCCATTTGAGAGTCTTACACGGGTATTTCTCTGGAAACAAAAATCCTAGTTGGTGGCTTCTGTTCATCTAGTTTAGTGCAACCCCAAAAGGAAAAAGAAAAAGGCTTTTAATATCATAACAGTATCAGAACATCACATTGAAATAAAATAGCACTTTGCTGGGCTGAGAGCACTCCAGAATTAAAAAGCCAATTTTAAATTGGAAAAAGGTTAATTTGTTGACCCTGACTTTGTTTAATTGTTACTAATGCGTTTTATGCTAATTAAACATGCCTTCTCAATAATTATGCAAGGAAGCTACAAAGCTTTTAAGACTCCTGCTAATCCAGCACCCTCTGGTTGCTTGTTTCTAATTTGTTCATTTTAATGTACCAGTTATCTGAATTAGAACAAATAAAATTGAGCAGAATCTTACTTTTGAGATTCTGACCCACAAATATTTCAAATCAGAGAAAATGAATCCTACCCTGGCTCAGCTTTTTAGTTTCTTGGGTAGGATGGCACACTTGAGGGCTATTGTGAATGAGGAGGCCCATTTCTAAAATTCCACCTTTTCACAACATGAATCCTCTAAGACATGAGGAAATGTGTTGTTACCTGACAAACTTTACAACGGAATAAGAGTACACAACAAATACCTACACCAATTTTTCGTGAGAGTGATACCAAAAAAACTTCTCATATTTCACACTGTTTTATGGAAGTGGTTCAGAGGAAGATGATTATAATATAGCATAAGAACAGAATTTAATGTCCTTTAATACATCTTCTACATCTAATAAAACTTAATTTTACAGATGTGAAAATGAGGCTGAGAGAATTTGTGAGTTGCATAAGGTCTTACAACAGCTGTCTCTGGACTTTGTAGCCAGGTCCTCCTCACCCCAAGTCTTGTCTTTCATCTACTAAGTCCCATTAGTTAATGAGTTGCCATTCTCTATGTGTTCTCTACTTTATCAGTGTCCAGCCATAATTGTGGTTCACAGAATTTGAATACCCTGCATCAGATATGGCCTGACCTGAACAGAGTATGGCTGCTCATAACAAGCTCTTATCATGATAACAAACTCATATCAAGGTTGTGGCCAACTGAAACACCTAGTACGCCATTTTTGCGATTTCATATTTTTGTACATTTTTTGCTACATGGTAATTTCAATACATATTGATGCAACACCTTTTTCTAAGTCACATTTACAGTAGAAATCTGAGGGTGAAGTTGTCAGGAATCTCTATGAACTGACTAAAGGATCCACCCAGAATTTCTGAGATTCCAGCCATATTATGTCACCTTCTGATTAACTATTGTTCTTTCAGTGCAGATTTTAAAATATCTATCCTCCTCCCAGTGGTCCATAATTAATGAAAGGCATCTACTTTAGGGTGACTCATTTGATGAACCTTGAAGTCTTCCAAATAAACGGACCCTTCCTTAGGTCAGATATTTAGTATTGTAGGAGACATCAAAATCCTGCTCATTTTTTTGTGCAACCAATTCAGACTCTACTTCCTCTATGAAATGCTTCCTTATTCCCCAAGCCAAAAGCATGATCTCCCTTTTCTGAGCTACTATAGCAATATTGTGCATACTTCTCTAACTACATTTTCCTTTTCTACTTTGCATATGCATTGTAGTTCACCTTTATATATATATATATAATTTATGGAATAAAACAAGCATTTCTATAACATAGTATAATGAAAAGAGGATTGCACATGAAACTGCAAACCCACTTTATACAACTAGCTATTCCTTTTAAATATGTAATAGTTACGTAAATTTCTCTTTTTACCTTTTTACTTCCCTTCCACTTATAACATCAATGTGATATTGACAGCACCCATGGTGGCTATGAATATGCTAGTGTAGTTGTGAATCACAAAATGGAACAGGCTCTCCACATGGAGGACAGAACCAAAGCATTTATTCAAATACCAGAAAACCAAATCCCCAAACCAGAAAGCCAAATTCATTATAATAACCACAAAGTTAGCACATGTAACCAATGTAGCAAATACCAACATTCCCAAGTCTTTCCAAGCCTTCCCTTCATCAGGCCTTAACAAAACAGGCTCCCTTAAGCAAGAATGCCCCTCTCTCACTCACGGTAGCTGCTTAGCCTCCATGCTGCTTGCTCCCAGCAATTCTGGCTGGCTCTCAGCTTTTGCTCAGCTTTTATCCTGGTCATTAGCTCCTCCTTCCTGTTCCACCCCCTTCCTGTTACATCAGCAAGTTCCTCCCACTGTGGGATTCACAAGTTCTGTTTTTTAACAAAGACTTGATATAATCAAGGGCAAGGCTCAACTTGAAACAAGGTTCTAAGTGCTTGTTTGCTTGCCATTACAAGGGGCAGGGAAGGTCTTCAAATTCCCATTATCATTACACTATTCAGCTCCAACCTAGAGATGACTACCATTAGAAACAAATGCCATTTACACATATATGTAAAATGGTTCTATACATACTTCTATTTATCAGTTCTTTCTCTGGATACAGATAGTATCTTTCTTCATATGTGTTTTTTTTAATTTCTGATTTGCGTATTTATAATAGTCAAAGTGACTTAGTAGTTCAAAGTTGTTCTTAAAACAATATTTCTGTTACTGTATATGATGTTCTCTTGGTTCTGCTCACTTTGCTCTTCACCATTTATTTCTTTTTTTTAATTTTTGGAGGGGGGAAGGCAGGGCAATTGGGATTAAGTGACTTGCCCAAGGTCACACAGCTAGTAAGTGTTAAGTGTCTGAGGTCAGATTTTATCTCAGGTCCTCCTGGCTCCAGGGCCAGTGCTATATTTTCACCATTTCTTGTAAGTCTTTCCATGCCTTTCTACGATCATTGAACTCATCATTTCTTATAACATAATGATATTCCATCACAACCATATACTACAATTTGTTCAACCATTCCCCAATTCATGCATATGCCTTTGATTTCCAGTTCTTTGACACCACAAAGAGAGCTTCTATAAACATTCCAATCACATTCAAAGTTATAATTACTATTTGTGAGTTTCCCTCTATGTTATTTTCACTCACTATTTGTTTTCTCATTCTCTCTTTTTACTTATCACTGTTACCTTATCTTCTCCTCCCATCTTCCCACTCTCTATCTCACCCCACCCCCAAGAGTCCCCTTACCTTCTCCCCCTCCCCCATACTCCCAATTTCAATTCACATATCCCTCCAAGGATCCTTCTCTCATTCTCTCCCCCACCCTCCCAAATACCAATCTATATGTGCCTCTAAAAGCTCCTCCTCCACCCAGTCCCAGAGTTTTCTCATTTCTCCACAGATTCAGAAGATTTCTCCACCCTTCCAGAGACACATACTGTTTCTTCTTCAACTCAGATGTGAGTTTCATTCCAACATTATCAGCCTTTCACCCCCACCTGCTTCCTCTGTATTAATTCTTCCTTTCATGCCCCATTTTATACTATAATTGCCCTCTTTTACCTTTTCCTGCCCAATTTTGTTTTTTTTAGAATCACCCCATCATACACATCTCAGACCCTACCTTTCTTTCTAACTACCTTAGTAATGATGAAAGTTTTGAGAATATTGATAACATTTTCACACGCACATAACATATATATATGTGTGTACATGTATATGTAAACAGTTAATTTATGAGTGCCTTATAATCAGTCTTTATTTTTTTAAATATTTTCTTCTGGATCTTTTGTACTGAATTTTCTGATAGGTTCTGGTCTTTTTGTTACAAATATCTGATAGTTTTTCAGTTTGCCAAATGTCCCATTTTTTTTTTATTCAGGATTAAACTCAATTTTGTTGGGTAAATTATTCTTGGACACAACTCCAGCTCCTTTGCTCTTCAAAATATAATGTTCCAAGACTTAAGGTCTTTTAGAATAAATGATGCTAGGTCTTGTGAAATTCTGACTGTACTTCAACAGTATTTAATTTCTTTGGTTGTTGTTGATACATGTAATATTTTCTCCTTGATCTGGGAATTTTGACACTTGGCTATGATATTCCTATAAGTTTTCTTCCTGGGATCTCTTTCTGGTGATGAGCAATAGATTTTTTTCAATTCTTATTTTACCTTCTTGTTCTAGAACTCCAGGGCAAGTTTCCTTAATAATTTCTCATAATAGGGGTGGCTAGGTGGTGCAGTGAATATAACACTGACCCTGGAGCCAGGAGGACTTGAGTTCAAATTTAGCCTCAGACACTTAACACTTACTAGCTGTGCGACCTTGGGCAAATCACTTAGCCCCAATTTCCCTGTCTTCCCTCCTCCAAAAAGAAAAAAAATTCTCATAATATTGAACCCAGATTCTTTTTTTTAATCAAAATTTTCAGGTGTCCCCTTAAGTTCTTATATTGTTTCTTCTCAATCTGTTCTCCAGATCAGTTGTTACCAGACCATGTCTTATTCATCTTTTTGTGTCCCAGAGTCTAGTACATTAACTTACACAAAGCAGACACTCAGTAATTAGTTGATGAATAAAGGAAATTAATACAGAATATATTCAGGTGTCCTGTAGTCTGCTCACTAGCATCCCTGTAGCCTTCAAGTTGCAATGGTGCTTTGTCAGTGGAAGATGCCAATATCCTGATTCTACAAACTGCTTTTCTTCGTTAACATCTCCAGGGTTTCTCTTTTTAGGGCACTGCTCCTTAAGTGTATCATCTGTATAGTGTAGTCAAAAGGTGTAGTTGGAAGACTTATCTTCAGTTACAATCTTTGCCATTAATTGGGTCAGGGTCAAATAAATGTTTCAATGCTTTTTGTTTGATTTTTAAGGATGGCAAAACTCTAGGTAGTTTGTAGACAGTGGGAAAGGAGCTGGTAGATGAGAAGAAATTCATAAAAGGAGAGAGAAATAATTAGTTGAGCAGGCTTTCAGAAAATAAGATAATGGATTTGACCGAAGATACACACATAGAGGGTTTAGCCTTGGCAAGATCACATTTTATTCAGATTAGAGCAAAGCTGGAAAGTTGAGGAGAGGAAGAAAAGAGAGAGAGAAAAGAAGGGGACAAAAAAGAAAAAAAGAAGAGGGGTGGAAGGGAGTGAAGGAGAGGAGAATACAAGAATTACAATTATGGGTCAGTTGAGATTAGATAATATACTTTTACAGAGGATCATCTCTAGTGGCTTTTGGTAGCACAAGAATAGGAGTGTAAAGGGAAAATGGCATAAGTTCAGATGTGTAAAGGCATGAAAGGACAGGAGGCAGGGAATTCAAGGGCTGTTGAAATAGTTAACTGTAGGTTTAAGACTGTAAAAGGAGGAATGTGACATTAGAACAAGGGTACTGTATTAGTCAAATAAAAAAGAGTGGATTGGAATATTCCTTCTTTTGAGATATTATCTTGGGAACTCATTAGAGTATGACTAGCATGTAGATGTCCTTCCAACTCTAGATCTAATGTGTCATGTACTTGATCCATTTCGGGGTGGGGATAAGGATGTGAAGGATCAGTTTATGAAAAAATAACAAGGGAATAAGAAAGATTTGTAAATGTTATGAGGTGGCACAAGGAGAATCATCATAGAGGTTTCAGGGAGTCTTACTTTCATTTTTCCAAGCAGAAAGATATCTAATGGAATTAAATGGTAGCAAGAACAGCAATGTGACTCCCATCCTATTATAAACTCATAGATCTTCAGGAACATTTTTTTCTACTTAATAGCATTTTCCAGTCAAAAGCGTTCTGATTGGCTGTCAGGGAGTCATTCCCAGTCACTGGAAGACAAAAGCATAATGATTGGCTGTCAATGAGTCAGGTTTATATCGCATGCCATCTTTAGCACCTTTCCCAGTTAGACAGCAGTACAAATTGAATTTGGTTAGAAGAAGAAAAATACTGGTCCCCTTTAAGACCTAACCATCTGCCAAGCATATTTGAGACATTACAATTAATTGCCTCCAAGATAAAGTAAGACAACCAAATGGGTAAAATTTTGTAGGAAGAACAATGATGTATTAGAGTAGTTGACTTGCTTAGTCATCTTTCAAGACCTGTGGAGTGAGAGGCAGAGTCAAGATGGCGGCATAGAAGCAGCAGAACTCCACAGCTCTCCCCATAACCACCTCAAATACCTATAAAATATGACTCTAAACAAATTTTAAAGCTCCAGAACTCACAAAAAGACAGAGTAACAAATCTCCCGCTGAAGGCAGCCTGGTAGGCAGATGAGAAGGGGTTCATCACAGCATGCTAAGAGCCCAGACCACCACGCCATCAACCCGCAGCTGGAGCCCAAAGCCACCAGAACAAGGCACAGCTGGAGTGCAAATCACCACAAGCTATGGCATTTTCCAGCATTACCAATCAACTGAAAGGTCATTGGAACTCAGAAAAATTTGGGGGAGAGGTTCTGGCCGACTGCCCCAGGGCTAGAAGTGGCTGAAGCTGCAGCCCTGCAGACACCGCCCCATGGCTGCTTCAGAAGCTCCTGGCCTTCAGATTGCAGGGGGTCAAGTGATCATTCAGAGGCTAAGTGCTCTTGCCTTGAGCTGCCTGGATCAGAATCGTGGTCTTGGGTGGTGGTCCTGAGATGCATTTGGGACAGAGCCCTCCCCTCTGAAAGCAGAGTTCTACTGAACTTAAAAGTCAAGTAATTGACTGGCAACATGAGTAGGCAAAAGAAGCAAAGCAAACCCAACAATGCCACTTTAGATTCCTTTTTTTGGGAGCAAAAAGGATCAAAGCATGGAATGGGAGGAAGACAACACAGTCAGAAATCCCACACCAAAAGCTTCCAAGAAAAATGTAGAATGGTTATAAGCCATAGAGGACCTTAAGAAGGATTTTGAAAACTAAATCAGAGAAGTGGAAGAAAAATTGGGAAGAGAAATGAGAATGATACAAGAAAATCATGAAAAGAGAGTCAACAACCTGATTGAAGAAAATAACACCTTAACAAATAGATTAACTCAAATGGCAAAAGAGGCTCAAAAAG
>CM053590.1:117188215-117214934 GCA_028646515.1 Pseudochirops corinnae
AGAAGACAAGTGGCAAGAGTGGAATCAATAGTTTTTTTTTTTTCAAACTAATGGAAAAAGAAGACAAGGAAGAATTAGAAATAAATGAACTCAATAACCTGGTGTTAGATAAACTCGACTATCTAGGAAAGAACTCCATATTGACAATATTTACTAGGAAAAATGAAAAGTGGTATGGCAAAAATTTGGTTTAGATTGATATCTAAATTGAAAGAGTTGTACTCTATTCTCAGTCTCCTAATTCTGACTATGAAGAGAGAAACCTATGACACAAAACTGTGCATTATTTCCCTCTGCTGGAACCTGAATAAAATTGCATGAAAAGAGGCTTGTGAGGACCTTCAGGGTAATCTTGTGGGCACAACCTCCAGCTGTGGGAAACTAATGAGAATTGTAAAGAAAATAGCAACAGGAAACAATGACCGGTAATGTCTGTTAAGAGCAGCTGGAGGCAGGAGCTAAAGGAAAAAGTGGCTTTTATACAGTCTGCTAGATGAGCCTAGTAGAGGAACATTGTCATGGATGAGTGATCCCCAGGCACCCCTGCTGGAAGCCTTCCCCCTCACACTACTGAGATGATTGAAACTGTATAGTCCAGCTAAGGATGTGGAGGTGTGAGTTGCTTACCCGTGGGTATCGTTCTTTCCTATAGATTTCCTACTTGCCCTTAACCCATAAATAAATCTGCTCAACTTTTGAACTTTGTGATCCCGATTGCCAATAAGGTAGCATTTTGGTTTTGCCCTCTATGTGTGTGGGCAGGATATTAGATACAGAAATTCTAAGATCATTTGGTAGGAGACTATAAACCATAGAAATGGCATTTCTCAATGTCTGCTAGGCTCTTTGTATCACTAAAGGAGTCTCTGACACAAGGGTAACCTGAGTGGTATAAACATAGAACTATGAATATTCAGGGTCAAAAAGTATGCATTAAATACTTCCTATCTTTCTAGGCAAAATATCAAGCACTAGGGATACAAAGAAAGATAAAAAGATCATCTCTGTACTCAAAAAGTTCACATATAAGCAATTATGCCTGCAAAAGATATATGCAGCGTCCACAGAGGGAAGATGTTGAAGGAAAGGGTAAAGGAAGGGAATAAACATTCATATAGCATCTACTATATGCCAGGCCCTGTGTTAAGCACTTTCATAAATATTATCTCACTTGATATGCTCTCAGGAATAGGAAAGGCTGTCTTCAGGAAGTGAGATTGGGAGCCAACCAGGAAAGGAAAAAGAACACTCCAGGTATGGCAGTAGAATGGGGAGCAGCATGGAGTGCCTTTTGTCAGAGAGTAAGAAAGCCTATTGCATGAAAAGAGACTTGAAAAATCTCTGCTGCACCATATAGTCCATTGAGGGTATTAAAGTGTGACAAGATTGTAAAGGTAGGAAGGGACCAGGTCCTGAAGAACTTTAAATTGCAAACAGAAGATTTTACATTTGAGCCTAGAGGTCATAGGGATCCACTGGAGTTTACTGAGTAGAGGAGTGAGCAGGTCGTGTAGCGATAATGCTACTTGCAACTGCTGTGGAGGTGTAAGACCAACAACACTAACACACAGAAGGGTTGTTAGCACAGGTTCTTTGATCTGCTTTTCTGAAGGAAAGACAGTTTCAAAAGAGTTAACAATTGTACTTTAATTAAATAATGCAGACAGATAAGTAGAAAGAAGTTAGCATCCAAGAAAGAATCAGATAAACAGGGTTCCGACTGTCTAAATATCTAACTATCTAAATAATAGATATATAGATGTATAATCACCAGACCAGGGAGCACCAAAATCTGGGTTCACAAAGCCAAGGCATCCCTTAACAACAGCTACCCAGAGTCTTATCTGGCCAAATGACAAAGAAACATTGTTCACATGAGTGAACTCAAAGCAAAATACCAATCTCACAGAATATGTATCATTTTGACTAATTGGCTCAGAGCTAGAAGGCATCACAACCCACTTGACCTAATTAGCTCCGTACCAAAAGGTGTGAAAGCCTTCCTGCAAGCAAGCTTACCCAAAGCAAGCTTCCACCTAAGCAAGCACCTCCCCCAAGGCAATATAAATCTCCCTGAATAACCTGATGCTCATTATGTGACTCAGGATGTGTCACATTGTGAGCTGGGCTGATACTCAAAGCGACAAGACATCCATGATTGAAATAGCTGTGTACTTTTCCACCTAGGAATACAGCCCCTGTTCCAAGGAAAAAAGGGAATAATGTGGTCACAAAGGTCTATTAATGGACAAGAAAGTTCTTATATTCCATTACTTGCACATTTAAAAAAATCAATTTGGCAGCTAAGTGAAGAATGGATTGGATTGGGGAGAAATTTTAAGGCAGGGAGACCAACCAACAGTCTATTACAATCATTTAGATATCATATTGATGAAGGTCTGGTACCAAAGTATTGGCTAGGTGAGAGAAAAACAAGTGATATCAACAAGATATACTGTGAAAATAGAAACAAAAGATTTGATATGGGAGAATGGTTGTGAATGAAGAGTCATCCTTGACCCTCAAGATTTCAAATATGAGTAACTGGAAGTCATGTCTACAATAATGGTAAGGAAAGATTTGAGAAAAATGATAATGAGTTTTATTTTGAACATGTTGAATTTGAGCTATCTACATAATGTCTAATTCCAGATGTCCAAGACGCAGTGTATGATGAGAAACTGAAGCTCAGGAAAGAGGCTAAAGCTGGGCATGTAAATTTGGGAATCATCTACATGAAGAAGATGAATCCATGGGACCTGATAAAATTGGCAAGCAAGAAAATGTAGAATCAGAGAAGGCTCAAGACAGAATAGTAATACCCACACTTAATGGGTATGATCTGGATGAAGATTCAACACCACCTCAACTTTGACATAAATTCAAAGTCACAACATAGGGTGGAAAAATAAGCCAATGGCAAAGAAAGAATTTGACCATAAAAAGGGGACAAGACAAAACACAGAAGAAGATAATGATATTAAAATAGCTACAAGCAAAGTTTCAAGGGAGAAAATGTGAATTGGATACAAACCCAATTAGAATTCCTAGAAGAAATTTTAAAAAACTTTCAAAATTATATGAGTGGTAAAGGAAAAATGGGTAAAGAAATGAGAGTTAGGGAAGAAAGTTTTTTTTTTTGAGGAAACACCCTGGTAAACGTGGCAGAAAAAAAGTAGTGAAGAGAATGACACTTTAAAAAACATAATTGACCAAGTGGAAAAAAGGCACAAAACTTCACTGATGAAAATAACTCCTTGAAAAGTAGAATTAGCCAAATGAAAATGAGGTTAAAAAAAAATCAATGAAGAAAATAATTCCTTAACAATGAGAATTGGGCAAGTAAAAGCTAATAATTTCAAGAGACATCAAGAAACAACAAAATAAAAACAAAAGAAGGGAAAAAAGTGAAATCTCTCCTTGAAAAAAACAAGTGACCTGTGAAAAAGATTAAGGAGAGATAATTTAAGAATCACTGGTGATCATGGGTGCTATAAATATTGCATTGACACTACATTTGGTGATGAGAATGGGATTGAGAAATATCACACCTCTAGTTGGTGACAGATGGGATTTAGAAGAAGAAATGGCTATCCCAGGATGGGAGAATTTGCCTTATGCCTCCCTAGCAAGGGAGTGGTCTAAAAGTATAGGGTTCTGTGAAAGCTAGGAACAGAGACTATTGCAGGGAGAACCTAGAGATTTAGAAACATGTATGCAAAGAATACCAATAAAACCTAGGAGAGAGCTGGAGGCAGTGAGTAGAAGAGGCTGGGTTTTGCTGACAGGCTACTGTATCATGTGTAAAAGCAGAGGCAAGCTGTTACTAGAGCTGGCTAAGTGCCAGCATTTGCATCCTTCTTTAGAAGAGCAACCTGGAGAATGTCAGGTGGAAGGAGAGTACTGGAGAGTCTCTGGAAGTAGAGAGGGCTATTATAAATTTGGCTCTGAAAAAAGAAGCAAAAAAATACCAGGAGGAAAGTTCATATAGCTTTGGTAGTGTCTGAGCCTAGTTGCTATAACAACTCCCAAGAGAGTGCATTGGGAGCAAGTGATACAATACAGAATGATACATTGTTTCATGGTGAAGCTTTTACAGTGGCAGAAGTTCATCCCATACTGAGAAGAAGGCCCAAGAGGCAGGCAGGGCAACCAGTGTTTAAGGATATACTTGAGGATTTCATTCAACAGGAGATTACTGATATTTTGAGCAGATTCACTCAAAGGATGGGGGAATTCTTAGTGCTTTGGATGGTAAGAATCATTGACGAAGGAGCTGCTGGGGTAGTGATAGATAAACTGGACTGCTTGAAATGTATAAGTGCCAGAATTCTTTTGTCCAGCAAGCTTTTAGAGACTTTTATTTAGCAGGAGGTAACAATATGACCAATCTATTAGCTTTGGCTGCTGATGGAGGCAATAGAATGTATCCTGCTGATTCTATGTGGCCTAGTGGAGACAGAACCTGGTATTTACTTAGAGACTGTATGAGAAAGTTGAAAGACGAAGTAATGAAAACTTCTATCAAGATTGGAAAGGCAGATATGTATCATGTTATTCCCTTAGCAGTTCCTCATAGAAATATCATGGTGAAGACAGCTCCTCCTGCTTATAAGCCCCTACTTCTGACTGCTAATTGGTGAAATAGGGCACCTCTTTCAGAAGAGCTGGATAAGATTTCACAGTTAAGTGACTTAGGAGAATGGGAAAATGATAAATTTTCTCAAGATAGAAGAGTAAATAGCCAGTGGATTCAAAGTCAGAATAGATTGCCAAGAAAAGAACTGTTTACTGCTCTATTGAGAGAAGGGGTTGATTTTAGGAAAATTGATGATATTCCAAATAATGAACTGTACAAAATGTACCAAGAAAATAGCCTTGATGTTAGACAGAAAAGAGAAGTGAGAACTACTCCTATAGATGCTCCTGAACGATTGTATCCAACTTTGTCACACTTTCAGGGGGATTCAGATTAAAGAAAGGGCTGGGATAGGTGGAAGTGGTCAATATGCATCAAGTTATTGGAATAGAGCAAGGAGGACAGTGTCATATATTTTTCTGTGAATGAGGTTATGATAGTGAGTCCATGGACTCCAGAAGCGCAGCTAACCCTATATTTGTCTCTTTTTGGTATTTTGTCTGTTAAACTTGTTTGTGAAATTTGTTGTCTGCAGGTTTGTTACCCTCCACCTGCAGATGCCTGATTGCTTAAGCCAGATGTCACCCCTTGTCCATTACTCTGATATGCCACTTCTGGACCTGGCGTTGACCAAGTTCCAGATGACAACTACTGAACTGACCTTCTAAATGGGATCTCCTGGACCTGGCTTTGAACAAGCTCCGGATGACAGCTAAAGAATTGAACTCTCTGATGGGACCTCTTGGGGCAAGGACTGCTCTACATCCAATTTCAGCTTGAAGTAGCTTTGGAGAAGAGACCTTTGCCTCCTACCCCAAGATTTTGAGCCCCATTCATTTGAAGGGGGAAAGATGGGGTGTTTGTGCCCCTGCCCTAAGCTATTGTTTTATGTGCAAAGTTTTTTTTCTATTATCCCTGTTATATTGTTGCAAAGTTCTGTTGACACCAATTTTTCCACCAGTTATCCCTAAACTTTCGTCTATTGTTAAGGTATCTTTGCTATGTAAGGGACATGGAAGATCTTGGAGCCAAATGTAATGGAAATGGGAATTTGAAGATCTCCCCTGCCCCTTAATAGACCTAGGGAGGAGTTTGAAGATCTCCCCTGCTTTGAAAGTGAACTCTGCCCCTTAATAGGCTGAATGTAATCACATGGAGCCTGTGATGGAGGGAATTTTCTGAAGGGTGGATCAGGGGTCACGGGAAGCTTCCCTGCTGTGAAGAAAAACTCTACCCCCTTATAGGCTAAATATAGTCACTTGGACCCTGTGGTGGGAGGAGTTTTCAGAAGGGAAGCAGAACCCACAGGAAACTGGAAGTCAGAGTGTACCAGATGGGTGGGGGAGAGACAACACTCAGGCAAGGAGTCAGTAAACTTGTGAGTAGATATTGATATTGTATTGTTTTGTGGGAGGCTGAAGGATTGCTATAGCTCTCAGCGTTATTTTGACTTCTGAATATCTTTGGTATGATGATGAAACTGGCTTACTCATTTGGGGATTCAGTTTTCTGGTGTCTAAATAAATCCTTCAGTTCTATCCTCTATCTGGAGAATCTGGCATATTTTGCAATAGAACATAATGCAATAGTTATAGTCATGGTCTTTATCATGATTGTGGGTACTGTAAATATTGCATTGGCACTACAACACCTCCAGAGAGAGAGAACTAATAAACTCGGAGTACAAATTGAATCATTTAAAAAATTTTTCCCTTAGTTTTGTGTATGTGGTTTTTTTTGCAACATTGCATGATGTCATATATACAATTAATATAATATTGTTCACCTTCTTAAAAGGTGTCAGAAGAGTGGGAGGGAAAGACAGAATTTTGAAACTCAAAATTTTTAAAAAATGAATGGTAAAAAATTTGATGTAATTGGGAAATATGTAATAAAAAACCATTTTTTTTTAAAATAGTGCTCTTGAATAACGAATGAACTAATGTTACTGAGAACCCTGAAACTTGATTTATGACTCTTTTGTGCCCTGAGAACATGTGTCTTTGATTAAGACCTCTGATCAATATTCAAAAGGTTTGTTGTTTTCTCTTAACTACCCAAACACAATAAGACTAAAAAGAACCCTGGTGCAGTCACTAGAGGACTGACTGACTTTGGCATCAAGAAAACCTGGCTTCAAGTCCTGTCTCTGACAAATACTGATGGTGTGACTCAGGGCATGTCATTTAACCTATTAGTGTCCCTCTGGCCATATTAGTTATAGAACATGAGATCATAGTACTGTACAGATCTGTCACATATCTGTTTATCTAGCTTCTAGATACACTTGCACGTCATGGCATCACATCCCTGATATCTTGGTCATCTTTGAGAACAAAGGACAAACAGCAACCTCTGTGAGTAGAAAACTTTTAGTTGAGCAACTGTAAAGAGAAGCACGAGCAGCTCTCCAGGGGATGGCTGCTGTGAATAGCTTTCAAGATTCTGATTACATAGTATAATGAACACTCTATTCAATAACAAATCAGAGCAAAACATTCTCAGAAAATCAAGATACAGCACAATGTTACAACTTATAACAGATAATCAAAATGCAGCATTCACAATGACCTATCACTAAAATGGCCACATAGTTTTCACCACAGTGGTCACATAGTTTTGAACAAAGTATAATCATTCTGTCAGTCAATCACTTAGTAACTCAATCATTCAATCAACTTAATCATTCAAACATCCTTAAGGAGCCTTTCCTCATTAAGGGTCACAAAATACAAAAGTCAACGTTTTCCACTCATGGGGCACACTAAGTTACTCAGCACTGTCTTAAGGGGTGGTATAAAATACACAGGCCATCCACCTCTCAGTCACAAATAAGTTACAATTTCAAGGTCATAAGTAAGTTACAAGTTCAATCAGTCACTACTCAGTATCCACAGAGAGATCTCTTCATCTTGACTGGAGGTAGGCTCTCAGATTCCCTGGATCTCCTTCTATGGTCCCAGCTTTGGATTTACCAAACTGTCACCTGGGTTCAAATACAGACAGCTCCCACGTCCTTGTCCAGCTCTCCATGCAGTCCCTGTTCCACTCTGAAGCTCACAGTGTCCAGTCCACCTTAAATCCTTCACAGTCTCTGTTCCTGGGAAGTCAAGGCTTAACAAGCCACAAACAGACAAAATACTGGCACCACAGTCATGCTTCCTCAGTCTTCTGTAGCTCTGGCTGGTCCTTAGAAATCCTCAGCAGGTTGGCTGGCCCTTGGACTCAGCAGCTCCTCGGCAGCTCCAGCTGGCCCTGCAGAAGTTTCGGCTGGTTCCCAGAATCAAAATCACTTCATCCAGGTTCTCAATATCAAATCATTCACATCCACGCCCACACACACCCACACACCCACACTCACACACACCCACGCACCCACACACAGACACATACACAGATACACAGATACAGACACAGACACACACACACTCACACACACACACACACACATGCACACACACACACACGGCATTAACTCCTTCCTGTTTCAGCCATTTCCTGTTTCAACCCCTTCCTGTTACATCACCAACAGGGGTTAATACCTTCTGTTTCTTTAACGGAGTCTTGATTAATTACTAAGTGGTGGGTACCTGTTAGCTTTGCCAATACAAAGGGATAGAATTATATTACTATCATAGCAACATAGCTTCTTTCTTCCTTCCTTCTTTCCTTCATTCTTTCTTTCTTTTTCTTTCTTTCTTTCTCTTTTTCTTCTCTTTCTTTCTTCTCTCTCCACATAAGTTATCACACCCTTACCTGTCCCTAAAGAATCTGTACCGAAAAAGAATGCAAATTTTAATCTCTGAAACTTTATTGTTGTTGTTTTGTTTTGTTTTTTTCTCTTGAAGCCTGGCCTTAACCCCAAATCACTCTGGCCCCAGATCAAGCCCTACTTGGTCACTGTTTGCAACCTGATTGGCTCAGAATGGATATAAATAGCAATTGCTTCTGTTTTGGCCAGAAATCCTCAGATTCTTCACTTCCCGGATCTATTTTTTTTTTTAAGAGGCCATTCTTTGCTTCATTTTTTAATACCTTAGTCAGTGAATGGGTGTTGCCTCCGTCAAACTGAGACCTGTTAAAGATCTTACCTTGAAAAGGTCGTGGTTTCTTGCTGTATCTAGGGCCATCTCCATATCTGGCCACTGGATCCAGATGACTCTAGAGGTGAAAGTAAGGCTATTAACTTTGCACAGCCTTCCCTAACATAAATCCTGTTCACCTGCATGTCATGGCATCACACAATTAGTTTAGGAGGAATAGATTGAATTTAGGTCTTCCTAATTCCAGGTCTAGTGTACTGTTGCCCAGAACACATATAAAAAGTACACACGGGATGTCAGTTTCCTCATCTGTAAAATGACAGTATCTCATTAATAACATTAGTAGTAGTAGTATTACTACATTAATAGTATCTCAGATATCACATAACTGTTGTAAGAATAAAATGAGACAGTATATTTTAAAGCACTTTGCAAACCTTACTGTAAGCTAAATGAATTGCTATTTTTAGTATCATTATTATTCATCAATTACACTTAGATAGATTGGATAGCAAAACAACACTATCTGCCATTGACATGTTCTTTGTGGATGAATGAGGTGTAATGGTAGTAACAATATAAAATATAACTCTCCTTGATTATGAAGAATGCAGCTTGGACAGACCAAATGACCTCTGCTGTAGCCACTGCCATCAGGTCCTCTTTGTTAGTCACACTACATCAACAGAAACATTTCTATTTCATTTGAGTGTGAGAGATGATTTCATTGCTATTCTTGCTCAGTCTTCCCCAGAGCAGGAATCTTTATAATATTTGTGCCCAGTCTTTAAAGAATCATTCCTCTTTTCTTTTTCTTTCTTTCTTCTTTCTTTTAATGTAAAATTTCAACCTTGGCCTTTGACATAAAAGTTCAGTGTTTCACCCATCTGGCACATAGTCTTCCATTGGAGACAGTCTGTGTGTTCTCTATTTAAGAATGCCTTAGTCTTATTCAGATGCTGCTATATTTATAATTATTTTTTGTTTGACATGGTGCAAATGCAGCTAACTTCAAATGAGAGCCAGTAAACTAGTAAATTGTTTTGCTCCTTGGCTGTTCAAAGCATGCTAAGAATGTTAGAATACATCACCAGCAAAACTAACCAGAAGCATCAGCTGCAGAACTTAGAACAAGACTTTTTTTTTAAAGACATTAGATATTAACACCTCCTTTTTCTTCTTAGAAGATGAGTTCATCCTATCTAATATGCATTAGAAACAATCTTCTCATTTGATGAAAGGTTTTCAAGGCACGAATAAAGGGCCAGGCTGGTTGTCTACAGGAGCAATTAACAGAAGCACACAAAGTCTATTTCCGTGGCCTATTTTCTCAGGCCGGTATTCAGTGTAATTATCCACATTAGAGGAATTTTCTGAGTTAGAAGAGAGGGTCATAAGTCAAAGGGAGCTGAAGTTCACCCTGGGGAATTTAACTAACTGTTTGGTTTTAATAATTCTCCATCAAACACTCTCTACAATATCAAAAGGAATCATTTCTGTGTTAGCCTCCGAGAGCCTTCAGTTTTTGTGATTTCCTGGACACAAGGCAAAAATGTGGGTATTATTTCCCACTCAGCTGCTCCTGCATTTTTAGACTGTCTATCTGAAGTGATAATGCTAATTAAATTCTTGATAAAGGATGAGTCAATTTGCCCAAATCATGACCATTCCTATGAATAACAAATGCTATGGATCTCAAAATAAAATTCTGTGATTAAGGCCTGGGCCTAAAATAGAAGCATAACCTGAGATACAGATATTTACAAACCCAAAGATGTGTATAAAAAATACATGCCCTTTGAATGGAAAGATGCTACCTTGGCCATTGACATGTGATCTCACATAGGAGCAGTACATGGGAGCACATCAAGAAAATTTTAAATTCCATGAGATTTTAGTTGAGATTCATATATATATACACACACACATATGTGTGTGTGTGCGCGTGCATGTGTATATATATCAGTCAATCAATAAACATTTATTAAGTACTACTATGTGCCAGGCACTATGATAGGCTCTGGTAGATGGTATAAAGTATACATGTATACATAAATATGTGCATATGTATAAATACTTGCATATGCAAATTGCATACCATATATAAATATGCGTATACACATCCACACATGTACATTACACACATACACACATTCAATAGAATGTTGAACTATTAAATGAGAAGACATATGTCTATGAGATTTTCCCAGAGATGCAGCATTCCCTCCTAGAACACTGGAACTCTGGCTTAGCTTTGATGCGCACTGAAACCACCTTTATTATGCTGGTAAAAGAGACCAATCTTTTTCTTAGATTAGATTCTTAGATCCAGATGGACTTTTTTTTTCTAGATACTTTAGAACTGCAATAAAATGCCTAAGAGAGAAAGAGTGAGAAAAAGAGATTTTTCATTGTTCCTATTATATTTATAATGGAATGAAATAAACTTGTGGCCAATTTCACCAGGACTCATTTGGTATTTACATAAGAGATGTCATGAAACATGTCTGCAACCAATGTACTAAGCTGGAGCTAAACTCAACTGCTTTGAAGACCTTTAATAGTGCTGCGACAATCTTACTCCCAGAGTGACTGCACCGATTTTTTTTTTAATGAAGAAAGGACTTTTACCCCCCCTAGCTATAATATATTTCAAGCATCAATGACTTCCACCACAAGAAAACTGACTGTGGGGCTGAGAGACGGTTGCTCAAATTCTTTTTTTTTTCCTTTCCTTTTAACACTATGCCAGAAGGTGCCCTTTTCTCATGTGAGGAGAAGGATGAATGAGTAGAGATGAGGGCAAGGAAGATGGTAATGGAGATCAGTGCAGGGCTTAAATGACTGTAGTTAACATAGCCAACAAGGCCTATTCATTTAAGGACGTCGACGATAATGAGAGGCTTTTCCTGACACGTGAATTAATCTACTATTTATTCCATTATCAATAGTAATTTATGGGGAATGATAATATAGCTAAGCCACACACTATGAAATGACTAACCTATCCCCCAGAGGATTTGTGCTTTTCAGAGCAGTGAGGCTATGGCTGTCATTCTGGCCTTCTCAGAGTAGATGGGAAGGGATGCCACATGAAGAGTGCCAGGCTGGGCACTGGTGACGTGGTGAGTGAAGGGAACCAGGACTTCAAATTAGAGTTGGCTCAACTCACCCTGGCTCATAGTTAATGTACATCATGGAGGCAGAAGACTGGGAGCATGGGTTTCACCTCTGTAATGGGAAACAAAAGGGAAGAGGAGGAAGGGAATAAGCGTTTGCATATCACCCACTGTGTTCTAGGCACTGTGTTAACCACTTTTAAAAATAACTGATCTGATCCTCATAATGATCCTGTGAGTACATGCTATTCTTATTTCTAATTTGCAGCTGAGGAAACTGAGGCAAACAGTTGTGCCACCCTGAGGTCAACAAGAATCCAATATTTATGAGCATGAGGGTATTATTTCTGGTTTGCCTATCACATGAAAAAAAAAAAAGATTTTCATTTGACTGCTCGGCAAGACCTAAGAATGCCTACAACAAAGTGCTAGCTGGATTTTCAGCCTTCTTTTTTCCATAGCTATGATTGAGGGAAGAGAAGATATGCTGTAAATCTCTGGGTGGGCAGAGAAGACCTGGACATTGATCAGCCCACATGTAGTTCTGAATATAGACCTCTGTTCTTTGCACTTATTCTTTTCTGCTTTCTGGTGAAGAATTATCAGACTAGGTTGGGACCTCGTCAACTTTGAAAGGACAAGAGAAAAAACTTCCATAAGTCTAGGAGCTAGGGTTCATGGCAGATTTTGTGGATAGCCAAGCTTAGTGAGGAGTAAAATCCTGAGTGGCCTCCTTGATCCAGCATAGAATTAAATTAACACAGGTAAGAGGAATCTACACCAACTCATTTATTGTCTATGCCATGCTGCATTTGGAAATGAACTTGGTGGGGGTAAATAGTATATGATGCTCACTCTTCCAGGAGCTGAGAATGTATAGGGGAGAATATATCCTTGGAGAGGGAGGAAGTGTATGTACTTCTGGACAATATCTTCTCGGTAAATAACCCTTTATAAAAGCTAATTGATGTTCATTGGTTCAATAATACTGGGGTGATAATCACTGAAGGTATCAATGATATAAAGAAGATACTAATTGTCACTGCCAGTTGCTATTTGGGAGAATGAAACAGAGTTGGAGTTCAACCTGGTTAGAAAAGAATCTTCACCCTTTCTTGTCCTGAAGCCTTGAGGGGGAAATATCACCAGAGATTATGTGAGTTACATCTCTTGAAATACCAGGAAACCCTTTACTGAGCCAGATTGACTAGAGGTTTCAGTACCAACTCCAGATTTCCATGATTATAAAAAACCTGCTCTAACCTTTCTATTCTAATCTACCAACTACCTTCTAAATCAGTCATTTCAAAGGATTGGAAGGGTAATTTAGAGCCAAGAGAACACTCAAGAAACTATGTCCTTATCAGCCTCTTGCTGACTAATAAAGAGGACATACAATTGTCTCAGCCATGGTGATCAATATTGATTATTAAGAAAGGAACAACAGTCAGACTATTCATGGTAGAGACCAGTCAAATCTGAAAAAAAAATACACACAAATGCACATCTCTATCTATCTATCTATCTATCTATCTATCTATCTATCTATTGGATATTTCTTCTAATGTTCTTCTAATTTTTTTCAGGTTTACCAGAAAACATTGCTTTTACAAATGTACTCAAAAATTGGGATCCTAACAAACTCTAGTAATTGGGTCCATGCCTATGCATTGATCTTAAAAACAAAGAAACACAGAATCAATCAGAGAATCTCAAATTTAGAATAGTCACTCTTAGAGCATGAGTCAGTTGTACTCTCTATGCACATACTTAAAAGAGATTTCTAAGCAGATCTACTTCAATGCATACTAGAACAGGAATCCCCAGTAGGGACAGACTGATGGCATTGCCTCTTCTTAGAGACTTGGCTGTCAGTAGCACCTTCCCAGTTGCTTTCTGTCTATATAACAATAAAGTTTCAAGAAATTAAAAAATTTATAGCTCCTCATGAGAAGGTCTAGGACCCCTGGTCTGCTTCACATCTTCTGCTTCCTTTTTAAGGTTCCCTGGAATCTAATTCCATTGTACTTGTCATCTAAATTTATTGCCCATTGATTTGTAACATAAACACTCTTCTTTTTTTATTTAGGTCGGTATCCTCACTCTTCTATACAAACCCATTTTCATTCCTACATATACTTTGTATATGACTCATAATTTTGTTCATGTTAGCTCTTCTTTCCCATTCCCCTCTGCCTCCAGAATACTCACTCTTCTCTTTCTGAGGCCCAGGGCTTATAAGTGATTTGTCTACAATAGAAGAGCTAGTCAGTGTCTGCACCAGAATTCAAACTCAGATCTGACTCCAGCTCTACTGGGCCACTTTAGAAGCAAAGATGAAAAGACCAGAACTTAGTAGGAACTTCAAAATTAAAACATAAGAATTACAAGAATTCTAGAAAAGTAATTTTATTTAAATAATCAGAAGGCTCTAGAATCTAATCTAGATGATGATGTTGTGTTCACCTTCTAAAAGGGAAAAGAAACAAATGTTGCCTTGGAATTTTAATGTCTTCAAAGGTACAGAGGGAGACAATAAGAGCAAGAAAGGATTTGAAAATGGAATTTTTGATCTGAGGGTTCTAAGACAGTAAAGAGTAAGGAGGATGAATGGAATGCATTTGTGTAGAAAAGAGGAAGATGATAGGTGAAACTCATTCTTTCTCATAATTGGGGTGTGTGAGAATGAGAGTATGCAAACATGGAAGAAGGGATGAGGTGAGTAGCAAATCAGACTCAAGATGGAGAAACAAGCAGGGATGAGGAGTGGGGTTATGAAGGAAAATAATGTAGAGAAGGGAAGAAGCGTGAGCACAATAAACTTCTTTATCCTGAAAAGGAGACGAAAGGGAATGTGGGGGGAAAAGAATTAGATATAAGGGGTGCCTATCAATTGAGGAAGGGCTGAACAAATTGTGTTCCATAATGGAATATTATTAATATGCCTGAAAGAAATGAGGGGAAAAGACAATTTCAGAAAATTCTGGGTAGCATAAGCTGGGGTATAGAGAAATGAAAATAACTGGAATGATTTATAAAAGGATAGTAAACCTCATAAAGGAAAACAACTTTGAAAGACTTAACTCTCATAAAAGCAATGATGAATTTTTTCTCTAAAGGGCCTATATTACCCAACACCCTAAGAGAGATGATGACTTAAAATCTAAAAAATGGCTTATAATTTTGGACATTGCTACTATATGTATTCAATTTTCTTGACTGTTTATGTGTGAAAAAAGAAGATCCTCTCACCTCAGTTTTTAATTAGGAGGGTAAGTTGGAGGGGGAGAAGTGTGGTTAGCAATAGTGATAACCAAAGAAGGTGGTCCACTAAAAAAAAAATTTGTTTTCAAATACAGAGGGAAAAAATAAAGAAAGAAATTCTGAAGAAAACACTCAGGCAAAATGATTTTTGTCAGTACTATATGGAAATACATGTGTATGTATATGCATATATATTATATATATAATATGTACATAAATATACATGTATATATTTTTAAAGCAAGTGTTATAAAATTGGGATTCATGGTTTCATATATATTTCTTTTTTTTGTTCTGCTATATTCATGAAAATGTTCCCTTTTTTGCAGTTAAAGGTTAGACTATAAAAACCAAAAATTAAAGTTAGAAACCACTTTTCTTATTTACTAGTTGTATAAGGCAGATAATGAAAATGTTAACACTTCCATTTTATAGTTGAGAATATTGAACCTCAAAATGATTTAACAATTGATCTTGAGGCACAGGAAGATGGGAAAGCCTTTAAACCCAAAGACCCATCAAATCAAAGAATCATCTAATAAGATCAGATCAGGTCACTGGTCTCTACTACTAATGAATGGCTAATACATCATAGAAACAAGATTATTCTCAAAGCTAGTTATTGGAAAACTTAGGAAAAATAGTTATTTATTTTGGTTGGGTCACTAGCTAGCTATGTGCCTTGAGCACATCACTTAGCTTCTAGGGACTTTGTTTCTTGTGTAAAATTGTTGTGGGAGGGGAGATGATTGGACTGGAGGACCTCTAACATTCCATACAGCTCAAATATTATATGATTTTATGTCTCTAGACATTTCCAGAGACTTATTTTCAAAGGGAACAGTAGTGATTTATTCTCAGCATTACGGCATCTTGATAATTCTACTGCCTTGCATCATTCACTTCTCTTAGAAATCACTTAAAAATGTGATTGGATGATCTCAACTTTTCCAACCAAAGAAACCACATTGACCTCTTTCCCATTCTAAGTACTGAAGCTCTGTGAATACAGAGAAATGACTCATAGACAGTTGTTATTAATGTCATAGGAAAGCGAATATTGAATTCCATTTAGAATTATCACTTAAAATTTGTTTCTCACATGTGTGAATAGGAGATTTTTATGTCTTGGCACAAATAACTCAAAACCATTTTTGTTGTTTTAGTTTATTTGGTGGCTTAGAAGAATCAAACTCCAGAATAGGAAATTATTTTTTGTAATCCTTTCTTTTAAACAAATAAAAGTTTCCATATGGCTTTTATCAAAAAAGAGGAAAAACTTCTGACATTCCTGTTATATTCATGTTTGTTAGTGACTGATCCCTTTCTTTTGATGTCTTCAGGTTATGGATTTTATTTCAGTTCCTTCATTCTGAGGAGAATGTTTACCAAGCTTGTGTAAAGCTTTTCCTTTAAAAGATCAAGAGAGTTCCCCAAAGAAGTAAAAACAATAGAATGATGAGTTTCATGATTAGAGGCACCAGAGATCCAGATGTGATCAGTGACTGAAAAGAGCTTATGGCTACTATACAGGGCACCCATCCAATCCAATAGACCTTTAGGAGGAAGGGACAGGTATGTCTTTATTTGTGTATTTTGTGAGACAGGAAATATGAACACAAAAATATCTTAATATACGTGGAAAATATTATGAGTGCAAAGGAAAAGACTAGAATAAGTGTCATGAGAAGGTTGAAGAAGGAGAAATTGACCTCACCTAAGAGAACACCTAAGTTGGGCTTAGAGGAAGCACAGAATTTCAACAGGTGGAGTTGAGGGAAACTTATTCCAGGTAGGGGGAAAGAAATGGTCAACTCAGGGAAAGACGTATAGTCTTTGTTACAATGTATAGCCATAGAACAAGAGCTTTAGAGGTAGAAGGGACTTCATAAGCCATCTATTCCAACTGTTTTTTACAATAGATGAGGAAACATGAATATAGAGGCTGTGTGACTTCAGATCTTCCTGACTCCAAATCTAACCCTTTATCCACTACAATATATACATGAAGGAGTATAATATTAAGATAATCCTTCATAACATAAGTAGTTGGATGGCAGATTGTACAGGGCTTTGAATGAGTCAAGAGAAAAAAAAGCTACTGATATTTTAGTAGAATTATTTTTCAATCAGAGCAGTATGTTAGGAAGATAACTGGTGCAGCAATGAGAAGAATGGCCTAGAGAAAATTTAGTCTGGAGTAGGAAACTCACTTTCGGTTTAACTAACCATTGGCACTGTTATCTATTGACCTGATGTCCTTCACCAAAATGGACCCAAATCTGAAAATGTCCATGCTGACCCTGGAAACAATGCCATCCATCCCTCTGAAAGGCTACACTGTAGAAGTGCCAACTTCTCCATGGTTTTTAGAATGTAGGTGGCCTTCAGTTTCCAAAAATGACCTTGCCCTGTATTACTGCACCAGTCCTATTAGTCTGAGATATGTGATCAATGTGGATTTGTCCAATCAGAAAAACACTGAGCCCCCATATATTGGAAAACCCTGCCTCTTCTCTGTTCTGCTCTTTTATACAGTCCTAGTCACATGACATAATGGAGTAAGCTTTCATGGGAATCAATGGGCATCTTAGATACTGTGTACAGGATTTTACTCCTTTTACACAAAATATACCTAATAACACTAGTAAAATTAGCATTTTTATAATGCTTTAAGGCTTGCAAATTGTTTTATAAATATATCATTTTATTGTCACAACAACTTTGAGATGTAGGTGCTCATTTTACAAATGAGGAAACTGAGGCAGATAGTGGCTAAATGATTTGCCCAAGGTCAAATGAATAGTAAGTTTCTGAGTCTGGATTTAAACTCAGGTCTTCCTGACTCTAGGTCCAACATTCTATCGACTACACCATATAGCTGTCTCAAAGGAATATCTAGGGAATGAATAATATGTAACAGAACAACAAAATGTGTTAACTATACACTCTCATAGCTTCTTCTAGACTCAGGCCATCTCTAAAGAGTATATAAATGCATGATCCAAACCCGGGGGTTTAAGGAAAGTTATAGCTCAGTTTGTTAACTCCACCTTCCCTAGTCAGTCTCCTTTATGAGATGACAGTGTAGGAAATATAATAAAGTTTCACTGATATTTGACTCATGATATCCAGTTGGTCTAATCATTGGCCAAAAACTTCAGGGTCTCTGCATCCAGGTCTCTCCTTCTCCTTTTTCACGGGCCATGGATTCAGCACAGCACTGGTACGGACCGAGGCCCCTATACCTAATGCTTTTCCTTTCAGGATCCAGTCATTGGCTGGGATCTCCAACTGTTTCTTGCCACAACTATTTCATCACTCCTAGAGCAGCATGATTGGACAAAGCAAGATATAGCAAGGATAGCCAGCAGATATACCTTGGGATGTCTGATTTTGAGACCTTCAGCTCCCATTTTTGGTAGTCTTCACATATGTCTCAGCCCTCTCTTTCTCCCTTCATTCCTTCTCACTCTTTTGGTTTTATGGACAGGGCATACCTGAGGTGCAGAGCTATTGTCTGATGGAGCATAGATATTTACTCTCTCTTACACAAAAGTCCAGGAGATTGCTGTTGAGGGCCTAAACTAGGGTGCCTAAGATGGGAATCAAAAATAAAGAACTGATTTGAATGGTATTAAAGAATACAGTGTCTGGGTCTTGGCAATTGATTAGATGTGAGAAAAGATCAAAGATGGCTTCAAAGGCTAAAGCCTGGATGGCTAGGAAAATAGCAAATTAAATAAAGAATGTAGGAGGGGGTAAGATTTGGGAGAGGGATAGATTAAGGGTTAATTTTTAAACATGCTTATATCAAGGTCGTGGCAGGACTGGTAGCTGGGGAAAGGCAACAAGCAATTGGAAATGTAAGCCTGTCCCTTTGGGGAGAGGTTGGAGTTGGAAGCCATCTGCGCAGAGGTGGTTATTGAAACCATGAATGTGAATGATGTCCCTAAAGGAAAGAGACTATAGAAAGTAGAGAAGAGGTACAAGGTTAGAGCCTTGGTGGACAACTAACAGGATGAAGAACCCGCAAAAATAACAAAAAAGTGAGCAATCAGAGGTAGGAGAGCCATGTTGAAGAAGCCAAGGAGATGGTCTCAAGAAGGAGAGGGTGGGTAACATTGCCCAATGTGGCAGAGATCAAGGGGGATGAAAATAGAAAGAAAGGAAAGGATATTAGATTTAGCTATTTTTAGTTTATTATTGACCTCAAAGAAAGTCATTTCAGTAGACTCTAGAAGACAGAATCTGGACAACAAAAATTTAAGGAATGAGTTGATGGCCATAAAATGGGTACTGCAAATGAACACTTTGCTGTTGAATGCATACAATATACAGGGTAATATGTAGGATAATTTCTCTAATTGATGAGGAAATTAAGCTTATTTTTACATCCCATATCACTAACAAAAATCAGGAAGGAATATGACTTTACGGAAATATCTGGGTTGGGGTTGGGGGGTGTGTGGAGATTGGGTCACCTTGGGTCTAGTTCTAGCTAGCTTTGCAATTATATAATTAAATGGCTATGTAATCGCCATTTCATTGCTTATTTTAATTTTAATTTCACTGTTTATTTCTCCATGTCTAAAATAATTCTAGTTTTATCTAAATCACAGAAACTATATGTAAATACACCTTGAAATGTTAAAACATTATTCAATACTGGCTGTTTGCATTGATTTAGATATTCTAAATATACTGAATTGTCAAGGCACAGTTGAAAGAGACACAAATTTCAAATCAGAGATCTTGGGTTCAAATCCTGCCTCTGTTATTTATGACCTGGGTGGCCTGGGACGAATCACCTAACTTCCCTGGAACTTAATTTCTAAAGTGTAAGTTAAAGGAGATGAAGCAGATGGTGTATAAGGTCCCTTTCATTTTAGGACAGGCATGTAGGAACATATAGAAGGACCAAGTTGCATAGATTAAAGCAAAGGAAATGGGGCTATGAGAAGAATTTTATTGTAGTATCAAAGTGAAATAATGATATCTGCTTACAAATATTTCCATTTAGAGCATATTTGCAAAGATAGGAGAAATTATAATGAATTATAGGAAAATTATTTATAATTTCTCACATCACTTGATATGCCTTGTCCTTCTAGAGTTAATCTATGATCCCGTGAATAAGATATAAAAGTCATGTGTGGTACTGACAGCAACACTGAATTGTGCCACAGGCATTTATGTTTCTTACTTTGGCTTACTAGTGTTCCAACCTGTGGACTTTCTGTAGTAGTACTAGTAGCAGAAAGAGGAGGAGTAATAATTGTAGTAATTGATTTTCCATCCATGATAATCTTTTGTATTTCATTTTGAGTTCCTCGGTATGGTCCTTCCACTTCCCTGGTAGCTAGAGAGTGGTGAAAGAAGTAAAATCGTTTCAGGGACACAAAAGCAGCAAGACAAGAGTGACCATGAGATAAATACCACAACTCACAAGAGTTCAGTGTTAGGCAACTAGAGTTACTCTGGTTTCAGAGGCTTCTGGCAACTCAGAGAATGGCAGATAAGGCAATCAGTCTTGATTTTTGATGGAAGAGACACAAAAACAATTCTTCTTAATCAGATGTTCTAACCAGCCTTTAAAAGAAAAAAAGCATAACATATAAACCAGTCTCTGGCATGCTGCCCTTTATTTAGCCAAGTTTTGGAAAAAGCAGCAATTTTACAGCAGTCAATGATTTATCACCCCTGGGAATCCAAGGAGATTTCCCGATGTGAGCTATTAATTTTCTTTCTCTGAACATTCCAAATCATCTCAGAAGGGGAGTATGTGTACCCCCTGACCCTGAACATTTTTTTTTCTGATTTGCATTTTCTTTTGCTAAATAGGTCACAGAACATTGTCTATCCTGATCCACTGTTTAGGGGATACTGGGGCTATCCATGCTCCCCTCTTTTTTCTCCTCTGCTTTAGGAATCACATGGATTCCTGAAACAATTGAAAATTTGGCTGTATCTACACCTGTAACTACATCCGCTATTATGACCTGAATGGAATGGGCCATTGAGTTTACTCTAAGGGTCAAAAAAATCATGAAATGAGTTGGTTGCCATTAAAGGGTACAAACAATGAGTTGATCAACTAGACTTTTTCACTTTTCAGTTGTTTGTGCCTTGATTCCCCCACAGCTGCAGAGCTGAATCTTTTGTACTCTTCCCTTATCCTTCTCAACTTTTCCTTCCTTTGTCTTCCACACCTTCCTTTAGAGCCAATAACAACATGCCAGCTAGGCTGCCTGCTTACGTAATGTCTTTCATCTAAGTCCCATGGAGCACTTTGTGGACTTTATAGATACACTCCACGTAGTCTCTGAGGGTTAGAATATAACAGGCAGAAGGCAGATGGAGATTCAGTGGAGATCTGCAGGTAGTAACTGGATGACCAGGTTTTTGTTGTTTTGTTTTGTTTTTTCTGTTTGGGGGTGGGGAGCAGTGTTCAGAGCTAGGGAGTGTAGCATCTGGAGCAAGCATTGCAAAGCATGAGGCCTGAAGGAAAATACCACAAGGATAGATCTCAAGAGAGACCATGAGGCTTCAACTAGGGACGCTGCCACAGACAAATGAAACAGAATGGGAAGGTCTCATGCAGAATTTGAGGAGGTCTCAGAATCCTCTTCCTCAGCCAATACTGGCCTCTACCTTCATTGTGCCATGGACAGTTTTCATCTGTGACTCTTCTAGTCAGGGGCAAACATAATAGCAATGGAGTATCCCATACTGAGGTTGTGCTGCACCCCTGGAGCACAATGTAGGTCCTTTGATTCCACAAATCCCTGACAGAATCATAACAACACTAGCAAAGTACTATAAGGGTAGTTGAGTCCAATCCCTTCATTGTAGAGATGAGGAAAATTAGTTCTAAAGAGGTTAAATGACTTGGGTCACATAACTAGTAACTGACTGAGGTAGGAGAAAAATGTTGCGTGGTAGCAATGAGAGGACAAAACGTTGTTATCTCCTTTGATCCCAGAATATGACAGTAGAGATGCAGAAAGATATACTATGGGGTTGGAGGATGACTGTGAGGAGAGACAAGCTATGTTTCAGTACCCTGGGGCAAAGCTCTAGTGTCCAACCTTAGTCATAACTCTCTATATTGTCGATGGAATCCATGCATGGAGCAGAGAGTTGGAATGCGTCCTCTGTGGTCTTTTTCAATTTCCCAAATCAGGAAGATTCTCAAAGTAAAATTGCAAGTGAAGGGTAGGTGTCCCTTCAGTTCTCATTCTTTATCTTCTTTTTTCGAACCATTCTTTTTATCCGATTAAAAGCTATTTCATTTCCTTGAGGTCCTCTGCATGATCAGATTTTTAGCATTTATTTGAAATACATGTTTTCTTTTTTTTTTTTGCTATTGAAAATCTCACAATGATTGACCACCAATGTGTTTAGTAGCTGTCTCCAATATTACAGCCAGCTGCCAGCTGTTCTGCCTTGTGCTGTGCATCCTGAATTCCAGGCCCTCCTGAGTCCTCTCCAACTGCTACATCAATGAAAAGTATGGCCACTGTTCTCATTTCAGAGATTGGTCACATCCTCAAAATACAATAGGAATTAAATGCAGTCAGTGTCTCTCCTCTCTCCTGAATCAGTAGCTGTCTGGATTATAATTACTGACATTTATGTAACATTTTCTTTTGCAAAGCACCTTACATATGCTATTACATTTGATTGTCACAACGTGTATGTAAGATGTGCTGTTATTATTATCCCTGTTTTACAAATGAAGAAACTGAGGAAGAGAGGTTAAGTGACTTACCCAGGGTCATGTAGCTAGTGTTTGTCTGAGGCAGGTTTCAAACTCAGACCTTTCTGACTAAAGCCCAAAACTATCCACTGAATCACCACTTAGCTGCCTATTTATAAGCAGTTCAGAGGACAAAATATTAAAGAAGAAACTGAAGGAAAACAAGCAATCTTATTCTGGTTGGCTGATTCCTCTCTCTGTACCCCCAGCACACACAGAAGGCCTGGTATAAAGGAGTGGCATAATACATATTGGTTTTAGACATTTCCTATAGCAAGTTAACATGGCAGAATAGGTATTGCTTTTCTCTGGCTGCTATGCCAAGTAAGCCAGTCTCTAGCCAGAATGTAGTTGTGCCCAATGAATTTGATCATATGTCCATGTCAGTCCCTTGGCATCTAGGAATATCCTTTCCCTTGAAGCCAAGCATAAGCTCCTCTTTTTCAAAGCATGATGTTCCAATACAAGGGAGAGAATAAGAAATGTCTTTTCTCTTTCCATGTGAGCAATAGATTGATGATGAAGTGCATTTAAAACATTCAGTTTCAATCTCCCTAGGAACCCACCCTAATAAGAGGGAACCACAACAAATGGTTTGACGATATATGCAAAGAGATCAAGGAATGCTGGAAATTTGACTTGATAGACAATCAAGAAGAAGGCCAGTTTTGCAGTCAGGGAGGTCTCTGACATACACTAGCTGAGTAAAGAGACACAAATTATTTAAATAAGCATGCTAGAAAGCACAGTAGATACATCACTGGACTTAGAGTCAGGAAGACTCAAGTTCAAATCCAGCCTCAGACACTTACTCTGTCTGTCTCAGCTTTACCATCTATAAAATGAAGATCATAATAAGATCATCTCAAAGAGATAATATTTGTAGTGTTTAGCACAATGGAGGGTATATTGTAGGTGCTTAATAAATGCTGATTTCCATCCTTACTTGTTTGTTTCCTTTCTCCCTCTCAGGGTCTCTAGGACACATCTATAAGGGAGAGATGAACATAGGACCATAGATTAAAAGATGGAAATGACCTTCAAGTTCATCTATTCCAGTCCATTATACACTTGAGAAAATTAAGGTAGAAAGAGGTTACATGACTGGTCCAAGATCACATAGAGAGGAAGTAGCAAAGCCAAAATCTAAGCTTGGGTCCACTGGGTCCAAATTCAAGTTTCTTTCTATTAAACCACACTGTGGAGCTATGTGTGCACCAGTGGAGGCAGTTTCCATACTGGGAGTTCCCTATACTGATGAAATGTAGGTCTGAGTTAAATAGACAATTCTTTTGACCTAATTTACAGAATGTAATAGTTCATTCATGATGGTGAGGAGGGAAGGAAGGAAGGCATATAGGCAAGAAAATCCTCCATTTGCCACTTCTGTATTAGATTGAGAGACATATTATTGAATTTCCTTGGAACTTCTCAGAAGATCTCCCATCTTATGCTTGTACCATCTTGGCCTTCACTCTGCAGGCTGGAGAAACAGACAGAAAGTTACTGTTCTTATTTCCTGAGAGATCAACATCAATGCTACCCCTTGAAAAATAGGAGAGGCTTTTACCTGGACAAACGTTCTCCCAGTTATCTTCAAAATGGCAACAGGATACAAGAAACACAATTCTCCTAAGAACAGGCAGCTTCTGTCTGAATAAAATGTAGTTCCTTGGGAGTGGGAGAGTATGGGAAACTCAGTATAGAAGGTAAATAAAAGGCTTGAACCTCTTCCAGGTACACACTTTTCTAGAGCCATTTCCCCCCCAAAAAAAGTGGTTGGTGTACCCCTGTCAAGCACAGCACATCATACAAAAAGCCCGTTTCTTTTCCTGGGCATATGTAGAACATTCCACTGATTCCTCAGAAATGGAGCCATGTGTTTTATATGTCAAAAATGGCATCTACTCGCATGACTGAAATCTTCTAAAAAGAACCTTCAGTGACTTTGGATACTAGGTGCTTGGAGTACGTTTATTTTCAGTAGCAGTTCTCATAAGTCAAAAGTGAGAAAATTCCTTAAATCTGTGCACCATGGAACACTACAGTCTTCAAGTTATTAAAAATGCAAAGGGCAATGGGGTGGGAGGCATAGAGTGGCTGTGAGATGGCTGGAAACAAAATAAAGAAAGACACAAGAAGAACTAGAGTAAAGGATTTTATCAAAGAAATAGACATTTGAAAAAGAAGGTGGGCTGGTCCTGTGACAAGTATGACTACTAATAGATGAATAGATTGAATATTCTACATCTTCAAGACGTCATGAAAAATCAAGGGAAGGCCTCAGCAGTGTGTTGAGTAGGTTTAATGGCCATCTTATGGGAGTTCATGGGTGAGAATCTCATGGGATGGGCAGGCATGGATAGGCTGTGACCCACATCATTGCAAAAATCATTCACAACAATGAAATCCCAGATCCCTTTATTGTGTTAGAAGATGCAGGCAATGAGAAGGGTCAATGACATCTTGAGATATTCCAATAGGAGTGACATTCTCAAAACCATGCAAAAACAAATATAAATTCCTGGTAAGTGCTTTTCCTTTAAGGAAGTTGGTGAATATAAGCAAATATATGTGCAATTGTGTGTATGTGTGCATGTGCACAGAAAGAAACCCCCCCCCCCAAAAAAAGATTTTTGTCTCAGAGCATTAACATTTTTTGCTATTCTGTAAAATAAAGTCTTCTTTGTGTGCTTATGGGGTTAATTCAGAAGGGTTATTGCCTAACAACCACACAGAAGTCAAATCTCATCACCTTCAGCAGGAATAATTTATGGTTTAATCTTACATGCAGGCGTATTAAATTAGTATTACTCATCAGAACCCGCTTATTAATAAAACAAGCCGAATTAGCCACCAGAGAATCATATTTGGAAATTCAATGACAATTTTACATTTTTAATAAAGACTCAGAAATATTATTGCAGAGCAGGTGGTACAGAGAAATGTGGTCAAATTTGACATTCATTAATAATTGAAGTGTGGAACGTGACAGAGGTGAAAATTGATATTGATTTTTTTCCTCTAATATTTGGAGGAGTCCTAAAAGTAAATAAAATGAGATAACAAGACGTATCGAGTCTTACTGATTTCTTAGATCACCCCCCCATACGCATACACATATAGCACTCTTTTCTCCATCATATTTTGAATAATTCAATGCCCATAGTCTTTCCAGTTCAATGCATTATAAAACACACTCAAGCTGAGTTTCAATCATATTAGACTGAAAGCTGAATTTTTTATGAAGGATTATTTAAAACAAAATGCGTCTTCGGCCCTACAGCCTCTGAAACCAAACAACCCTGAGAGTTCAGTAAGGAAATGTCAACACTGTGGAGAATTTTTTGATTCAAAAAATTAAAGGAATCCTGTTTGATGTATATTAGCCATATCAATATTAACAGCCTTCTGCTGAATTTCAGAACTGATTCAAGAGAGGTGGTATCAGTCTTGTATTTTAACTAGTTGTGAGAGCTCTGAAATACTTGTTCTTGGGCTGAACTTGACCTGCCTTTGGGAAAGTGCCATCCATTTTGAAAAGCCCAGTTCAGGCAGATTGCTCTTCATACTCTCCCACATTGCTCATGTAGACTTGGAAAATGAATAGTGCTCCAATAAAGATGTTATCCGTGGGGATGACTCTCTTTGAAAGAAGAATTTTTTTTTGCTTCCATTCTAAGGAAATCCTGACATCTCTATCTCTATGACCATTCATTAAGCCTGTAGGAATAGGATTTTTGATTTAATCATAGGTTAGTGATTGTCTCCAGTGTCTCCAGCAGTGCCTTATTCCTTCCTCTGTTTCTTCATTAATAGGTGGGCAAGTGAGGTTTTCACTTACCTAGTTTAGGACTGTAGGATCATATATTTATAACTGAAAAAAAAAAAA
>CM053590.1:117215434-117247142 GCA_028646515.1 Pseudochirops corinnae
ATCACTCTTCCATGTTGGCATGTAAATAGTTCAACTTTGATAAGTTTCTTATGATTTCTTTTCAATGTTTACCTTCCCATGCTTCTTGTGTTTGAATGTCAAATTTTCCATTCAGTTCTGATTTTTTCCTCAAGAATGCTTGAAAGTCCTCCACCTCACTGAATGACCATATTTTCCCCTGGAATACTATACTCAACTTTGCTGGGTAGGTGATTCTTGGTTTTAATCCAAGCTCCCTTGATCTCTGGAATATCATATTCCAGGCCCTTCAGTCCCTTAATGTAGAAGCTGCTAGATCCTGGGTTATCCTGATTGTGTTTCCACAATATTCAAATTGTTTCTTCTTGGCAGCTTGTAATATTTTCTCCTTGATCTGGGGACTCCAGAACCTGGCTGTAACATCCCTAGGAGTTTTCTTTTTGGGATCTCTTTGAAGAGGTGATTGGTGGATTCTTTCAAGTTCTATTTTGCCCTCTGGTTCTAAAACAACAGGGCAATTTTCTTTGAGAAATTCTTGAAGAATGATTTCTGGGTTCTGTTTTGGATCATGGCTTTCTGGTAGTCCAATAATTTTTAAGTTGTCTCTCCTGGATCTATTTTCCAAGGTCAGTGGTTTTTCCAATGAGATATTTCCCATTGCCTTCTATTTTTTCATTTGTTTGGATCTGTTTAATAGTATCTTGATTTCTCATACAGTCATTAACTTCCATTTTCTCCAGTCTAATTCTGAAGGAATTATTCTCTTCAGTGAGCTTTTGAGATTCTTTTTCCTTCTGGCAAATTTGACTCTTTAAAGCATTCTTCTCCCCATTGGCTTTTTGGACTTCATTTGCCTTTTGAGTTAGTCTATTTTTTAAGGTGTTATTTTCTTCAGTCAGTTTGTTGACTCTCTTTTCATGATTTTCTTGCATAGTTCTCCTTTCTCTCCCCAATTTTTCTTCTACTTCTCTTACTGGTTTTCAATATCCTTCTCAAGCTCCTCTATAGCCTGTAACCAGTTTACATTTTTTTTGGAAGCTTTTGGTGCTGGAGTTCTGATTGTGCTGTCTTTCTCCTGTTCCATGCTTTGATCCTTTTTGTCCCCAAAAAAGGAATCTAAAGTTGGATGGCTGTGCTTACTTTCCTTCCTTTGCCTGCTCATGTTGCCAGTCAATTACTTGATTTTTGGGCTCAGTAGAACTCTGCTTTCAGAGGGGAGAGCTCTGTCCCAAATCACTGGGGTTTTCACAGCTGCTGTAGCTATTAAGAAGCAGCCATCTCTGCAGGCCCCACCAGCTTTGGCTCACTGAAAATGCACCTCCAGACCACCACCCAAGACCCAATTCCAATCCAGGCAGCTCAAGACAAGAGCATTTAGCCTCTGAATGATTGCTTGGCCCCCCCGCAATCTGCAGGCCAGGAGCTCTGAAGCAGCCATGTGGAGGCAACTGCCAGGCTACCACTTCAGACTGCTTGTAGCTCTGAAGGCAGTGGACCACAACCTCTCCCCAAAATTTAGCCAAGTTCCTCTAACCTTTCCCTTTGTCCTTGCATCTTATGGGTGGGTAAGTCTGGAAACCACCACAGCTGCTGGTGATCTGCTCTCCTGAAAGCTCCAAACAGGGCTTTTCCTGGATGGCCTGGGGCTAAAACTGCATTGGGCTGGGCTCTTCTCCCAGCATGCTGCAATGAACTCTTCCTGTCTGCTTGCTGGGCTGCCTTCAGTGGGAACTTTGTTGCTCTGATCTTTTGTGGGTTCTGGAGCTCTAAAGTTTGTTTAGAGTCATATTTTATAGGTATTTGAGGTGGTTATGGGGGGAGCTTGGACAGTTCTCCTGCTTCTATGCCATCATCTTGACTCCACCCCCCACAGACTAATTTTATACTGTATATCAAGATAAGGTTAAAATGGGTACAAAATTTAGACATAAAGGGTGAGACTATAAGCAAATTAGAAGGGCAAGGAATAGTTTACCTGTTGAATCTATGGAGAAGGGGAGGATTTATGACCAAACATGAGATAGAAGAACATTATGAAACACAAATCAGATCATTTTGATTACATTAAATTAAAAAGTTTTTGCACAAAACCAATGCAGCTAAGATGAAGAAGAGAAGCAGAAAGCTGGGAAACAATTTTTTTAAGTGGTGTCTCTGATAATGGCCTCATTTCTAAAATATCTAGAGAACTAAGTCAAATTTATTAGAATATAAGCCATTCCCCAGTTGATAAATGGTCAAAGAATATCAACAGTTTTCAGATGAAGAAATGAAAGCTATTTATAGTCACATGAAAAAATGGTCTATTGATCAGAGAAATGCAAATTAAAACAACTCTGAGGTACCACATCATACCTATCAGATTGGTTAACATGAGAAAACAGAAAAATGATAAATGTTGTAGAAGATGTGGGGAAATTGGAACCCACGCATTTCAGTGGAGTTTTGGACTGATCCAGTCCTTCTGGAGAGCAATTTGGAACTATTCCCAAAGGACTATAAAACCATACCCTTTGACTTAGCAATACTACTTCTAGGTATAAATCCCAAAGAGATCATAAAAATGGGGAAAGGACCCACATGTAAAGAATTACTTATAGCAGCTTTTTTTTTGTGGTGCCCAAGAATTGCAAATTAAGGGGATGCCCATCAATTGGGGAATGGCTGAACAAGTTATGGTATATAAATGCAATGTAATACTATTGTATCAGAAGAGATGAGCAGGTGGACTTCACAAAAACCTGGAAAGACTTACTTGAACTGATGCTGAATGAAGTGAACAGAACCAGGAGAACATTGTACATAGTAACAACAACATTGCATGAAGATTGATTTTGGTAGACTTAAGTCTTATCAACAGTACAAGGATCTAAGACAATTCCAAAAGACTCAGGATGAAAAATGTTATCAAAATCCAAAGAAAGAAGTATGGAGTCTAAATGCAGATTGAAGCAAAGTATTCTCTGTCTCTGTCTCTGTCTCTGTCTCTGTCTCTGTCTCTCTCTCTCTCTCTCTCTTTTTCTCTCTCTCACTTCTTTCTCATTTTTCCTTTTGGTTCTAATTCTTCTTTTCAACATGATTAATGTGGAAATATGTTTAATATGATTGTATATGTATAGCCTATATCAGATTGCACACCATCTTGGGGAGAGGAGAGTGAAAGGATGGGGAGAAAATTTAGAACTCGAAATCTTATGGAAGTGAATACTGAAAACTAAAAACAAACAATTTTATTTTTAAAACAAAAAGAAACAAACAAACAAAAAAACCCTGCAACTTGGGCAATCATTCCCCACACTTTGGGCCTAGAATTTGATTATACTAATAGCTGCTAATAAAAACCTAATAATTTCTTTTTTAATGAGTAAACAAATAAAAAAGACCCCAATCATAGTTAGCTACTATGCGAATAGGGAAGATCTGGATTCATATTAAGAGGAAGATAATGGAGTTTTAAAAGTTACATAATTTCAAGTGAGAAACATGAAATGGTCCTAAGCACAAAAAGAGGTTTTAGAAGAACTTAAAAAGCACTTTAAAAATCAGATAAGAGAGACTGAGGAAAAATTAGAAAAAAAATAAGAGCAATCCAAGAAAACTATAAAAAGAAAATTAACCAACTTGAAATAGAAAATGAAAAATTTAAGGAAGAAAATAATTTCTTGAAAACGAGAATTGAACAGTGGAAGTTAATGATGTTCTAAGACACCAATACATAATAAAACAAGATCAAAAGAATGAAAAAATAGAAAAAGAATGTGAAACATCTCGTCAGAAAAACAACTGATCTTGTAGAACTGATTGAAGAGAAATAATATGAGAAGAGTTGGACCACCTGAAAATTATTATTAATAAAAGGAATCTTGATACAACATTACAAGAAGCTATCATGGAAAATTGCCCTGAAGTTCCAGAACAAGAAGGCCACTGATCACCGCCTGAAAGAGATTCCAGGAGGAAAACTCATTTATGTCATAGTCAAGTTTCAAAGCTCCCAGGTTAAGGACAAAATTGTTGTCATTGTTTTTTGTCCTTGTAGAGGATCATAGGCCAGTGAGACTCTGACCCTGATGGCTGAACAAGCCTCTCAGGTAAAGAACCTGCTGCTGGGCCTGGCTCAGTTCCCCACCACCCAGGAAAGAACTCAAACACACAAGGATGAGGATTATGTCTTAGAGATAAGTGTGGTATTTACACCTACAAAGAAAACCACACAAAGGAAGAAGTGTACAATGTCCTCAGGGGAAAACAATTAGGAAGGAGATTTATGGCTCTATAAAGCTTGTACCTGGAAGAATTAACATTGGCTCTATACTTTCCACCCTTCCCAGAGTCCCGTCTCTTTTTTATGCACCCACTTGCAACCTCTGGGTATGTGTTGGCAGGGCTTCCCATACTTTCTCAGCCCTGCTGCAGAATGGCAGGGCTCCCTATAACTGGCTCCCCACATGTCCTTAATTCTTGAAAAGGACCATGACATCAGGGAGGTGATACCATGGTATGCAAGTGAATTATATTTAAGTGAGAGAGGGCTATGCAAAGGCACCAGCCTCACTTTCTCCTCCAGCACCATCAGTGTCCAGTGGCAACATATAGATTAGAACCACTGCATGGCCCTTAAGAACAAGATATTGCAAACAACAAGAAAAAAATGATTTAAAAATATCATGGAGCTACAATAAGGATTACAAAAGACCTAGCAGCTACTGTGTTGAAGGCCTGTAGGCCTTGGAATATTATATTTCGTAGAACAAAAGAGCTGCAGTTATGACCAAGAATAACTTACCCAGCAAAGTTAAGTATAATCCTGAATGGAAAAAAAAATGAACATTTAACAAACTGAAAGGCTTTCAGGTATTTATAACAAAAACCAGCAGAATTTAATGAAAAAATCGACATATAAGGTCCAGGAGAAATATAAGATAAACATTAAAGGCCAATTATAAGGGGACTCCAAGAGGTCAAATTGTTTACTTCTTACACATGAAAATATCACTATTTTACGATTGTTATCATTATTTGAATACTTTGAAAGAAAGGCTTGGGCTAAACTGTTTATAATGGGGTGATTCTAAAAAAACAAAACTCTGTAGGGAGACAAAAAAAGAAGGAGTTATCTCATGCTAATGAAGCATAAACAGAAGAACTGATACAAAAGAAGATAATAGGGGCAGGGGGAGTTGGGAGAATAGTGTTGGGACCTTACTCTCATAGGAAATAGGTTAAAGAGGGAACAACATATTTATCTAGAAGGGTATAAAAGTCTTCTAAGGTGAAAAGAAATAAGAAGACAAAGCCTGGGCGAAGAGCATAAGGGAAGTACTCTTAGAAGAATGGATAGGTTAAGGAATAGGAGGGCAAGGTAGCAGGTGGAAACAAAGTAGAAGAGTGAGGAAAGATGGGGTAAATAGAGTGAGAAGCATCATGAGGAAAAATAAGGAGGAAAATAAATTAGTCATTATAGCTTAGAATTTGAATTGGATGAATTTACCCATAAAAAAGAAATGGATAGCAGATTAAAAATTTGAATTCAATAATATGCTGCTTTCAGGAAATACAATAAAAGTAAGAGATCCACACAAAGGTAAAATAAAGGTTTAGAGCAGAATTTATTACATTTTTTTAAAAGCAGGGTTAGTAATCATGATCTCAGACAAAATTAAAGCTAAAATAGACACTTAAAGGAGAAAAATAAGAAAACTACACTATGTGTTACCAATATTATTCAGTACTGTTTTAGACCATTTAAAATAACTAGACAGTATAAAATACCTGAGAGTATACCTGCCAAAACAGAAACAGGAACTATATGAACATAAACATAAAACACTTTTTATACAAATTAGGTCAGATAAAAATAATTGGAGTAATATATATTATTCAAATATATGTAAAGTCAGAAGATATAACAAAGTAAGTAACCAAAAACAATGAATGATAAAACTAACAAGACCAACTCTACAATCAAACAGGAATGTAACCTCTAGTGTAGTGGGCAAAAAAAAGTAGAAAGAAGGCAATAGATTGTGTGTGTGTGTGTGTGTGTGTGTGTGTGTGTGCATTGAAAATTAAAGGAGCTGCTAAAATCAAGAGGAAAGTTTATCCGCAGCAGTGGGGCAGCAGAAGTGCAGAACTCTGCAAATGCCATCCAGTTCAACTGATGTGATTGATTTTCCTGACCTGCCTTTTTTTTTCTTTTTTGTATATCTCTTTTTGAAATTTCTGTTTCAAGAGATAAATCTTTAGTAGGAGTGAGAAGTAGGATGTATTTATCCCAAAACAAAGAGATATAAAAACTGAAGCTATCGGAATTTTTTTTTTATAAGAAGAACGACAACTTTTAAAAGACTATGTAAGAGATAATAGGCACAGTTATTACTCTCCCTCTGTCTTTAGTCCCCTTGGTGAGAACCCTGCTACTCTGAAACTCCCAAGAGCTGTCTGGGAAAGATTCTGATTTTACTCTGCTCTCTCAGCATCAGCCTTACCCTTCTGCTCAGCAATTCATATGGCAGAGGACATGACAATTGGCTAGGTTTGAAATCCTTCCAGGTTGGATTAATGATCACCAAATAAAAGGACAATGTTCATAATAAGCTTAGAAAAACAGCATAGCTTGATTTTCATGTGGTTCAAATTGTGATCTTATTGCTAATCGGCTGCTTTCACATGGGCTTTGTTTGGATCTTCTTGCTTGGCTTTTTTCTCCAGCCCTGTTGTTTCCTTTCCATTATTGCACATGTTTTATGAGTGGTGATTTATTTGTGTGTTCTGGATTTGATTTATTTTTGTCCTAGTCTACATTTTTTAAATAAGAAATTAGATTTTTTTTTAAAGGGTTAGGTTGGAGATATGAAATTGGTACTTCTCATCGTCAGCTAACCTTCCAATCTAGGAAAACCTTGACCTATGGGGAAGCCTAATGACATTTGATCTCTTTTATTACAGAATATAATTTGACATTGCTACGTTACATGGTTATAATTAGAATGTGTGTGTGTGTGTGTGTGTGTGTGTGTGTATTGCAGGCCACTTTTTGGCCCATTTTCTATACTTAGCCCCAGTGTTCCCACTCTGCTGTACATGTGTATAGACATTCTAAACACAAATATGCTTACCCTAAGCTTTCATTAATCCATGAATAGCTGTCCATGGAGAGGAAGCAAGGCATAGTGGATAGAGGGCTGGGCTTAGAGTTAGGAAAAGTTCAAGCTTCATGACTGTGGAAGAAATCACTCACTTTTCTCTGACTTCCTTTCCCTCTCCATCCCCCTACCAACTCCCTAAAGCTAAGGGTACCAGATAATTTGCCAATCTGCCTTGGTGAAGGAAATTACCCTATCAGAATCCCCAGAAATCCCAACAGAGATGAAATCTTAGGTCCATAAAGAGCATCCCGTAACTCACCCCCAAGGAGGAGAGAAGATTTAACAAATTACTTCCCACCCAATTTATTTCAATATTTTTCAATGTTATCCTGCTTTCCACTTCTTTTTTCCCACCACCTTCCCCCATCCAAACAAGATTTCTTTGTTAGTAGGCAACTTGGCATAATGGAACAAGATCTAGAATAAAATAATAATAAAATAAATCTGAATTTGACTCATATCTCAGAAACAGTTGTTTAAGTATGGGTCAGTCACTTAATGTTCCATTACCTCAATTTTCTAATATTTAAACTTTGCACAGAAAACATAGGTTTTAAACTAAAAGTTCTGTTGAAGTTCTGTCGTGATTTTTCCTGAGATCATACAGGTAATTAATAGTGTCAGGATTTGAACTTAGGCTTTCTGATTCTAAATCTAGCCCTCTTTTAACTACACCATACTGCCTATACCCTTACCTACTCTACACAATGAGGGTGAGAAAAGTTACATGACTTGACCATGTGTCATTCTGACTCCAGGTCAGCCATTCTGTCCATTATACCACCTAGATGCTTCATGAGCAGACTTATCAGAAGCCCTGGAAAATAATAATCCCTGCTGGTGACAAGAAGCCTGGATAAAAATGGCTACTTACATTCATATCCTGTATGACACATGTTGCTTCTGTGTCTCTAATGTTAGCTTATAAAGACAAATCTTCTACTGAGATTCTTCGTATCTCTGCCTCACAGTCTGACCTCTGTATTCTCTGTTTCTTCTTCCCATAGTGCAGTGTCACTTATTCCACAGTCTTCTAAGAGATGGCCTCAACCTTCTTTGTTATCATGTGGGTCTTTGCCTATCCTCCTTTCTCCTTTTCCATAAGCCCCAGCTCTGATTTTCCAGTTATGGACTCAAAAACTCACATCTTTCTCCTCTCAAATTCTCTTGCTTCACTTAAACATAAGTAGTCATAAGGAACACAGGGAACTCCAGCTGCTGGGAAGCCCAATGGAATTCTATTTCGCTAGTGCTATATCCTAATGGTAATGGGAATTTGAAGATCTTCCTTGCCCCTTCAAAAGCCTAAGCTGAATTTGAGGACCTTTCCTTATTTGAAAATATACTCTGCCCCCTAATAATCTGAATGTGCTCACCTGGAGCCTGTGGTGGGAGGCTTGTTTTTCAGGAAGTCACAACTTTTGTTACTTTGTAGTGAAGAGGGTCATGAGGGTTGTGATGCTCTCTGACGCTGGAGAAAGCTATATATACCTCTGAGATGAGGTTTTGTTTCGGGGCTCACTTTGGGAAGAATTGTATGATTTGGCCAGATGAGACTCTGAGCAGCCATTGAGTGTCCCCCGGTTTGAAAACCCAGCTATTGGTGCTTCTCTCTGGTGACTAACTAGGTATGACTGTAATAGTCAGACAGCTGAAAGCCCTGTCTGCTGAACTGTGTTATTTTCTCTGTATTTTTGTCTGCTTGTAACTTCTGTTTGTTTTCTCTGAAGTTCAGGATGCTGACTTTTTCCCCTGAACTAGGTAAATGATATATGTTTGATTGATTAAAGTACAATTGTTAACCCCTTTTGAATTGCTTTCCTTTAGAAAAGCAGATCAAAGAATTTGTGCTAGCAGCCATCCTGGATATGTTAGGGTGCTTGCTGCTACAGATACCCACAGCTGCTACTATAAATATGCAGGTGTATTCCCAGGTTTGAATCACAAGATATAACAGATTCTTTTCTTCAAAGACAAAACCAAGACATATACTCAAACACCAGTAAGCCAAATCCACCAGAATAACAAAGAAGTCTATATGCATTGCCAGTGTGAAGAGCACCAACACCCCAAGTGTTCTTATTAAGATAAAGTCCATACACATCACCAATGCAGGAAACACCAACATCCCAAGCTTTCTCTCCTTTAGGCCTTTCTACAAAATAAATTCCCTTAGGAAAAATCTCTCCCTCTCTCACTCATGCTAGCTGCTCTGCCTGCTGTCCTCCTCCCAGCATGCTCTCACTCCCTCTCAGTTCTGCCTGACCCACACTTCCTGCTCCAAACCTTCCTGCTTCACCCGTTTGGCAGGCTCGCCCTACCACATGCTCGTGTGACTCAGCTTCCAGAGACTCAGGCTCAAAGCAGGTCACATAGGCCTATTAACAGGCAAGAACAATCTTCCCATTCCATTAACGATACATTAACAATACAAATACCTTTGTCTTTGCATGAATTTGTGACAATATACATTATCTGTGTAATCCCAATTGTTATAGTACTCACTTTATCAGATAAGACACTCAGAATTGAGACTATCCTTGAATGCGCTTTTCTATTTCTTTTTTTTTCTATTTATATCTCTAGCTTGGCACATAGTACATACTCAATAAATGTGTTTTCTTTCATTTTTCCTTCGCTCACTGGAGAATTCACCAATAGAAATAAAACACTAAAAAATAGTTTGTCTGTCTTAAAGTAATACTAATTATAGTCATTTATGAAAATTGCTTAACATTTATGATCCAATTATCATATGATTAATAAACTATTTTGCAGGTCATTAATATGTATCAGATTAATTTTGTTGTAAATTTTATTGGAAGACAACATGAAAATCTTTCTCTGTGTGACAGGTCTTCTATTGCTCATGTACCATAGTCATCTGTTCCTAGCTTGAAAACAATATTAGAGGTGACCTTTTTTGGTACATTTGTACAAAAGTCATCTGGCTAATTAGAAGCAAACATTTTAGAGAATCAAGTTACCTTTTGTAGCTGCTCCAAGTCAAAGGGTTCTGAGGTCTTACAACCAGTTGCCCAAGCTGTTTAAAGAGAATGGTGGCCAGGTCTTAAAATCTTGCCAATCACTTGCTGTGATTTGTCTACCCACAATTAAGGAAATTAACTCAAGAAACAAGTCTGCTCAAATAGATTCAAAAAATCCAATTGCTAAATTTTCAGTATGAGAATTTATACATTAGAAAATACAAATGCTACAAATCAGGGCTTGGTTTATTGTTTTATCAATTGTCTAGACTTAAGGAAGTGATAGAGAAAATGTTAATAATTAAGATAATTAAAATTTTTAAAAATTAAACTTTGAAGGGTCCTCTAAAAAACTAGTTATTTAATTCCAATTTATGGAACACCACAAACAATTAAGGGTGCCTTGCCAGTAACTAAATGAATAGAAATACATTCCTCAAAAAAGGATATCCTTTTTTTTAAAAAAAGGGAGGGAAAGTAGGATAATTAGGGCTAAGTGACTTGCCCAAAGTCACATGGCTGATTTTTGTGTTAAGTGTCCGAGGCCAGATTTGAACCCAGGTCCTCCTGCACCACCTAGCCAGCCCAAGGACATCTATTCTTAAGGTTAAAAAAATATATAGGTTCTCTATAGCAGAGCACGCATTTGATAGTTTGACAAATACTATGGACTCTAGAATAGAGAGGCTTTACTTGAGTAATCTTTCAGCCATTTATAAACTCAGTCCCTCTGCTGATTAACATGCATGGGAGCTTTGACCTGCTACATTTTCAAATTGGGATGATAAGCATCTCTTAGGCAGCCTGGTGCCCCCCTACTGCCAGCATCCCACCATATTGGTGCCAGACTTAATTCAGACATTTTATTTGGCTTAGTGTACTGAAACTCAGAACTCCTGAGCTCAATTGATCCACTAGTCTCAACCTGCTTAATAACATGCCTATAATTAGGCATGCAGTATCATACTGGATAGAATGTTTTTAAAAACATAAAATAACATGTATACCATTGCAAAGAAACTCAACCATATTGGAATACAGTTATCAACATTGAAAATAACAATAGCACACATTTATGGGTCCTACATTAAGTATGTTTGTCCCAAGCACCATCAGGTTTGGGGTGAGGATTCAGTCACTCTACCTTTAAACTGAATTATTGATGTTAGATCTCACATAGCTGAGACCAAGTGAGAAAATTCCAAAGGAGACTTGGTCACTTTGCAAGCATGATCCAAATTTTCTACTTCTCAGGAAATCTTAGCATGTGTTATGTAAAGGTAGGTGTCCCATAAACAGTCGTGCCAAATCCCTCATCAGGGGACCTTGTTATTGCTGTGAATTCTTAGGCAAAGAGGTATAACTGCTAGACAGACCAGGAGGAGAACTCTCTGCCTTCGCCTTTTGTTAAAAATTGAGAACACAAAGCAGAGGACAGCATAGATGTCATTATAGCAAGCATCATGTGAGTTGCACAAGAAACTTCCTAGGACAGCACATTAGATTTTATAGTACTGAAGTGTGTAGGAAACAGTTCAGGGAGAATTCAAATATGCATAGGAGTTGTAATATATCACATACAATTTCTTTCCTCTATTAACATTTCTTTTTGATTTATCATGGCAAACCTGCTTTAATAAGTTGTTGGTAGTCCAATAATTCTAAAATTATCTCTCCTCAATATACTTTTCCAAGTCAGTTGTTTTTCCTATGAGGCATTTCATATTTTCTTCTATTTTTTTCATTCTTTCAACTTTGTTTTATTGTTTCTTGATGTCTCATAGAATCAATAGCTTCCACTTTACCAATTATAATTTTTAAACTTTTATTTAGTATTTTGTTTTTCCCTAGTTACATATTAAAAAAATGATCTTTAATGTTCATTTTTAAAACTTTGCATTCCAAAATCTCTTCCTTCCTCCCTCCCCACCCCTCTCATTGAGAAGGAAAGCAGTTCAATATAGGTTATATATGTGTAGTCATGCAAAACATATCTATAATAGTCATGATGTGAAAGAAAATATATATGAAAACCCCACCTTGAGAAAAATAAAGCAAAAAAAGTACTCATAAATCTGTATCCCAACACCATCAGTTCTTTTTCTGGAGATGGACAGCATTTTTCATCATAAGTCCTTTAAAGTTGTCTTGGATTGTTGTACTGATGAGAATAGTTAAGTCATTCACAGCTGATCATCTTACAATAATGCTGTTACTTTGTACACAGTATATTTTACTTTACGTCAGCCCATGAAAGTCTTTCTGGGTTGTTTTGCGAGCATCCTGCTCATCATTTCTTATAGTATAAGAGTATTCCATAACAATCACATACTACAACTGGTTCAACCATTCCCCACCAATTGTAAGTTTTAAGGAATTATTTGCTTTAATATTTTTGTTTCTCTTTTACCAAGTTAATTCCTTTTTTGTAATTCTCTTGCATTGCTCTTAGTTCTTACCCCAGTTTTTCCTTTGCCAATCATTTGATTTAAAAAAAAAATCACTCTTTTAAAAATCTCTTTCTTTAACTCTTCTAGGAATTCTTGTTCATCTTGTGTCCAATCTGCATTTTTTTTCCCCTTTGGGGCTTAACTTGAAGATTTTTTCAAGTCATTGTCTTTTTCTGAGTTTATGTCTTGAAATTCCCTTTCACCACAGAGGTTTTTTTATGGTCAAGTTCTTTTTTTACTTGTTTACTCATTTTCCAAATTTATTTCTTGACTTTGGATTTTATATTAGAATGAGGCTCTATTCATCTCTGGGGTAATGGCTAGCCCGAACTTCTGCAGTTCTATCTGGAGGACTGTAGGTTTTCATTGCTTTCCAGGTGGTATGATCCAGAGAGCATTCTGGCTACTGTCCTCCTGGTTTGTTTTCTGGTCATTACTCACATAAGATTTCTGTTCCCTTGCTCCCATACTTCTTTCTACCTTGGAACTTTAACTCAGAACTGGATAATGAACAAAGGAGCTGACAAATGGCATCATGTGTTACGCCCAGTGGTAGGACAGGAGTCTCCTGTGATGTTCTGAGCAGATGTTTTGTTCCCTTACAAACCCTAATACTGTTGCTGCCACTACCACTACTGCCACCTATACCTCTAATGCCCACTGCAGATGCCTCTTCCACCTTGCTCCTGTATTCCTGGCCAGGTTCCAGTCCCATGCCCATCCTTAGTTATCTTGAGTTGGACAAATGACTTACTGTGCCTTTATTTGTTTTTGTTGTATCTTACTCAGAATTGGGTTTGACATAATTAAGAAAGAAGCTGTTTAGAGGGTTGGATTGGGAGAGCTTAGCAGAAATGTTTATTTCACTCTGCTCTCTTCCGCAAACATGCTTATAAATATGCATTTATACTATCCTTCTGGGCAGTTGAATGAAGAGATTTTTCCAGGTTTCTGGGTGGAGGCTCATATCAAATGTCAACTCCTTCCCTTCTCCCCCCATTACCATGTCATCTAAACCTATTATGCCAACAAGAGCCTGACAGATGGTTTATATTTGTTTTCATTTCAGATACATAATGGTGACCTACTAACTCCTCCTGCTTGCAAGACCCTTTAATGATATTACAGAAGTCAAATCATCTTAGAGCTAAACCTCTCATGAACTTTGGACTCAATGTTTCTGTGGAAGATTTTGTGAAAATAGATGCGAACAGATTAGATTCCAATTTCAATTTGTCCTCTTATGAATAAATGATTTATGTAACCTACTCACCTGCTCTTTACTCCACAGAGTGTAACACTCTGCCCTAACAAACCACAGAGGAGAGAAAACCTCTTCACTCCCATTCACACCCATTAGCCTTTCCTTCAGGCGATCTTATTGCCAGTTCAAATGTATCAAATTCTCAGATTCAGAAACTACGGCATGAGGATCCAGAACTTCCAGGGATAATAAGGTCTCACCTAGCTCTGTTAGGCATTTTCAGAGGTCATCAACTTTCCATTTGGGCCCCAGGAGTCTCATTTACTGGATTACCTCTGCAGAACAATTAGCACTGCCCTACTGACCTTAAAAAGGCTATACACTTCCCAACAAACTGCCTCCACTTCAATTTTCAAATCAATCCAACAAACATTAAGAGGGGTGGCAGAAAGGACATTGTGTTAAATCTGGGAAAAGATCCAAAATGACCCAGTGTCTCCACCTGGATGTTCCACAGACAGTTCAAAATGGAACATGTGTAAAGTGAAATTTATTATATTTACTCCCCCACCTCCCACAGAATTAATGCCGCTTCTGAAACCTTCCTAATTTATGTTAGTAGGATTTCCTCATTATCTCTTGTTGATTCTATGCCCAATTGTCATCCCTCTGTGTTTATTTTGTACACATACACATAAGTACAGATTTTGTACACGTCCTAGACTTTCCCCAGACAAGTTCTATCATTGTAGTAGAAAGGAAGATCCTTGAGGGTAGGAATTGTCTATCTCACTTTTGTATTTACATCCCAATACCTATTCTACTATGTGGTTGGCATATAGTAAGCACTTAATATTTGCTGGTACATTGGTTGTTCAAAAATGCTCCTTGGATATCACCTCCTGCATAAGAGCTTTCCTGCCCCAATCTCCAGCTGTTAGCACTCTCACTCTTGAAATTTTGTTGTACTGTTTTGTAGGTTTTTTTTCTTTACTTATCCATGTTCAAGTTCCATCCACACCATGGAACATACATGCTGAGATATGAGGAATAGAACCATTTCATTTTTGTCTTTGTATCTCTTATGCCTTCCACCTATTAGGCACTTAATATTTGTTCAATTCAGCTGAAATGAGACAAGACTATTTAAACTGTGTTTCGGGAACTTACTATAGGGGCATGTGGCAGATTAAAAAATAAATGTATTTAAATTCAATAGACATTTATTAAGTATCATGTGCAAAGCTGTAAGATGAAAGTACATAAGGTAAGTACAAAAGATAATTCAAGGCATTATACTTATATACATTCCAGAAGAATTTAACACAAAGAACTTGCCCTAACATTTTGGTTTAGTAATTGGTCTAGTGATTTTAAAACCTTTTAATATTAAATATTTTAATACTAAATATCATTAATAAAATCTGATATGCAAGATTTATATACACATGTGTGTATATATATATAGAATTTACACAAATGTATTAGACCAAGGATCATTTCCTAATGGCTCATATCAAGGGATGTGAACAATGAATTTATAACAAAGAAAATTTATCAACCATCAATGATCATATGATCACATGCTCTAAATAACTAATAATGGTGAAAATGAAAATTAAAACAGCTCTGTAATTTTATCTAATATCTAATAACATGTCAAAGATGATAAAAATGGGAGCAAAGTCTATGTTGGAGTGGCTGTGAGGAGACAGGCAGATTGATACCTTTGGTGGAGTTAAAAATTGATACAGTCATAAAATAATTTAGAATTATTAAATGGGATTTATTTATTCACTTGAACAAAGTGCTTCCACTACTAGATATTCTACCCCAAGAAGGTCATAGCAGCATTTTTTTTATGGTAGCAAAGAAATGGAAACAAGTAGGTCCTCATCTAATAGAAACTGACAACAGACTATTGGCAAAGAAGGCAAATCATTTGGCAGATGCTCCAACTCCCTGAGCAGTGACCATGAACAAAGAGATAGAAGTCTGCTCTTCTCAACAAGTGCTTCTGGGAACCTGGAGGGCACTGGAAGAAGTTCACTCTAGGCTGTGATACTGGACTTGGGGCTAGAAGTAGAATAGAGCAGCTCTGAATCTACTCTGAATATTCTTTATCTTGGTGGGGTGGTGGAATCTTCTTGTGAAAAAAAATCCCTCTGTCATTTACAATGTATCTGAGAATGTCTTGCTTAAAATCTATAATGAAGCCTATTTCCATTAAAGTGTGCCTCAGTTTTTGCTTGAGTTTCCCTTTAATCTTAGAAGTTTCTTATCTTGTCTTTCCTAATCTATCCTGACTACAGTTACAATCCATGCCTGATAAGTATAAAATTGGGGCAGCATTTTTTTTTCAAAAATATTTTTGGCTTTGACTTGGTAAACTGTAAGATCAAGATCACTGGGCCACATCAACTCAGTCTCCTGCTCTAAGATACATGAAGGCCAGTGGCCCTTCTCAATGTCTGCCTTCTCTAATGCAGCCTAATTCTATTTTCTCTTTCTCTCTTCATTGATTGCCCTGTACTACTGATTCTTTCTGATGCAACTGACAGCCCAATTCTTTCCTCTTTATTGGCAGACCCTTAAACTCTCTCTCTGGTTTTGAACTAGCTCTTACTTTTATACAAGTGCTTCAAGGTATAATCAAATTCTTTACCCAATCAGAACAATCTTCTTGTCAAACCTAATTGAAATATCTTTGGTTCAAAAAGATGAATGGGATTTATTCATACCTAATGAGGTAGCTGATGGTGCAGTGGATAGAATGCTGAGTCTGGAATCAGGAAGATCTGAGTTCATTTCTAGCCATATATATGTAATTAACTATGTGATCCTGGGTAAATCCCTGTTTGCCTTAATTTCCTCATTTGTAAAATGGGGATAACCATAGCACCTACCTCCCAAGGTTTTTGTGAAGATCAAATAAGATAATAATTGTGAAGCTCTTAGTATAGCACCTGACACTTAATAAGTGTTATATAAATGCTAGTTATTATTAGCTACTACTACTACTACTACTACTACTACTACTACTACTGCTACTACTACTACTGCTACTACTACTACTACTATTACTACCACTATTATTACTACTACTACTACCACCACTACCACTACTACTAATAGTTACATAACTGGGAGTGTCACTTAACCTCTATTTGCTTCAATTTCCTTAACTATAAGATGGGGAAGATAATATACCTATTTTGTAGGGTTATTTTAAGGATCAAATGAGATAATAATTGTGAAGCACTTAGCACAGTGCCAGGAACATTGTAAATGCTATATAAATACTTATCCCTCTCCCATCCCCTCCACACTTACACTTAGTACTAATTGATTCAGCCAAGAAGTGTTATTACCTAACAAAGAGAATTCCTCTTAATTGGAGTGGAGAAAGCAAAAGGCACTTCCCACCTTACATTTTGTTACTAGGGAACATTATTCAGTTTTGAGAATGGAGATAGGGTGGTGGCAAAGGTGTACTGTTAAATTTTTATTATGGCTATTTACATCTTAGAAATTAGTAAAGGCTATAAATAAGGAATGGATTTGTTGTTTTGTTGGTTGTCTGAACTCAAGAAAGAGATGAGGAAAGCATTTTATGCAGATTAAACTTGAGTGTGTCATGTTCAAATTTCTTTTCTGGGGAGCCAATTCTTAAGTATTTGCCATCACATTCCTTGGAAGAGGGTGATGGTGGTGGTATAACTACAAATGACTACGCTGTAAAAAAAATATTAATGATATTTATTAAAATACATTTTTGGCATTAATTCCTGGAATTCCAAGGTAAATCATTTTTCCTATGACTTTAATCGCCATTCTTTGTGACTTCCCTTTACCAAAACATTTCCTTGGTCACCATTCATTACATGTATAGTTTTCATCTTTTAGAATGTAAACTGCTTTAGGGTAAGTACTGTTTTGTTTGATTATATTTATAGTACTTCACTTACAAAAACTCCTTACATTTGGCAAGCTCTTAAAAATGGTTTTTAAGTACTTTATTTATTTAAGTAATTTATTTAAGTAATTAAGTAATCAACAAAGATTTTGAAGGAGTAGCTTTTTAAACTCTCCATTAAAGTCTTCCTTGAATAATTCATTATCACAGAGTGGAAGGAACTCTGAATTCTCTAAGCCCTTGCCAATAGAGGTTAAGCTCAATAGGATCTACCAAGCTGGACAAGGTTCAAGTACAAAGCTGATGACAGACTGGCATTCAGTCCAACAAAGTTAGAAGAGGTTTCAGGTTGACAGCCCTTACCATGTCTGGAACTCTCTCCCTCCTCATCTCTACACCTGACTTCCCTTATTTCTCCTGAGTCTCCTCTAAAGTTCCACCTTATGCAAGAAGGCTTTCACAGTCTTTTTATCCTATATATACATTATCCCTTCCACATCATGGGGGTTATGGGAATGGCATCTCTGTGATCTGGAAATCCACGTAAAATTTTTTGACCCTCTCTTCACACCAGAGAACTCTGAATTATTATGTTTTTAAAAGACAAAACATGTTCAAATTATATAATATTAGGTACATATAGTGTTGTATATTATTATATATCATCAGCTGTCCTTTGAGTGTTATCTGCAGCTTTTGCAAAACACCCCCCAAATTCCTATTCAATTTCTTATGCCAACCTGTGATTTATTGAAACCACAATGGGGAAGTCATGATGTGGAAGGGATAACTGTATCTTATTTGTATATACCTCTTTTCATGCTATCTTCCCCCCTCCACTTTTTTTCCTCTCCATTTTTTCATATTCTGAACACTTAGCACAATGTCTAGCACACAGTAGGTGCTTAATAAATGTTTGTTGATTTGTTAAGGCAAAAAATATTTTTAGCTACCTGAATTGCCATAAACCATAAACCACTTACTAAATAAAGGGATACGTTTTCATTGGGAGAAGGGAGATACTCTGTTTAAGTTGAATTAAATATTCCAACATTTCCATTGGATTTACAGTGAATAGGTTAATTGGATATGGTATCATAATGTTCAGTCCATTTGCCTAGCTCACCAGGGACCCTATTAATAGCCCATGCAAATCTTGATGATTTTAGCTGTGTCTTTAGAAAACTATTCCAGCAACAAAACAATATAAAGCAAACTTCAGATCTTTCTAAGTTGATGCATCTCATTAGATGATTCAATTTCCACTGACAAAATTGATATTCTTGTCATTTAGAGATCATGGCTTTAGAGTGGAAAAGGACATTAGTGTAATCAAAGCCAATCCCTCATTTTCCAGATGAGGAAACTGAGATCCAGAAAGGTTAAGTGATGTAGTTATATTATAGAGTCTCTAAGTGTCTGGGGAAGGATTCAAACTCCAGTCTTCCTGACCATGAGGCCAGCTATCTCTCCACTTTGATGCTGCCTCTCTGTAGAAAGTGTAACTATTTTTTTTTTCCTGAGAAAGGTTGGGATCAATCATTGATTGTGACGAACTTCTTCCACAGACTATGTTGCTGTTATGGGTCTTTTCAAATTCATTCCATATTATAAATAGGAAGAGTACTTTTCTTTACAAGTGTTTGCACGTGTGTATCACAGAAAAGAAATACTAACAACCAAATTGGCTGGGGTTTTTTTCTTTTTAATCTGCTCATGCATCGACATTTGATCAAAAATGATGATTTTAAATACAGGTTTCTAGTATATTATTAGCCTAATCCGTATTTCAGCATAGAAAAATGTCAGCAGGCTCCTGAAAACAGAAAAGACTGCTTTTGTTTGACACCATTCAGTGTTATCTTCTCCTAAAAGTTGGTAATGAAAACATAGGAAATGGTTTTAAAATACAGATGAAATACATATTTATCCTTTGGAGCACTTGTGAACAGTTGATTTACTGCCAAGGAGAGAAAAAAATATATATTAACAGCTACAGTTCGCTTCATTATGTGTGTAATAAAGTAGCTAATGTTCTTTTCCTCCCTTTTGTAGCAATGGTAAATGAAGATTTGCATTCTGGGTAGACCTTTCTCTTGGGGAAGCAATAGAAGCCTAGACTGACAATCCCTAAGCCCCAAACCTTGTTAAATGCAGTTTCAGTCCTGGGGACCTAATGCACTGATTGCTTCCCTAGAAGGAGTCTCATTGCTTGCTCCATTCGGTCCTATTACTGAAGGTCTAATTACATCTATTATGCTGTTCAGTTTCATGGAAGGTTGGGGGTTTGGGGTTGGGGGGGGAGTGGTAGAGAGGACAAGGAAGACGAAGGAGGGAAAGGTAAAAAAAAAAAAAGATTGTAAGGAAAAACACACACACGCCCCATACATATAAAGGCCTCAGCTATTGAGAAATGAACTGATGACCAAACCAGAGTACTTTGTGAGATTATATCTAAACCACCAAGTGTGTTACTGTAATGGAGATGGTGCCAATTTTGTATTATTGCCCAAGCAACAGGGAATCAATTACTCTGTCAAAATCTGAGGTGCTGGAGCTTAAAAGCCTCACAAGATCTCTTCTTAACCAAACATTTTTTTTCTATCCAAAAAGGGGAAAGGGAAGCTTTTTTTTTTTTAAAACCAAGTGGTAAAGCTTCATTTACATTCTCAGCTGCCAAAAAGCCTTCCCTGGTCTCCCTCTAACCTGGCATAATGCAAACATCACATGCCATGTTATGCTTTAGTGTTGCCCAGATTAAGACTGTTATCATGGCCTAATAGAGCTCAAAATGGGAAGGGGGAGGGGATGGAAGAGAGACTCATTATTTTTTAGATGGCTTCCCTTTTCCCATTGGGATGCTATAGATCCTACTTAGCAGCAGCTCATTCCAGCACTGATTAAGTGGGAAATACACAGAATCTCAAAAGGTCAGACCTATAATCAGCTGCCCTAAGGGGTTGACATGGAAAACTTCTTAATCCAAGTTGGTTTATTGCAATCTTATAACAAGGTACAGCAGGTGATGTGCCAAAAAAACCAAACAAACAAAAAAACATACAGATCCCAGCTAAAGGAATTTTCTTTGACTGCCTGAACCCAATAAGGACCTGACTTACCTGAAACATTTGGGAGGCATTATTTCTGCTGTGTTTATTCTTTAGTTATGCTGTTGATATGTTTCCATATTGCCATGGACTTCGAATGTATAACTAATAGAATGAGCAAGGAGAAGGAAGCCACAGTGTTTACTAGTAAGAAACAATCCACAAATTGGACTGTAGAGGTGAAAGATTTTTTTTTAAGTATGTAGAAGAAATGGGGTAATAGAAAAAGAGAAAAACAAATAGAAGCTTTAATAAGTTCACAAATTGTGTAACTGTATAAACATTCCTACTGTACAGACAGAATATAGGGATGGGTGATGGGTTAAGCTGAATAAAATTCAGTCTTTTATACATTGAATTATACTTTTGATTAGTTTAGCAGGGCATGGTTAGTTGATGTTTCATTAAAACATGACTTTGATTGAATTCTGAAAGTTTTTTTTTCCCCCTCATCATTCCTTAAAATGGTATCTTTTTATGTCTTCCCAGAAATGTGAAGCCCCCTTCCTTGCTTCTATCCTCAGAGTAGTGCCCAAATACATAACGTTAAATCAGACATGAAACTTATTGTTTGCCCATCCACCTGAAGAAAACAGAATTTTCCCCTGTTTGGCTGAAGTATGATCACCCTAGGGCTAGAGAAAAATTGGCCTAGGGCTTGCCTTAAGCTTCTAGTAGGGTAGTTCTCTTCAGATGATTGTAGCTGCTCTATATTTCCCTTTCCTCCAGTCTCTAGTGTACATGGGATTTTACAAATCAAAGAGGGGGAGGGTATAGGAAGTGGTGGTATAAGTAGAAGGAGCCCAATTTTTCTTAGATTTTATGACCTCTTACTAGTCTCCCATATCATACTTAACCTATACAAAAGCAGCCCTACTCTTGACACTACCCAAGGAAGGGCAGGATATAGGGAATACATAGAAGAGAAGAGATTTTTAGGTTAAAGACACTATTGGTTATTAGGCCATGGAAAGTTGGAATGGGAAGATATAATGACAGCAACTGTGGTTTGCAGTTTCCTGGTAAGTGGGAAGAGTAATGGAGGACTGGAGTATGTATGTGTCTCTTGTGTCTTTGTCACTGTTATCAAGGATATTTTTGACTGTGGCAGGGAGAACGTGACAATAGCCATATGTGAATATGTGATCGGGAGAGAGCTGTGAAAGTGTGAATTAGTTATATTGGGGAATTTAGCAGAACCTTTGAAAATCTTGCAAATGGGGGCACATATAAACAGAGATTCTCTACTCAACAGGACTCATACCATGATCAAGGAATATGGTGAGACAGAGCTGATCAGTGATGGTGACGGTGAGAAAAATTTATAACTAGTCACTTGAACTGTGTGCCATTGGTTTGAACCATTTCTAGGTCTCGAGGGAGAGAGTCAATTTAATTAAATTTGGATGTGATATGGAATCATTATGAACTGATGTCATTACCTACAAAGACCCCTCAGCATGAATTCTTAACTATACCAGAATTAGAAAAGACCCTACAGGGAAACAGAGGGTTTATCTACATATAGTTCTATCATCAACCCTAGGACATAGCCACAAGTTTCATTGTATCTTAAATTTAGAGCTAGAAGGAACCCTTGAGAAAATCTAGTCTAAATCCTTCATTTTACAGATGGGAAAACTGAGGCATAGAGTGGTTAATCGACTCACCCATGTTTATCCAGATAAATAACAAGTAAAATTTATGTGTCACTTTATACACTTTACCTCATCTGAGCTTCAAAACAATTACGCAAAATCAGGGATTACAGATATTGTCATTCCTATTTTATTGATGATGAAACTAAGGTTCAGATAAGCCAAGAGACCTGGTCCAGGGTCACATAGTAAATTTCTGAGCTAAGATTTGAACTTTGGCATATCTATTCAGCACTTTCTCTGCTACACTATAATACTTAAGTAGCAGAGTGAGGATATATAAATCTTCCAAATCCATATTTGATACTTATTTCACTTTGAATGTCTGGGCAATGAGGACCTAGGACATACACAGTTATCTACATGGAGGCTTGGTGAGTCTCTTTGCAAACATATGAGGAGTCTTTTGCCCAATTCTGAGTGTGGCTGTTGTTACTGTTGTTGTTCAATTGTTTCATTTGGGTCTGACTCTGATCCCATTTGGGGTTTCATTGGCTAAGATACTGGAATGGTTTGCCATTTCCTTCTCCATGTCATTTTTACAGATGAGGAAATTGAGGCAAATAGGGTTAAGTGACTTGCCCAGGGTCACACAGGTAGCAAGTGTCTAAAATAAGATTTGAACTCCGGTCTTCCTGAGTTCAGTGTACCACCTCCAATTTAGAATGGGCACAGGAATTCTATAATTGTTTCCTATTGGCTTACAATTTTCTGACTTCAAAAAAGACTTTTTAATTGGCTGCAGAGCTGGAACTGAGTAAGCATACAAAAGTCAAAACCAGAAAAATCTCTTTCTTCCTTGACGTCATTTGAGAAAGAATTGCTATGAGCCTTAGGTGAAGAGGTAGTAGCAGGAATTGCTGTGGTTACCTTATCACCTTATCTGGGCCACCAAGCAGCCTAGAATCCATTTCATCACCAAACTTAGGTTTCTTGGTGTTGATTCTTTGCTAATCTTAGCTGAATGTATATAAGAAAGAGAATAGACCAGGTTAGGATCCCTTTAGCTTCAAAATGTCAGAAGATCCACCAGAGAATTCTGGCAACTGAAGTCTGGAACAGAGTCTACTATTAGCTACAGTAGCCAATTCCAGTAAGGCACCAGCCTTGACTTGTATTGGAGGGGAAGACACCAGATGAAGCCTTAGAAGCCAAAGTCTTAAACGTTCCAACCTCTCATACTTACCCATAGAACCCTGAGAAAGGACTTGCTTGACCCAGTCCAGCAATACGTCAGTCTAGCAATGTAAGCATTGATTCCTACAAATAAGGAAATCATTAATGTTCACTGGCTAAATCATGGCTGGTTGTGAACTTTATGACGCAAATGTTTGGTACTCACTATTTAAATCTGAGTACTCTATCCCGTAAAGACTAAGTAGATGTGCAAAGTAGTCTCCTACCTTGGAAAGTTATTATCGTTATTGTTGTTATATTTGCGTTCCTACAGTATCATTTTTTGTAAATATTCCTACATGAAAGCTAATTGATATTAATTGGTTGATTGATATTATGGTGAGATCAGTTAGTCAATGATTATTAGGTAAATGTTATTTGATTGACTTGAATTGGAGGGGCACTCATCAGATGGAGGCTGGAGATGGAAAGTCTTACACACTCCAATCTCATATTTACCCCTAGAATCCTGAGGGATGAGGTATCTAGCCTTGCTCTGAAGATTTAACCTGCCAGTGGTGAATGGGATTGATTAAATGAGTCCTGGAACTTAGGTGCTTATGTGATGTGATGATAAGAAACCAACACAATTATAGCTCATAGTAAGTTATCAAAAGAAATTGTAAATTATAAAGTGCTGCCGCAGAGAGTGGGAGGGTAACCTTTGCACTGAAGATTTAAGGATATGTAGGAATTTGTAAATAAAAGGAGGGAGGAAAAGCAGAACCTGACAAAAGTGAGTTATGGGGACATGAGGGGAGAGTGAATGCAAAGACAGTAGCTCAGTTGAACTATATTGTAACATTAGAAAAGGAGAATAATAGGAAATGTCTATAATGTCTACTTGATACCAGGTTATCAGATGGTGTAGGAAGTAGGACCTCAAATATTAATGCAAGGAAATTTGAGTTTAACTCCACTGCAAATAGGGAACTACTGAAGATTTTGAACAGAGATGAAATGACAAAAAACTAAATAGAAAAGTAAATTCTAGCAGCAGTATGAAGAATGATTTTGAGGAGGTAGAGAATGGAGATGGAGAGCATTGTAAGGGCATAACAGAATATTTCCACTGTTGGGATCTACCCCAGAATCTTAAATATCTTAAAACCTCAAATGGAAACTTAAATGAACAGCAATTTTGACTAAAAAGGAAAAACTTAAGGCAAACTTCTCAAAGGCTTAACTGTTAGTTCAGTCACCTGGGAAATCAGTGATTGTGAATATTCTCACAAATCTTAGTACTGAATTTTCATATTTTACAAAAATGATATTAAAGTGAGAAAAGTACAGCTCACAATGGAATTTGGTTGAAAGATTTAGTTCTTATAAAATACATTTAAATACTATTTTTTTCTTCATCTGAAGGCAACATTTGTCAATTTAAAATAGTGTCATTTTTCTTTCCTGATTTTCATCTCAGTGGTCTTAGAAAACATTTACTGTAGGGGTACCAGCACTATGAAATTATCATATCACACACATATTTTAATAAATGGGAGCCCTGGCCAGAGAAGTAGAAATTGTTTCATCAATTTATTCAGCAAACATTTTTTTTTGAGGGGTGAAGGGAAGGCAATTGGGTTTAAGTGACTTGTCCATGATCACATAGCTAGTAAGTTGTGTCAAGTGTCTGAGGCAAGATTTGAACTCAGTTCCTCTTGACTCCAGGGCTGGTGCTCTATTCACTGCATCACCTATCTACCCCACAGCAAACATTTATTAAGCACATATCCCACTTCAGTCCAATGACTCCCCATGCAACATAGAGGCTGATCATCTCATAGTTGATGGATGAGTGGTCCCACCTCCTTTCCTTTTCTCATCATAATTTCCTGAATATTATTTATCAAACTACTCCTTGCTTGTAAGATATTTTTGCTGTGCATGGTATGCACTTTGTCAAGGCTTCTTTAACTGGATATCCTGCAGTCTGCTTTTTTCCACCATGTGCCTCTTGACTGCTCTATAGTTAACCTGCAATTCTGATGCTTTAGAACAGCAGTTCTCACAACCCCTTTGGGGGTTGAATGAACCTTTCATAGGAGTCACAGGGGTGACCTAAAACCATCAGAAAACACATATTTCTGATGGTCTTAGGAACCAAGACACTGCTCCTCTATCTGTCTCTAGGCAGGTCCACCCACATGCAGATACGCCCACATACAAGTATTAAAGGGTCATGACATTAGGAAGGTTGAGAACCACTTCTTTAGAAGTTGTGATTTTATGTGACTTATAGCCATATAGGGTCATTGGAAGAATGAAATTAAATAAGTGGGGACTTTTATAGGCTCTGCCATAAATTGTGTTTTAATAAGCATGGAGGATGGGGCGGGGGGGTGAGGGTGACAGCTAGGTGGTGCAGTGGACAGAGCACAGTCCCAGGAGTCAGGAGTTCAATTCCTTTCTCAGACACTGGATACTATGTGACCTTGGGCAAGTCACTTAACCTTGATTGCCTTGCCTAAACAAATAAATACCTGTATGTATAGATGAATAAATGAATGAATGAATGAATCAATGAATGAATGAATGAAATAATAGCACAGGTAGACCCTGCTGAAGAGAATCCTACTACCAGTGAAAATTTATATCTTTTCTGCATCTTGTGGTCATAGTGAGTTGCTTGGGGGCACTGAAAGGTTAAATGACTAGCTCAGTGTCACATTATCAGTATATATCAGAGGTAGAACTTGAACTCAGGTCTCTCAGACTTTGAGTTTGTCTCTCTATTCACTAAACTCTGCTGCCCCTACACTAGAGAGAACAGTAAAGGTGAGATTTTTATATTCAGGAGTAAGTTATAATCTTTCAAGTTATCAAACAAGTTTCCAAATGTATTCCAGCCTATTCTCCCTCTCCTATTAGATTCTAGGCCCAGTTCTTTTTTTTTTTTTTCCCCTAGGAAAAAAGAAAGTCAAATATATATTCTCTATTGCCAAGGAGCTCTCATTCTAATGGAGAAACAGCTTGCAAACAACTATACAGAGAAAAGACATGCAAAGTACCTGGAAGGTTATCTTGGGGGAAAGAACATAAGTGGAGGTGACCCAGATAATCTTCCTACAGAAGAAGAAATTTGAGCTGAATCTTGAGGAAAGCCAGGGAAGACAGGAAGTGGAGGTGAGGAGTAATAGGGGACAACCAGTGAAAATGCACAAAGTCAGAGATTGGATGATATTTATGAAGAACAGCAAAAACACAAGTGTTTACCTAGGCAGTCTTCTTCTGGCTTGTTAAATCAATTTATTTTGAATAATCATAGCACAGATCACATTGAGTAAAGGTTCCAGTAGTGAAATGGAACTTGATGTACTTATTCTGAAAGTAGTAACAATTGAAAGAACAAGTCATCAATAGAGAATCATTCTTCCCTTTGGCCCATGAGCAAGATATCCTCTAAGAACATGGTCAATAGCTCTGGTGAGTATATGTGTGATGGTTTTATTCCTCTTTTGATATTGATAATCAGAGGATTGTTGAACAAAGTAATTTCTGTAGTTATAGCTATCAAGGACTCTTCTATGATCTTAACATAAGCAGAGCTCCTTGGTGAAGGAGAGCCTTTGAGAGGCATTTTATTATACTGGGCCAAATATTATTGTTGTTTTTAAGAACAAATAGTAAACACAATGGAATCTTAGGTTTCCTGAACTCTCAGTCAGTTATATCACAGTGAAGATGTGGTTTTGCACTAGAAATCATTTGTTAGTCACCTCTTTTTCTTCTGTTTTTTTTTTTCATGAATCATATCCCTAATACATGAGTAAAACATTCTTGTAAAGATTGTTTAGGGATGTAAAAACAGGCATAAGAGTCAATAGTTACTAATGTCTTTCTGATTGCCTTTTTTTATTAACTATACCAGCTACAAATTTTCCAATTTATTTGGCATATTGGTAAGATTATATGTTTAGAGCTGACCTCAAAATTCATTTCATTAATCTCATCCAATATCTTCATTTTTAAGATGATAATCATCTGTTTCAAATTTAAAGCCCTTCATAACCTGGCCCTTTCCCACCTTTCCAGTCTTTTTGCACTTTGCTCCCCTTCACACACTCCCCTTATTCTTCAGTCTAGCAATACTGGTGTTTTTGCTGTTCTTCACAAATGTTACCCAATCTCCAACTTTGTGCCTTTTCATTGGTTTTCCCTTATCATTCCTCACCTCTACTTCCTGGCTTCTCTGGTTTTCCTGAAGATTTAGCTCAAATTTCTTCTTTTATCTGGGTCTCCTCCACTGCTTGTTCCTTCCCACAAGATAGCCTTCAAGGTACTTTGTATAAAATCTTTTCTGTGTGTAGTTTGCAAGTTGTTTCCCCATTAGAATGAAAGTTCCTTGATAATAGAGAATGTATATTTTACTTTCTTTGTATCTCCAGCACTTAGCACAGTGCCTGGCATTCTGTCCAATCTTTTTAAATGCCTGTTAACTATGTACTTAGCCTCTTTCAAATTGCTTGCAAATTAAGACCTCTTTACTTTGAAACAGGTCTTGTTTTGCATATGCTTTATCTGGTCCAGTTACTTCTCCTAAATTTCTGTTCTGAAATCTCATTTCTAATTTATTATGAAGCCACATTGAGGACTGAGGCATTAAGGTTAAAACTGGACCTTTTTATTGGTGAAATAAATTTATATATAAATGCTAGGAGATCTGTGGCATCTTTTGGTCTATAAATGATCTTGTTATAATTTGGCTTAGTGAATCCTCATTTTAAACTTTCTATAAATACATTTTCACCCCTAATTCCTTCTGATTTTCATTTGGCTTGATCTTGAGACCTTTCACCTTTTTGCTTTTCACTTCTTTGGACACCCTCAAGCACATTAGGGTCCTTCTTAAAACGTGGCTCCCATAGCTCCATTTACTTCCCATTTTGCACTAGAGGTCAAAAATAACTTATTATAAGTTCTATGGTGCTTCTCACCTTTGTCTTCATTTTTGTTGGTGATGGCGGTGTTGGTGTCAGTGCTATTATTGCTCTTCTTGACTTAGGCATTGGAACAGACTGTTCAGTGGTCCAACTGCAAGTAATAAAGAAATTACTTCTACATTGGTTATATACTATTTGTTAATATATAGACAATTTAATTTTCTTACTTGTTCCTGTCTCTCTTCTCTTTGTTTTAAGTTTTATTGATTCCTTTTGTTTTTGTTTCAAATGTTCATGGAATTTTTTTTTAATTATTTATTTATTTTAAGCTTTCAACATTCAATTTCAAAAGTTTTTGAGTTCCAAATTTTCTCCCCATCTCTCCCTGCCACCCAATCCCAACATGGTATGTATTCTGAATAACCCCTTCCCCTAGTCTGCCCTCCTTTCTATCACCCCACCCCGCCTCTTATTCCCTTCCCTCTTACTTTCTTACATGGCAAGATAGATTTCTATACTCCATTGCCTGTATATCTTATTTCCCAGTTGCATGTAGGAACATTTTTTAACATTTGTTTTTAAAAACTTTAAGTTCGAAATTCTCTCCCTTCTTCCCTCCCCACCTACCCTTATTGAGAAAGCAAGCAATTCAATATAGGTTATACATATGTGGTTATGCAAAAACACTTCCATAATAGTCATGGTTCCATAATGTTGAAACATTAACTGCATTTCCCTCCATCTTTTCATATGCCTCCCCAATTTATTCTATTTTCTCCTTTGACCATGTCCTTTCTCAAAAGTGTTTTTGATCTGACTACTCCCTCCTCCAATCTGCCCTGCCTTCTGTCATCTACTCCTGATATCCCCTTACATCCTACTTTCCTTTTTTTTTTCAATACTAAAAGGGCATCTTTATTTACTTTTAGTTTACAAGATTCAATTCCAGAGTCCCTTGAGTTTCAAGTTTTCTCCCCTCCCTCTCTCCCTTCTACCTCCATGGCAGCATGCAGCCAAGTATAGAATCTGCAAATACTTTCAAAATGGACATTAGTCTGGTTGTGTAGAAGGGTTGTAACCAATGGAGTGGATGATAGAAAAAGGAAACAAAACCAAACATGAAAAAGAGCGATAGCATGTAGATTGCTTCAGTCTCCAAATAAACTCTGTTCTTTCTAGATCTTTCTCTGAATGTAGGTATCTTCTTCCATCCTGAGACTTGTAGAATTGTCTTATAGCTGTGTGTTGCTGAAAAGAGTCCAGTTTATCAAGGTTGGTCATCACATATATGATGTGTCTGTGATTGTGTACACATTTCTCCTGGTTCTGCTCTTCTCACTTAGCATCAGGTTATATAAGCCTCTCCAGATAAATATGAAGACTGTCTCCTCCCCATTTCTTAAAGCACAAGAGTATTCCATTACATTCATATACCACAACTTGTTTAGCCATTCCCTAATTGATGGGTATCCCCTTAATTTCCAGTTTTTTGCCATCACAAAGAGATCTGCAATAAATATTTTTGTACATGTGGGTCTTCCTCCCACTTCTATGATCTCTTTGGGATACAACGCCAGAAGTGGTGTTACTGGGTCAAAGGGAATGCAATTATTTATAGTCCTTTGGACATAGTTCCAGATTGCTCTCCAGAATGGTTGTATCGGTTCACAGCTCCACCAACAGTGCATTAGTGTTCCAATTTTTCCACATCCTCTCCAGCACCTGTCATTTTCCTGTTTTGTCATCTTAGCCAATCTGGCTGGTGAGATGTGGTATCTCAAAGTTGTTTTGATTAGCATTTCTCAACTCAAGAGTCATTTGGAGCACTTTTTTATGTGCTTATAGATATCTTTAATTTCTACCTCTGAGAATTGCCTGTTCATATCCTTTGACCATTTATCAGTGGAGAACTGACTTGTATTCTTATAGATTTTACATAATTCCCTGTATATTTTAGAAATGAGGCCTTTATCAGAGGACACTGGTTGTAAAATTTCTTTCCCAGTTTCCCACTTTCCTCTTAATCTTGGTTACATTGGCTTTGTTTGTGCAGAAACTTTTCAATTTCATGTAATCAAGATTATCCATTTTACATTTTATAATGCTCTCTAACTCTTCTTTGGTCATAAAGTCTTCCCTACTCCATAAATCTGACAGGTAGACTATTCCTTGCTTCCCAGATTATTTTCAGTATCAGCCTTTATCCCTAGGTCATGTACCCATTTGGACTTGATCTTGGTATATGATGTTAGATGATGGGCTATGCCCAGTTTTTGCCATACTATGTTCCAGTTTTCCCAGCAGTTTTTGTCAAATAGTGAGTTCTTATCCCAAAAACTTGGATCTTTGCGCTTATCAAACAGTATATTACTATAATCATTGACTACTAAGTTATTTGTACCCAATCTATTTCACTGATCCACTATTCTTCAGCCAGTACCAAGTAGTTTTGATGACTGCTGCTTTATAATGGAGATTAAAATCTGGTATGACTAGGCCACCTTCCCTAGCATTTCTTTTCATTAATTGCTTTGATATTCTGGACCTTTTGTTCTTCCAAATGAATTTTGTCACTATTTTTTCTAGCTCAGTAAAGTAATTTTTGGGTAAATTGGTTGGTATGGCACTAAATATGTAATTTAATTTAGGTAAAATTGTCATTTTCATTATATTAGCTCAACCCAGCCATGAGCAATTGATGTTTTTCCAATTTGTTAGATCTGATTTTATTTGTGTGAAAAGTGTTTTATAGCTATGTTCATATAAGTACTGGGTTTGTTTTGGCAGGTAGATTCCCAAATATTTTATAATGTCTACAGTAACTTTAAATGGGGTTTCTCTTACTATTTCTTACTGTTGAACTTCGTTGGAAATATATAGGAATCTGAGGATTTATGTGGGTTTGTTCTGTATCCTGCAACTTTGCCAAATTTATTTATTGTCTCAAGAAGTTTTTTACTTGATTCTCTATGGTTCTCCAAGTATATGATCATATCATCTGCAAAGAGTGATAGCTTAGTTTCTTCTTTGCCTAATTTGATTCCTTTGATTTCTTTTTCTTCTCTAATTGCTACTGCTAACATTTCTAGTACCAGATTGGATAAAAAGGGTGATAGTGGACATCCTTGTTTCACCTCTGATCTTATTGGAAATGCTTCTAGATTATCCCCATTACATATAATACTTGCTGATGGCTTTAA
>CM053590.1:117247642-117262960 GCA_028646515.1 Pseudochirops corinnae
AAAGAGGGGGAGAAAATATGTAAATCAAAATCTTGTGGAAATGAATAATGCAAACTATAATAAAATTTAATTTAAATTAAAAAAAAAAAAAAGAAAGGTGACTAGAACCACAGAGAGATCCTTGCCATGGACACACAGCCAGAATGTGTAAGAGATGAAATCTGAGCCCTGGTCTTTATACGTGCATGTACACATTCATGTACATATTCATATATGTATGTACAAATAAATTCATGAATGTGTGTACATAAATCTGAGACTGATTAAGTTAATCAAATCATCCCTCCCCATTTAAAGTAAGTGATAAAATGATAAGCCATGATCCCTTAATAGTAGTAGTACATCTCAGCTGAATCAAATCAAAGCAACCCCAGCTTAAGGTTCCTCCATTGGAGGAACAAGAGTGACATTGCATACATAGAGGGTTTAGATAAGCTGAGAAATCTGGTCCCACCATAGAAGTCATCTATAAAATATCAAGGTTGTTGACAATCAGTTATTAAAGAGACACAGATTCGAGTAAGCAGTGAACAAGGGGAGAACATTCCAGTCAAAGCCAGGAGTCACTGAGCTAAGGGAGGAAGGGAGGAAATATTTTGGATTCAGACTTAGTCTTTCTCATTCTCTGCCTTTTCCTGAAGAGGACCTTATGAATGTCTATTCAGCGGGGTAGCGTCGTCCTACAGCACAACAACAGACAGTGCAATGTCCGTATGAAGTTCTAAGGACAAACCGGTTGTAAATTACCTGCTCTATAATGAGCCTAGCAAAGAAACTACACCACATCTAAGAGTTATTTCTTGAACACTCCAAGAAGGCGAGAGGAATAGTTGCAGAAACTAGGAGTGGTGAATTACTTTTTTTTTGCCGTATGTAATCACTAAACTTAAGCCCATTTTCCCCTGGATTCTGGATGTATTAATGGGAGAGGGTCATAGACTTTTGAGTGAATGCTTTATACTAGCTAATACAAAGCCACTTACTTAAGAATGGTTGACTAAACGGATTTTTAACTGATAATCTTGGGGATCTGGAAATCAGGAAGTCAATAAACATTTGTTAAGTATCAGACTGTGGGTTGGGGGATATGAAGAAATGCAAAAACAAACAGAGCTTTTCTTTGTCCTCAAGGAGCTTACAATGCAAAGAGAATACATAAAAGGAAGCTGAAAAGCTGTAGTAGGGAGGGAGAATGACGGCAGTTCAGGGGAGTGTAGAGGGAAGCCAGGTAGGAAGTGATGAGATGGCTGCTTCTGTACTCTCCTTAAATGGGGGATCTGGGAGGAACTCTTCACTGTCCACTTTTAACTCTTCTTCAATCAGAGGCAAGGAGGGGCCTCAGGGGCTACAGGTGTGACTTTCAGAGAAATATGATCTTCCAGGATGATGAGACTCTGGAAATAATGAATCATGGACTTGAAATTCTATGTGAAATTTGTGAAAGTATGTGTGTAAATATACATACACCTATGTGTAAACGTATGTGGGCATATGTGTATATATGAATGACATTAACTCTTATTATCCTTAAAAAAAAGTCTTTAATATCCAACCCAACTCAATGCAAATTTAAATAGATGAGACCATGCATATAGACATGTAGGTATACAACATGTAGGTATACAAGTACATAGGCATGCAGACTTACTGTATTAAGTAGATATATGTGTGCATATAGTTTTTATGTATATGTATCCTCAGAAAGATGAATTTTTTTCTGAATTCACCAAAGGAACATGGCCATAAAATCAAAGGTTCCATGTTTGTGTGTGTGTGTGTGTGTGTGTGTGTGTTCTTTGTTGTTTATGAAATTGCTTTATTTCACTATTAAGGATTATAGAGGAACAAGAGAAAAGGTTCCAAAGAAATATGAATAACTCAATTTCCTGCTTTGCTTCTTCGTGGAAGGGAAATAGGTCACATATACACAGAGGCATGTGTGCCACTTCTTATATCTTTATTTGGTCCTGCCAAGACACTTGGGGAGGTTGGAAGCCATCATTTCCTTAAGTTGTGAATTTGTCCAAGGGTATATTGTGAACAGCAGGGGCCTGAACTGATTGTTGTCACCTAGTGTTCCAACAAAGAAAACATAGCTTTTGTTCTCAACAACCTCTCTGAGGCAGAGGGAACAGAGGACTGAGTGACTTGGAGGACAAGCACATCTCTTTCTTGTTCATTTGTGAAAGCTCTGCAACTCTTCTCTTCATGTAGTTTATTCTCTTCTCTGGTGTCATTCTAATTCAATGGCAGGTAGAGGGGAACCTAATAGTCTTAGAAATATCTTCTTTACTGCCATTAATCCTGCTTTGGAAATGAAAAGAAACTACATAAGGCTCTGAGGTGTGGCATGGATAAAAAGCGACAAATGGTCTTCCCAAAATTCACATGTAATTATTTACAAGCTGATATTTGGGTGTAAATTCCAGAATGTAATTTTTATTAAAAGTAAATTCTTCAAATGAATGACCAATGTAGATATAGATATGCATATATATGTATATACGGGTACATGTATATACATGAATGACATTCACTCTTAATGTCCTAGTGCTTATTCTTAAAAAAAAAAGCTTGAATATCTAATCCAATTCAAAATTTTTAGTTAAATAGTCCACGCATACGCATACAGACATACAATATCATGTAGATTTATGTATTTATGTATATGTATCTTTAGAAGGGGGCATATTTTTCCCATTCATCAAAGGAACTTGTCCATTAACAGCAAATGTTTCCAAATTTCCATTAATTTGTGTTCATTAATTAAATAAACATGAATGAAGATGTTTGTGGAAGTTGTCATTTTACATTGGATTGTGAAGCACTCTTAGAGAAAGTGTCAATTGTAATGACAATAATGAGACTGTGTTATTTTAAATACCTACCTTCTTGTCATTCTTGTCTGTCTGGCATGGACTGCTGTCCGACATATCCCCACAAATTCACTGAAAGTAGATATTGCATTATTTTGTGCATATTATAAAATTGCAAAATTCCAGAATTGCTGGGGTCTCAAAGATCATGTAGGCCTTTTATAAAACATGAATCCTATTGATAACACCTTCTGCCTTCAAAAAAATATAGTCCCACAGCTTCTGATGAAATACTGCCTGTGACAGGGATCTCATTACTTTAGAAGGCAGCCCATTCTATTTTTGTACAGTGCTATTCCTGTAACTTCTACTCATTTAACCTAGTTCTATTCTCTGTAGCCAAGCAAAACTAATGTAATCCCTGTTCCATGTGGCAGTCTTTTGATTATTATGAGACAGTTATCCCTTTCCATTAAATCTCTTTGCCAGGCAAAAACACCAACCAAACACCCCAAAACTCCTATTATCTGCAAATACATATCAAAACAGTTTGCAGGCCTCTTTATAATTTTTATCACTTCTTCTGGTCATAGATTCAATGTATTTATTACTGGATTTAATTAATTAATTAATATATGTATTCATTTTACTGGCTGAAAAGGAAATCCTTAATTAACCTTTTCAATAATATGTTAAAACACCACCAAAATTCAAAAAACATTTCAATCATGAAAACAGTCTGAAATTATGCCTCTATCATTAATCAGAACAATAGGAAATCAATCCCCTGAGTGAATGTGACTAATTAAATGATATGTAAGAATTCAAAATAATTAACTAGGCAAACAATTTAAATATGCATATGGAAAGAATAGGGCAGCTAGGTAGTGCAGTGTATAGAGCACCAGCCCTGGAGTTAGGAAGACTAATCTGCATGAGTTCAAATCTGGCCTTAGGTACTTACTAGCTGTGTGACCCTGTAAAATGAGTTGGAGAAGGAAATGGAAAACCACCCCGATACCTTTGCCAAGAAAATTCCAAATGGGATCATGAAGAGTTAGGCACAAGTGAAATGACTGAATAGCAACAGTAATAAAGGGAAAAAGTGGAGAGCAAAAGGCAAAAGCTAGCCCTCCAATACATAGTATAATAGTGTGTGTGTGTGTGTGTGTGTGTGTGTGCGTGTGTGTGTGTGCGTGTGAATACTGAAGAATATGTGATTTCCTCACAGTGGGGGACTCCATTGCTCTGGCCAAGACAGATAATACTTATTTATGACTTAGTAGATACACCTTACGGATTTGCTTGGAAGGACATAGCTTTTAGGTGTCAGGGGCATGATACAGTAGAAAGAGAATTGGATTTGACATCAGATGCCCTAAGTTCAATTGACAGATCTTCTACTCATTCCTTTCATTGCCCTTAGCAAGTCACATCCTCCTCAGGCTTCATGTTCCAAATCTCTTAAATGAAAGGCTTTGAGTTAGATGACCTCCAAAGGCCACTCCAGGTTTAGGTCTACAAGAATGTGATGCTATGAACCTATGCATTAATCCAGAATTCTCTTTTCATTGCTTCAAACTTCCTCTAGCATGCCTCTACGTTGATATTGACAATCTATCTATATCTATGTCTATGTACATCCATATCTTTAACTATATCTACATATTTATATCAATATCCATCTTTATGCATATTTATATAGACATGCACACAAATATCTTTGCCATTGATTCTCTTGACTTTCAATGAAAAAAGGTAATAAAAGTATGAGGTATTTTTCAATAAGGGAAGCTTTTTGTTTCTTGTAGCTACCTATTATTTTAATCAAGTCTATGAATATGCTTCCTGTTTACTCTGAAAATTTGGACTAGCCTGTTTGAACCCCCAGTAAAAGTTCTTAGAAAAAAAGAAAGGATGATTAGCAATCACCAAGTTTGGTTCATTCAAATTTTGTCAAAGCAGGGAGGCACTTTAAGGCCTGTCACCTGTGGTGTTTGAAGTAAACAACCTCCCAGATGTGGAATACTGATGTACTAAAAGAGTCAAGGTGAGAATTCAAGGCCTCTGGACTCAGGAAAACCAAATCTTAGAAGTATTTTCCCAGATTGTCTTATTTTGAATCTTTAAATCTCCAGTGCCTTGCACAGTGTTTTGAGTTTTCCCTATACTGAATTTTTACATGAGTAATTTCATGCATTAATTGCATTGAAAGTTGTCAGAAGTAATAAGATCAGATTCATGTTATTCTACTACCATTGGCAGATCCAGAAAGGCACAACATAGATTTCCTTCTCCGATGGAGCCACACCATGTATCTCTCCTCTGACATCTCACTGAAGCAAAGAGACTGTGACAAATCAGCTTCCCATGTAATTACAGCATCTAAATGTGCAACATCTACAGGACAATTATTTCTTCTATTTCTTCCTGTGCTTTATTTGTGTCCTTCTTAGGAATTAGCACAAGATAGACCAGATTTATATATTCTTCCCAACGCACACTGTCCAACAACACAGTAGGCACTTAATAAGCATTGATTGATAAATTGTTCCCAGTACCTCTGAAAACATCTTACTACATTTCAAGACAGGCCCAGTTTTCTTTCTTTCTCTGCCTCATTCCTTCAGTCTTTCCCTCTTCCATAGCCAGTCATCAGCTGTCTTATACATGACAATGGACTGTAACTCTGGTGAAGGTGGTAGTGAGGATAATGTTTCTGATTGTAGTTAAATACCTACCTGATCTTATCAAAGTAAAATTTCAAAACAAACTGACAAAGTCTGCTTTAAAAAAAAAATAAAAATTGGGCACCCTAACCAATGGAAAACCATTTCAAACTGCTAAACACACTGAAGCTAAGTAACCACATGATGTAAACAGGGAAGCCAGCCTGTCACTCCTTGCAATCCTTTTTCCTTGACCTCTTTTCCCCTTCTCTCTGGTTCTCTGAGTGAGAAAAGAATGACATAATTTAGGATGAAATGAAGGTCACTTGGATAACATCCAGGTGTCCAGTTAACTAAACTACTAGAACAAGGGGTTTTGGTTCCCACTTAAATTTCATTCTCTGTGTCATTACTAACTTGGAGTTATGGATGTGTGAATTTCTTTTTAAGTTCTCTTGGCCTCATCCCCAGTCCAGTGAACCCCCAGACATTTCATCTGTGCTTTGTTCTCACCCAGCATGCTCTTTGTTTGGAGTTGGTCGTGATAGATGAACGTGGCATAAAAAACCCTACAAAATCACTCAAAGAGACGAAACAGGAGAGGATTAGAGGCAACCAGCTGGCTAGAATTAAATTGGCAGGGTTCAGCCAATGAAAGTCAAGTTGCCAAGATTTAGTCTTCTGTTAGGTCATCTGTTTTCTCCTAACTAAACAATTCTTGGATATTTATAGACATAAATGAATTTTTATTTCCCACAATAGCCAATAACTTGTCATATCTGGTATTTGAATGTCAGACATGGGGGAAAACAAGGGCTTGTATGTAGAAAACTCAAGAGTAGTCTTCTGACTGACTTCAAGTGGAAAAAAAAAAGGAACAGATATAAAATATTTTTTTTATTCTGCATGTCATCTCAAAACGAAGAATTTGTGTAAACTGGTGAGTTAGCATGGATATTGAGAGGTAGCAGGAGCAAAATAGATGCTGGATCTGGAGTCATCAATGCCTAGTTTCAAAGCCCACCTCAGATGCATAATAGCCCTGTGACTGTGTGCAAGTCTCTTAGCTACTGTGTGCCTCAACTTCCTTGTCTGTGAAATAGGGTGATTGATTGGGCTTGATGGCTTCTAACGTCCCTTTTAGATTCATAGCTATGATTCTATATTACATGTGCATTACATTATAGAACCACTGTATGCTATGGAAATGTATATCAGAACTTTAATTCCTTTTAAAAGAGAGATGATATAGATAGACAGACAGACAGACAAATAGATGGATAGATGAACCTCTAACTCCATTATCACTAATTATTTGACTATCCCATAGCTAAAGCAGATGGATATCCATGTCAAGCAAAACTTCAAATCTTGTTGACAGGATCTGACATTTAGCTTCTATTTTATCTGTTGTCTTTTCTGAAAATGCCTGATTAGTCAAAGACCTCTCCTAAGAAGACTTTTAATGCCAACATACATTGTGATCAGTATTGATAGATTTTTCTTTTTAGATTCCTTTTGAGTGTCAGTGGTGATTTTGTTCCTGAATTGAGACTTTAAATAGTATTTACAACTGGATCCATTTGTCTATATTTCTCAGTGAAAGGAAAAAAAAAACTATGTGGAATTATATAATTTTTGTATACATGTATGCATCTAATTATGAAATTATATATGTACATATAAGTACATATCAATTAATTGGTTAACATATTTATTAAGTGCCTATTATTTGCCAGTTACTCTGCTAAGCTTTGGGGACAGAAAGACAAATGATGAAATTGTTTGTACTTGTAAGGAGGTTACCTTGTATTGGGGAAGATAGTATATAGAAAAAGTAAATGAAAGGAAGGAGCAGAAGGAAGAAGAGGAGAAAGAAAGGGAGAAAGACAGAGACAGAGACAAAGAGACAGAAAGAGACAGAGGCATACAGAGACAAAGAAACAGAGAGACAGAGATCTAGAACATAGAACATTATAGGTTTTAAAGAGGTCAAATGAGTTATCACCCAGATAGCACTGTAGAGGTGGGTTCAAGCAACCTCTATATAATTTAATTTGAATTTTATAATTTAATATAATTTTAAAATTCTAAAATATAACATTAAGAAACTGAAGAAGAGCTATAGCAAAAGATTCCATCAAAAATACATGATTGAAAAAGAAAATAGGTGATCCGCTGAAAGAGTAAAAGACTGGATTAGCCTACTGTTCTACTAGTATGCTTTTTAAAAATTATTATTATTTAATTTATGAAATAAAGCTAGCTTTCCATAACATTGTACAATAAAAAAGATGATTGCACATGAAACTCAAAATCTATTATATACAATTTGTTATTCTTTTGAAATTTATGATAAAATTATCATGTAAATGTTTTCCTTTTTAAAAATTTTTCATTTTTCTAATCAATAGTGATTTAGAGCATTTATATATAATTTTGATTTTTCCATTAGAACTATTTTTAAAGTGGAATGGGATGACTTCAGATAGAGGCATCCCCTTGATTGAGTTTGATAAGACGACCACTGGCTGACAGCGCAGTAGAGAGGATTCTTGGTCCCATAGTGTTTGAGATAGAACGGCAGTGAGATGCTTCCCAGCTTGAAGATTCTATGATCCATGGGGCAGGTCCAAAAGGATACTGATGGTAAAGATGCTTCTGTAGAGGCAAGCAGCTTGTTAGTGTTGTGAGATTTTGCAGACTCAAGCAGCTTAGGATCATCAAAAACCCCATACAACTTTACAATTCAATTCAGCAAAATCTCCTCCATGCCAAAAACATGCTTCAGCATCATTTTCTTTGCAGGTCTTCAAAACACTCTTAACTTTATGAGATTCTTAAGGTGAGCAGTACCATAGTTCTAATCTACAGAGAAAAAGATTAGTCAGTGGTTCTCAACCTTCCTAATGCCGGGACCCTTTAATGGGGCCGTGTCTACATGTGGGCAGACCCCCCTGGAGATGGATAGAGCAGTACTGTATCTCCATTCCTAAGACCATTGGAAATATATGTTTTCTGATGGTCTTAGGCAACTCCTGTGACCCCTGTGAAAGGGTCGTTTGACCCCCCAAAGGGGTCGCGAACCACAGGTTGAGAATTGCTGGTAGATGATTTTTCCAAGTCTCTCAGGTGGTAATAGATTTGCAGCTGGAAAGGACATGAGAGATTATTGAGTTTGATCAACTCATTTTACAAATGAGGAAAATGAGACCCAGAGAAGTTAAGGGTCTTATCCAATGTCACATATACAAGAAATGGCAGAAGTGGAATGTGAACCTAAGCTCTGTGACTTTAAATCCCTTGCTCCTTTCATGGAACCATTCTGGCTATTTTTTTTTTTTAGCCCTATAATACCTACAAAAAATAGGAGGAAGGCAGATAGGTGCTACAGTGGATAGAGTGCCAGTCTGGAATCAGAAAGATTCATTTTCTGGAGACATCTCGAACACTTATGAGCTGCATGACCCTGGGCAAGTCACTTTTCCTAGTTTACTTCAGTTTCCTCATCTATAAAAAGAACTAGCAACTGAAATGGCAAGCCATTTCATTGTCTTTATCAAGAAAATTCCACATGGCATCACAAAGAATAGGGCAAACTGAAAATGACTGAAGAACATCTAGGAGGATCTCTGCCCCTATTTCAATAACTTTTTTTCTCCTCAACTTCAGTTCCTGTTTCTGTTGGCTAGAAATAGGATCTTATCAGGCAATCAGAATAATCTAATTTCCTGCTATAAAACGAATGTCTTCATTCTTTACTATCTGCTGCAAATCTCTATGCTAAACATTCCTTTTCTATTACAAAAACAAAGATGCTTTTGGGTACTTCAAATTATATATAATTACTTGAAATGTATTCTTTTTTTCCCCATTGAAATGTATACTTGCAAATTCTACCAACTGGTCTTCCTCTCTATTAAAATCCTCAGTAAATTTGCCACAAAGATTTTCAAGGATATTGTATTAGGCTTGCTTGATGCAAAAATTATCTAAATATTCACTGTATTGCCAAGGCAATATTCACAGTACTGATGGTGACTATGAATATGTTGGTGTAGTTCTAAATCACAAAATATAACAAAGACTCCATATAGAAGACAGAAGCAAAACATTTATTCAGACACTAGAAAGCCAAATCCCAACACCAGAAAACCAAATCTATTATAGCAACAAAGAAGTTAATGTACCTTTATCACTTCAGGAAGCAACACCATCCCTACACCTTCCCTCTGCTTGGGCCTTCCCACAAACAAATACTCAAAATCCTAGCTGCCTGCTTGCCTGCATCCTCTTCTCCTCCATTCTAACTGCTTTGATTCATTTCCTGCTCCACCCCTTCCTGCTTCACCCATTCAGTAAAGTCCTTCCACCACGTGTTCCATGCGATTACATTTGGCCTATTAAGGGACAGGGAAGATATTTAAATTCCCATTACCATTACATTCTGCTCCAAGATCTTTCATATCGCTTACATAGGTCAATGGGACTTTAGAAGTAACTGTTGTCAACAGAACTTTACAACAATATAACAGGGATAACAGAGAATAAGCACATAAAATGATATCTTAGAGGGGGGCTTGAGCACAAGCATCCCATCATTCACCCCTCAAACAAATGGGGCTCAAAATCTTAAGATAAGGGGTGAGATCTCCTCTTCCATAGCCACTTCCTGCTGAAATTGGGTGCAAAGCTGTCCATGTCCTAAGAGGTCCCATCTGAGAGGTCAGTTCTTTGGCTGGCATCTGGAGCTTGATCTACACCAGGTCCAGACATGACACATCACAGTTATGAACAGGAAGTGACATCTGACTTAAGCTGTCCAGCAGCTGCAGGTGGAATGTACCAAACCTGCAGGAAACAAATCTAGCAAACAAGATTAACAGACAAAAAGCCAAAAAGAAATAAGGAGACAATAACCAGAAGCAGGATAGACATAGCGTCAGTTGTACTTCTGGAGTCCACGAGCCCACTATAAAAGCCTCATTCATGATAGAATATATGAGTTAAGGGTACAACTTGGCAATCATCTTCTCTTGCATAAACAACAGTTATAGTATTATCTTTCCTGCGTGCTACAATTTCCACAGCCTTTGGAACATTGGCTGACTTCTGTTTTACTTTAGCTCCAATTTTATTCTGTCAGTAGAACCAAACCCTTCAAATCCTCTATTAGTTATTTCAGAAGGAGGGTCAGTTTTCACAAGGGGTATTATTTTACAAGGAATAATAAGCACTTGAACTATTCTATCATTTTTACAAAACTGTGTGGGGTCTTCACCCAAATTTTGGAATGTCACAATAATTTCTCCTTGATAATTAGAATATATTACTCCAACCAATGCATGTATTCCTTGAGCTGCTAATACTGATTTAGATTACATCCATCCAAAATGATTTTTAGGGATTCTCATACATATTCCAGTAGAGGTTTTTCTTATTTCTCTTCTATCTGACCAAAACAATGTAAATCATATCCTGCTGAACCAGGTGTTCCTGGGTATAGTGCTGGGACATCTTGTCTCACAGCCCAGTACTCAATATTTGTGATCTTATGTGTTTATTGTTTTCTAATTTGCAGAGTTAGAGTTATCATCCTGGCTAGAGGTATACTTTATCACAATGGTCTATTATTCAAATTACATAAAGCAGTGAACAAATTATCCTTCCAATGTTGATATGAATTATTAAAACTTAACTTCTTTAACTGTTCTTTCAATAATCCATTCATTCTTTCAATTAACCCAGATGCTTGTGGATAATATGGAATATGACATATCCATTCTATATTGTTTAATGTACAATATCACTCCATTTAATTATGATTGAAATGTGACCCATTATCACTTTGAATCTGCATTTGGCTTCCATAATATAGATATATGATATCTAGAGTTTTGCAGGTGTTTTTCTAAGTTTTATTCTTACAAGGACAAGCCATTAGTACACCTGAATAGGTGTCAACACAAGTACATTTTATCTTAGGGTAGGAGTTCAGTATAATCTATCTGCCAAATTTGGGCTGAAACTTTTACCCTTGCTATCTCTCCAGTTATTACCTAAGGAACAATTTGTTCCTGACATATATAACTAATTACATTTGACCTATTAAGCGGCAGGGAAAATCTTCAAATTCCCATTACCATTACATTCACCCTCCTCATTTCTCTACAACACAGAAAGAAAAAGAAAGTCAGATATGAGAGTCACAGAGATACTAACAAAATCCAAAGGAAAAGAAACAAGCAAACAAAAATTTGCCCAATATTACCTAGAAAATATGACAAAAGTTGTTATACACATACAACAAAGGTTTATTGTGTGCTACTATGTGTTAAGCATTGTGTTAGGCCAGGGGTGGGAAACCTGCAGCCTCAAGGTCACATGTGGCCCTCTAGGTCCTCAAGTGTGGCCCTTTGACTGAACCTAGATTCAGTCAGAAGGCCACACTGAAGGACCTAGAGGGTCACATGTGGCCTCAAAGCTGCAGGTTCTACACCCGTGTCTACGTATGTTGGGTCACACAGAAGAAGATAGGACATGGTCACTAGCTTCAGTGAGATTATAATCTAATTTAAGGGGTCTTAACTTTTTAATGTTTCTTAGATCCTTTTGATAGCCTATGGAAAATACAAAGGAAGTCAATTATATCAACATATAGTTATCTGTCAATAGATTTATTTCTGTCTATCTATCTACTATCAATCTATCTGTATTTTAAATTATTTTATGAACCTTGGGTTAAACATCCCTGAATTCCTACTGACGGGAAAATATCAACACACAGAAAGCACAAGACGAAGAATAATTAAAGACTAATTTCCTTGGTAGAAGGTATAAATCCTGTAAAATTTCAGAAGATAGTTGTGATTAGTAGACTCTTCATGGAGAAAATAGAGAGTTGGCCAGAATGAAGAGAAGTTGTTCTAGGCAAAGGACTTCTGACAGTGAAGAGAATATCCTAACTACAGTAGGGTATGTGTATGTGACAGGAAATGAATATTTAAGGTGGTGACTTTGGGGTATTTATGGGAAGACAAGAATGAGAATCCCACAGGATGAGAAGGCCTGGAAGGGTTGAAGTTGCCAGATGTGACAACACAGGGAGCATTTGCTTCAATGGAATCACAGATCAATTGAAGTATCCAAGTGAGGAAGAACGGGTCCAGACTTAAATGACAAGTGACCAGTATAACTTAGCTGTGATCAAATGAAAAATGCTAAATCAGAGCTGCCATTTAATAAGGTGTTTCTTATAAGGTACTTCTTTACAAGGCTTGACAAGGCTTCTCTTTCTCCTGATGATTTATTCTGGGTATCATATCTGTGCACAATGTTTCTGCATCAACAGACAGACTAGTGGCCCAGACTGTACCTCTATTGATTACTGTCCTCCTCGCCTCAGGAGAACCACTTGTCACCTTGTACTGACTATGATGTTTACTGCTGCAGTGGAGAAAAAAAAAGTCTTAGCTGTTGCAAAACATTTTCTAGTGATTTAAGGATATAGCATTCTAGCAACTCACTGTTATAATGAGCTGTGGGGTTTTTCCCTTGGATTTTGCAGGATGTGCCCTTGAATTATTTATAACAGTGCAGCCACCTGCTTGCAACCATTTTCTGTTTTACCTTGTGTTCAACCAGCCTTGTCAGTTACCTTACAGGTGAGGATGGCACTTCTTCCCAGCCCCTCCCCCACCCCCTGTTCACCCACATTAGAAAAATTCTGACCCTGAGCTTCCAGGCATACCACTACTACTTATCAAAGAAGGTCATGGCTTTTGTCTAAATGGAGAGACCTGTGGGCCTCATCACTGAGAGAGATACACTGTTCAGTTGTTCAAACAAACACCTCTAACTCTAGTGATGCTGAGAGCTAGAATACTCTTGAAAGGTTGAAATTCATGAACATGCATGCTTATGATGAGTAATGATGGGGAGAGTGGAGGGAACCACCAATACACCTGCTTTCAAAAGTATAGTTCTGTGCTGGCAAACACGCAATCCCTCCCTCTCCCCTTCTTCCTGCTCTTTAACAAAGAAGAAGAAGAAGAAGAAGAAGAAGAAGAAGAAGAAGAAGAAGAAGAAGAAGAAGAAGAAGAAGAAGAAGTATTACATATTCGAGTAGATAACAAGAGGTACCATTAGGATATAGAAAATTGAAAACCTAGCCTGCAATAAAAAACTTGAGGAAAAAAAAAGACAGACACAAGGGAATTTGTAATGGCTCCTTCAGGTTTTAGTGAAAGATTCTCCCTCCCCCTCTCCCCTCTTTTTTTATTCACTGAGCAAACAGTGGTTCACAAGCAACGGTGAAGAAGAAAAGCTGTGATTTATATTTATGGACAGGTCTACACGCACCCCTGACCTCCTGCTGCCTTTCTCGCCCTCAGCCCCAGAAGCAATTTATGGAGACTGGTCTAAATAAACATTAAAGGGGCAAAGCCACCCACTGACAGCCAGGAAAATCAATGGTCTCCAGAAACCAGCAAGTAGGATCAATAAAAGAGATTAGGCATCGCAGGCAAGGGTGGGGGCACTTCCAGGGAAATGTGGCTTACTCTTCATCAGACAGGCTTCTCTCAGCAACAGGATAAAAACTGTCTTATAAACAGGAGCACACTGAGTAGCCGATGGAAGATGTTCCTTAGCTGCAAACACTCTCCAATGACCTCAGAATGAAAGGGATTTATATAGGGGCCTTGGGGAATTTTCAATTGCTTTTCCAGAGTCATCTCACACACACCTGGGCAGTTGCCCACAGGAAGCGGTGCAGATGTCGCTTTGACGGAGCTCTCTCCTTCTCTTTTTTTCGTTTGTTTGCTTTCCTATGGTGTATTTATTTCTCCTTTTATTCTCCCCTCTCCAGTTCCACACGTACCTGCCTCTCCCAGCTCCTGTGCCTATCTCCCCCACCCCACCTCCATACCACCCTTACTTCTCTTGCAAGGCTATTTATACCCTCATATGCACAATGAATAAGTACTGAAGCACTTCTCACCCCATGTTAACCCCACACATCTGCTGCAAGGAAAGGAAATCCATAGACACTACACTAATAATTTAGGAATCTGGACATTAACCTCTAATCAGAAGAATATTTGGCTTGAACGGTTTGACAATGGAAAAATGAAGGATAATTATATTCCTAAAAGTCTGTATCTGAGATCATAGTCATAGAGACTAATTCTCTTTCCTCCATACTGAGCCGTTAGCTAAGGACTTGTGGATTCAGACCTAAGCTTTGTGCTGATAGATACATGTTTGATAATTAGGGCTAAGCTACTTAGATACTTACTGTGTCTTGTAGTGCTATGACCCCGCCCTTCTTGGTTGGGGGAAATGTCCTGTTAATATGTTCTGTATGTCAAAGGTTTGGCTTTTTTCTTTTCTTGTTTCTTACTTTGAAGATGAATGGAACCAACACAGTGCTGAAGAAATGCCAAGGAAAGAATACTATATTTATAGTCAGATGGCCTGGGTTCAAGTGTAGGTTCTATATACAATGATTATTTTCGTGAACGTGGGCAAGTTACAGCCCCTTTGGGGACCCACTTTTGTCTTCTGTATTATAAAGTGGTTAGATTAGGTGTCTCTAAGTCTCTTACAACTCTAAAAATATGCTATCCTCTTACCTGAAATATTTTAAAATCATTTTTGAGAATGATAGAAGGATGAACCTGAAGAGGAGAGTGGGAAGAATAGGCATCTGAGTGAGAAAAAAAAGGTTGGGGGGAGCTATTGTTCATTATTCAGAAAATATGTCTGTTTTCTTAGATATGCCAATTGACTTTAGAGACAAGGTCATTAACCTGACCCTTGGGGATATGAAC
>CM053590.1:117263460-117279575 GCA_028646515.1 Pseudochirops corinnae
TCTCAGTCCAGCAAGTAGCAGTCCAGCTTCCAGATGCTGGGAAAATTCTGCTTCCTCCACCAGGAGCCCACCAGGAGAAAAAATTGTAATTCTGACTGTCTCTCTCTGGGGCTCTTCTTATATGCACACAAAGCATTGGCTTCCTGTTTCAGCCAAACCTTTCCTGTTATGTCAGCAACCCTCTGCCTCTTAGCCACAAAAGTTTGATTAGCTACTAAGGACTAAGTACCTGCTTACTTGACATAACAAAAAAGTGATCTTAAAATTTAAATTAATTACCATTACACCCAGGTAGCATAAACACTACTTAGTTTTTTATCATCATCATCATCATCATGACTGAATCTCTATTTTGTCTAGGCAAGAAGTACAGAAGCCTCTTATAGATCTAATCCAACCTCTGATTGATACTAGATAATTGACCTGCTTTATTTGTTGCCTGCACTGGTTCATCTCTCCTTAGACAATTTACAATTCCCCCAATGGTTCACTCCACATCCAGGGGTTCACCATATTGTTGTTGGCCATCCAACAGCTTCAGTGTGGACAACCATTGGCTTTACTCCTACTACATCTCAAAACTCTGGAACTCAAATGGTCCATCATCCTCATCATCCCTAGTAGTGAACTATTACTTTTAGGGTTACTACTCTTAGTACACCCATTAATTTTTTATCCTAGTGAAAACCAGAGTGAAAATGACTAGCTGTACTACTTTTCCTGCCCTCAGGGCTGTGGTTATATCTGTTATATGGAAAATATGTAGAGGATAACCTCCTAGAGGAGTCCTAGAGATGGTGGCTAAGTTTGTTTGATGGCTATTGGTTTTTTGGGTTGTTTTTTTTTTTTTTACAAGGTGCTTCTCAGATGGACTCTACTTGAAGCATCTAGATATGAACATTCCTAACCCCTAGAGACGGAACCCTCAAAAATAGGGTAAACCTCAACTGGAAGGCAATTGGTGGTAGTATTGGAATGTAAGGATCCCTGAATCCTGAGAAAAGGGGTCAGTATCTAAGGAGTAAGGAGCCATTCCTAATGAAAAGAAAATTTAGGTACCTGAATGCAAGGTCAGTTGGAATGAAATTCCTTCTAGAGCATATCCAGGCTTAGTCCAAAGATGTCCATTTAACTTCTTAATCAATCCAGTCCCAGATACCAGGAATGGCCTGTGCCCTTCTAAGTCTTCTAAGATTAGCCTTAGATCAGGCTAGATTTTTTACCATGGTTTTGCAAAACCAAATCCCTCATTCTGTCCTAAATTGGGTCTATATCTATAGGGTGGCTTTAGGGACTCTGGAACTAGTCAGAAATCTGAACAATTATAGGGAATACAAAAAGCTTCAGTCTAATATGAATCTGGACAATACTTTGCATTTGGGTATACTTTGCTATTATGGCTTGTGCCATGAGGCTAAAATCGAGAATATTAAACAAAGGTAAACAATAGGTTTTCCAATATGGGGAAAAACTGAAAAGTAGCAAAAACAACAAAAAATCCAATCCAAAACAAACATTAAAAAAAACACACTTGAAGTTGGAAGCTAAACTTAATAAACCTTCACACACTCCCAAGACAATGCAAAGTCTATCATGCATGTGAATATATACCAGGTTCTTTGGTAGTTTTTATTGTAAAACAAATTTGTTTCACAATAGGGGATGGTCTCATTTTCTTAGTAAATGCATCTTTTACTTTACCTAATAATCTATGACACAAAGGTATTAGTCAGCAACATTCAGAAAGTTCATGGGTAAGATTCTAGGAATTTATATGTAATTCTTAGTCTGTCCATAAATAAGAAAGAATTATTAATTGTTTATTATTAATTTATACATTTAAATCTAAAGATAACTTAATTATTAAGTAAAATGATTAACTATTAAAATGTAATAATGATTTAAATTTAATAATTATTAATTGTACTTTGCTAAACACTGGGGATACAAAGAAAGACAAAGCATTGTCTCTTCCCTCAAAGAGCTTATATTCTAATGGAGGAAGACAGAAGATAGTATGTAAATAACTATGCAAATGTAAGATATATACAGTGTAGATGAACAATAATATTAGAGGAAAGGGAATGAGAAGATGGTTTGGGGAGTGGGAAGGAAAAGGTCTCCTTCAGAAAATGGGGTTTGAACTGAGTTTTGAAGGAAGGTAGGGAAGCCAAAATGAGATGAGGAAGAGAAAACCTTCCATGCTGGGGAGATACACCCACTACAAAGGCCCAGAGAATGGAGATGGGTTGTTATAGCAAAAAGGCTAGTAATGCTAGAAGGTTAGTATTTCTGGATAATAGAGTATATAGGTGTGTGTGTGTGTGTGTGTGTGTGTGTGTGTGTGTGTGTGTGTATTGGGTGAGTGGGTAGGTGGGGCCAGGATTAAAGAATAAAAAGATTGGAAAGCTAAGAGAAGTCAAAGTTTATTTGACACTTTGTATGGAGAGTTATTGTATAAAAGGCTGGCCTTTATGTCAGGAAGATTTGGGTTCCAGACCTGTCTATGACATAGACTGGCTGTATGACCACTTAACTCAGTGCCCCAAGTATAATTCTCCCAAGACTCTTATATAGCTATAGTCTATACATATCAGTCAATATTTATTATGTGCCTACTATGTCCTAGGTACTTTGCTAAGTACAAGAGAAACAAAAAAATGTAAAAGGCAGTCCTTGCCCGCAAGGAGCTTACAATCTAATGTGGAGTTAACAAGAAAGAAATTTTTACAAAGCTAACTATATATAGGATAAATGGGAAATAATTAACAGATGTAAGGCACTGGAATTAAGAGGAATTGGGAAGGCTTCCTAGAGAAGATGGGATTTTAGTAAGGTCTTAAAGGAGACTAAGGAGGTCAATAGTTGGAGTGAAAGAAGACTGTTCAGGAATGATGGACAGCCAGAGAAAATGCAGGGAATCAAGAGATGGAATATCTTATTCGTGGAACTACATATACATTTTGGGTATATATGTGTGTACATATATGTGTGTATAGCTATCTAATCTTTCTAGTCTATGTCTGCCACAGACATAGAATATGTCTCTACTTGAAAGTTCTCTCTCTCAATCTCTCTCTCTCTAATACACACATATATACATATATACCTCTCTAATACACACACACATATATATACACACACACTTATATTGTACAAAATAGCTTTAGAGAATATATACATATATTATAATATACATATATGCGTATATACTATACACACACACAAATCCATATTGATCTATCTATCCATATCTATCTATCTGATACCTATAGTCTATATGTCTGCTACAGATTACATTTCTGCTTGAAAGCTCTCTCTCTCTGTATACACACATGTACCATAAGGACTATCACACATAATAGTTTTAGAACTTTATAGATTCACATTGACAAGGTGTAGGCTCTGGGAACTCACTTGAGCCATTCTTGGATCTTTGAGGTACAGGCTCTGGGAAACCCCTTGAACTCTGACTGAATCTTCCCACTTGATGAAGCATTTGCAGAGGCTATAACCTTTTCATTGTGGCTCTGCCCAGACCTTTGTTACTAGCCTAACCCTCCATTGTCCATCTTCTTCCCACCACTGAGCGTATCAAAATATCAATCCACCCTTGAACTGGCCTAAGCTACCATTGTCTGTTGGCTCCAGGTAGCCTCCAACAACTTCCCACCCTTCATCACTCATTGACCTCATTAACTCCTCCTGAAGACCCTTCCCAAACTCCTCCTCCAGACCACCCCTAGATTCCTCCCCAAACCTTCCTGTATATAAGATCCCTTCTTGCCCCCATGTGTGTGAGAGCACCATAGAATGACCTAGCACAGACTTATTCTGTTTCAGATGATTCTGGCCTGCCTGCCCAATGCAAGCCTTACAGATACCTAGGCTCCGTAAGAGTCTACCCAATATGGTAAACTTTTAGAAAACTTTGTTTTGATTTCACTGAGAAGACTTGAGTTGAATTCATTTGGCATGACTTGGTGTATTGGTATTTTGGGATCTTCAGAGCAACCCTAACCCTCTTCAACATATTATATATATATACATATATATTTGCATGTGTATATGTGTGTATATATATACATATATATAATCACATATATTATACATATGTGACTCTCTAAAACTATTATGTGTGATACACTCGCATCCATATCTATTTATCTAATTTATCTACTCATATTAATGAAAGGAATTCTCATACTTGGAGTTTTCCATACTGATGAAGTAAAATAAATCCCAGGAAAACCAGAACTATATTACTCAGCAATAAGACCATATTCACTTTTTAAAAAAATTCATCATTTTAGTTTGTTTAGGTGGGTACACAAACAAAAACAAACACAAAAAATTGCATGTGCCTTTAAGGTTTCCCCTATACATTCAGGAATCAACTAGGAAGTCTATTGTCATTTCAACCTGCTCTTTATTCATTTCGCAACACAGAGATAGGGAGGTACCCTGCAGTCACTCCAATCTCTGGTTCTTGAGTGCCTAGAAAGTTCCATGTTGGGTTATTTGTTGAGGCAGTAATATTTCAGACAGCTCTACAGGGACCCTTTGCTGTGTTATCCTGGGTTTTCCCTTAGGAGTAGTTAGATCTGTGCACCCACTCATTTTCACATCACGCTGAGTACATCAGAAAGAGAATATGGGAATGTGGTCGAGGAAGCTTCACCCACATCCTTTCACTGAGAATATATGTTTCCCTGAATGAAAAGAACAAAAATATTTGTGTTTTCTTACTGTATTTGAAAGACATCTTATCTTGATTTTTTTGAAAATGCACCAAAATGTTGCATTATCAAACCTGTGCGAAAACGTAATAGACAATATATCTGGAAAGACAGCTATAGATACCAATTTAGATGTATTCATTGCACATTCACTGGTCCTTTTTCTCTTCTCCATAATGAAATTGTCTGATTGTGTGCTACTTACCCTGCATTGGGTGAAAGGGAGAAAAGAAGAGAGCTGAACTAAGCTCTTTATAACTCAATTGTTTTGTCATTAAGTAGTAATTATCTTTCAACTTTTCTCCTCCTTTCCCACCTGACCTGAAACAGCCTAATCATTGCCATGTGAAAAACCCACCTTTGTGAGCAAACCAGTGTTCTCTCTGAAGAAGGCATCTGTTTTGTGAAAGGAGAGGATGCCTCCCATTATAACGAAATTGTACAACCACAAAAAGATTTGGATTAGATACACATTGCAACAGATAGGCATTTTTATCTACTTACCTGTCTCTCTATATTCGTTCTCTTCCTCCACCTGTTCCTCCTCCTCCTCCTCCTCCTCCTCATATCATTTATATAGGACTACTATGTGCCAAGCAGTGAGCTAAGTGCTTTTCCAATAACATCTCATTTGATCCTTACAACCACCCTGGGAGGGAGGTACTATTAACATCGCCATTTTATAGTTGAGTAACTGAAACGAACAGAATGAGTGGCTTGCATAAAGTTATACAGCTAGTAAATATCTGATGCTGGATTTATATGCAGAACTTCCTGACTCCAGGCTCAGTGCTCCAGCCACTGCTTCATCCAGCTGCCAATCTGTCTATCCATCTATCTATCTATCTATCTATCTATCTATCTGTCTGTCTGTCTGTCTATCTACCTATCTATCCATCTATCTTCTTTTTGTTATAATCGGTTTTTATCTGTATGTCTATCATGAGTTAAAGAAACTAAGAAATTAAATGAACAGATTAGCCACCCTCAGCAGAGATTAGACATTTTGGCAGCCATTGGTAACCTGTATCTGGTAATTAATCCACTTCCTAGACTTTGCAGATTTGTTTTGTCATTGCCAATCACTCAGTCCTTGAATATTCACTTTCTGGTGAATTGTCTCTTTGCTGAACAACATTTAGAATACTACCTTGGTTTCTTGATTGGTTGAAGGTCAAGGTACTAAGATATGATTCTAATGGTCAACTCATCGAGGGAACTTTTTACTTTCGACTATTTGGTATAAAAGTCTTTCTAAAATCAATGGTGAGTACTGGGATATTCTTCCTTTTCCCTTCTCTCTGTGTGGTTTTGTTGGGTTTAAATTGTTGGGGTTTAGGGTGCTTGGGATCCCAAAATACTGACCTTCTGGGTCCTACCCAAATGAATTTGACCCAAGCCTTCTTTCAGCCAAAGAAAAACAAAGTTTATTAAAGATTTACCACTTTGGGTAGACTGTTAAGGAGTCTAAGCATTTGTGACACTTGTGTTAACAAGCAGACCAGATTGAATCTGAGCTAGATAGAATCTGAGCACCTTCACGGAGGCAAGATGGATTTTATATACAGAAAGACTGTGGGAGGGAACTAGGGGTGGTCAAGTGGTCTGGGGTGACTACAGGAGGAATCTAAGGAGGAATTTGATGGGATTAGGGTGACTAGTCCAGGAACTGAGAGAATAGGATTTTGATGGAATCTAGGATAGGAAGCAGCCAGAGGTAATCCTGAGGTAACAGACAAAGCAGGGCTTGGCTAGCTTAAGGGTATCAGATTTGGGTATGAAAAAGCCAAATTAAATGTAAAAGTTCAAGGAGAATTCAAGGTGGGGATTTCCTTGGGCCTCTGGAAAAATGGGACTCAAATTCTTTTGGGTTAAAGGGAAAACATCTCAGCTTGGGCCCCTTCCCCATCAGTTTGAGTATTAAAGTTTTCCCTTAGTACTACATAGAAGAAGCAGCACAAATGAGGGCTATGAATTGCTTATGATCCATGAGGAGTAACATAGATGAAGAGAATGAATTTAAAATGCTCCCCATTCCCTTTAACTAGTAGGATGCAATGGTTCACAGTAGAACATTTGAAGATAGCCTCAGTAAGAAGACAACTCTCATTTTTGACAGTAAATAATTCTGGGGATTTCCATAAATCTTTTAGGAATAATCCTTCAGTTATTTTGAGTATGTTTCAATTAGCTCTGTTGGCTTCCTAATATCAAACTAAATGCAATGCCTTCTTTTTGTCATTTAAAGTCCTCCACCACCTGGATCCTTTATATCTTTCCAATCATCTTCCTTTTTTTTTTTTTTAAGTTTACTCTCTTACACTTTCCACAATCCAGCCTTGCTAATTTATTTGCTGTTTCTCGAACAAGACATTCCATCTCTCAACGCCATGCCTTTATCCTTATAGTCTCTCATCCTTGAATGCTCTTGCTCCACATCTTACCCTTTTACATTTCTAGGCTTCCTTTGAGGCAGCTCAAATTCGACTTTATTCAAGTAGCCTTTCCTGGCATCCTCTCTTCCTTCTTTTTGCCCAGCTAAGTCTTCCCTTTGAAATTAATTACCATCCACTTTGTATGTATCTTGTATTATATAATTTTGTGTGTATTTTTTGTTTTAATGAAACTTTATTCCACAATATTATGAATTACATGCTTGAAAGTGGGCTCTTAGTTTCACTATTCTGTATAAGCATCACATTTGCATTCTCCCAGGTTTTCTTGGTTACAAGCCAAGAAAGTAAGAAATCCATCCCCACACCTTCTCTGCTGTTCCCCCTCCATTCCAAGGTACCTAAATTCTTCATGTCATGAAACAATCTCTGTCACAAAGGTTACAGATGATTTATACCCACTTGTCTTCTTTTTTAAACTTTTTTCATTGTATTTTAATTATTTTAAACTTAAATTAAAAAATAAGAAAAAAAGACATTGCCTTGAACACAGCAGAACATGAGAAAGGATTCAATGTAAAGCAATAAATTTCCATTTCAAGAAAACTTATATAATAAATACTATACATCATTTTCAAAGCTATCTTTGCTTTCTTGTGTTTTCTTTTGTCTTTTGCTTTGCATTTTTTACTTTATTTTTTCCTATTCCAACTCACCCACCCCAAGAAGACTACAATAAAGTGTAGACACATACATACATACATACACGGTCTTATATACATATGTGTTTGGGTGTATATGTGTATGTTTATGGATATCTATGTGTGTGTATCTATCTATCTATCTATCTATATGTATGTATGTATGCATATGTGTATGTACCCACTACATTGTCATCCTATTCCTAAACTAATCCTCCTCCAAGAATCCCACCCTTATCCTCTCCCTCTACCCTATTCCCTTATGTTCTTATTTTCTTCTGAATTTAGAAGATTTTTTTATACACTTCTAAATGTATATATTGTTCTGTCTTTATCCCATTCCCATGAATGTACATGCCATTCTATACTCCCCCCATTCTATTCCCTATCTCTCCCTTTCCTTTCTACCCTCCCTATCTCTCTTTCTAATTTCTTTCTGAATTTTGAAGACTTTTATACCCTTCTAGATATATATGTATTGTTTCCTTTTCAATCCATTTGTGATGAGAGCAAGGTTCAAGAACTAACTGCCCTCTTATGTCATCTAATTCCTCTGTATCAATTCTTCTTCTACCACTTCATTTGTATGAGATAATTACTCTTTTTCCCCCACATCTTTTCTTGTTTTACAATCACATCATAATCAGCTCTACCTCACTCTTTTGAGTTACCCAATGACAATCTTAGATATAAAGTTTACATTTCCATGTATAAAAAAGTAAACAATTTGTCCCTATTGAGCACACTGTAATTATTCTTTGATGTCTACCTTATACTTTTCTTTGATCTTGTATGTCAAATTTTCTGGTCTTTTTGCAATAAAATCCTGAAGGTCTGTCAATTCATAGATAGACTTTTTTTTTTCATTTGGTATTATACTTAACTTTGCTGGGAATGATATTTTCTGCTGTAATCCCAATTTTCTTGCTTTGATATATAGTGTTCCAAGACCATGGTCTTTTAGTGTAGCCACTGCCAGCTAGGTCTTGAGTAATTCTAACTGTGGCTCTGACATATTTGAGTTGTTATTTTTTTCTTGTTACTCAAAATATTTTCTCCTTAACCTGGAGGTTTCAGAATTTGACTATGATATTCTTGTTGGTTGTCCTCCAAGGATATCTTTCAGGTATTGATTGGTGGATTTTTTTTTTCTATTTCTACTTTCCCCTCTTGTTTTAACACATCAGGAGAATTTTCTTTAATTATTTCTTGTATTCTTGTATCAAAATCCTTTTTTTTTTATTGTAGCTTTCAGATAGTCTTATTTTTCTCTTCTTAATCTGTTTTCCAGATTAGCTGTTTTTTCTTAAGCATTTGTGACTCTTGTATTAAAAAGCAGGCCAGACTGAATCTCAGTTAAATAGAGTCTGAGCACCTTCATGGAGGCAAGATGAATCTTATATACAGAAAGACTTCGCATTCTTTTCTATTTTTTCATTCTTTCTATTTTTGTTTTATTATTTGTTGGTTTCTTAAAAGTTTACAGGTTTCCCCTTGCCCAATTCTAATGTTCAAAGAGTTGTTTTCTTAAGATTCTGGGTCTTCTTTTCTAACTGGTTGACTTGCTTTTCATGATCTTCTTGTTTTTCTTGGATTATTATTAGGTTCCTTCCCCCCTCCCCCAATCTCTCTTATTTGATTTTTGAAGTCTTTTTTGAATTCTATGAATCCTTGTGGGGCAGGTGACCATTTCATGTTACTCTTTGGGGTGGGAGAGGCTTTTTATGCTTCAGTATCTTCCTCTGAAGATGAACCCAGGTTTTCTCTATTTCCATAGTAACTATCTATGGTTGAGTTCTTTCTCCTTTGCCTGCTCATTCTTTTTTGAAATTTTTAGCAACTTATTATTATAATCACCTCTAATTCTGGGGTATGGTGGTGAGAGGGGGGTGATATCTCTGGCCTCAGGTTCTTCTGTTATTTTTTTTTTACCATTGTCTTGGACCAAAGCTCTATATTTCTTGCCTCCTCCAAGCCACAGTTAGAGCCCCAGCACACTATCTGGAAATGCTCTTGCTCCTGGAGAATTCTTCAGTGGCTATAATCTTCAGTTCTCCCCCTCTGACATGAAAGTGAGACCAAGAACTCAGTTTTTCTGTAAGTGCCCATAGCCAGTAGCAGTGTCCCTACCCCACTACTTCTGTATGCAGTACCTTGTCAGCAGAGGCTCCCTCTATCTTTCCCAACTCAGACGCCCGACTACCCACACTGTCTGGGAGGTGAACATTCCTGTGACTGAGTTCCAGTGTACCTCTCAAGCCAGATGTCCCAAGGACACAAAAGGGAGCTAGCCTGGAGGTATTTACATTTTACTCAGGCCAAACCTCCATCCTGGGATCTTTCTTCTGATCTTCTCTTGTTATCTCAGGAGGAACACTCTTCTGTCCCAACACTTGTTTATTTTTGCTACTCTATATTGAGCCGGAGGTGTATTTTGTCTGGTTTATGGAGAAAATCTAGAGAGTTTGGAATTTTGTGACCTACTCTGCCATCTTCCCAGAATCCTCCCCCCCACACACATACTTATGTCGTCTTAAACAATGTGTGCTGAACACAATATAACTTTTTCCACCTTGCTAACTCAATGGTCAGCAATATGAACCTCATTAAATGTTAAATGATAAAATTGTTATCATTACTGTAACTCACATTTCTATAATGCTACAAGGTTAACAAAACACTTTCCATATATTATATTACTTGATCCTCACAATACTGTGATGGAGGTGCTATTATTATAGTTTTACAGATAAGGAAACTGATATTAAGAGGTCAAATGACTTACTCAGGGCCATCTGGAGAGTGAGGATCTATTTGAGACAGAAAAAGAACTCAGGTCTTCTTGACTCTGTCTAGAGCTCTATATACCATACCATCCAGCTGCTTAGGTAGATCTGGAAAATTCGCTCATTTGGAATACTTCTTTGCTTGGCTGTTATTCTACTTATTTGGTATGTTTCTTTTGTCTATTTCAGATATGGTTTTTTTGTTGCCCTTTCCAGAAGGGTATAAGCTTCATGACAATAGAGCCCATCACATTTTTTCATTTTATTAACATCCTGAATTACCTAGGGTAATGCTTGCATAACATAAAATGATTAAACATTGTTTAACTGAATGAATTGCTGTTTCTCATGAATGATCTACAACAAGTTGCATATGGAAAAAAAATATCTTTTTCCCAATATCCCCAGAACTCTGAAAGAAATTGGATTCTATAACACTGTAGTATAAATCCATAAGAAGACCACTTGCATTAAATTGCTTCCACATTGGAGTGAATATGACACTTAGAACCTCTAACTAGCTCCTAAAGCCCCTGGCATTCAAGTGAAAGGAAATTATTACTCTATCTCTAATTCAGATAATATTTGCTAAGCATCCAATTCAACAGTGTTTGAACTTTTCTAATCCATATCTCTTCTCCTTTTATTCCCCTCTCCTCTCTTTTTTTTAAATCCCCATATATTTAAAGCCTACTGAATTTGTGTCATTTATAAAATAGGAAGAAAAAGTAACTTCAATTTTCACTCTCAAGTGTCGTTCCATTCCTCTGACCAAAATTCTTTACCTGCTCCCTGCCCCTGTTCCAGCAAAGTGTTAGAAATGAGTATATCTCATACTGTAAGTGTGAGTGCTTGGGAATCTTGCCTGGCATCTCAACTGACTTCTGTGATAGGATTTGAGCAGTCTTTCCCAGTCACCTACTTTCCTTATTATTCCTTAAAGTATTATTCCTAAATACTTTACTGGACTAAATCAATCAACAAGCATTTATTAATTGCTTACTATCTTCCAGGTATTGTGCTAAGAGCTGGGAAATAAAAAAAAAAAAAGAAAAATGTGTGCCTAAGGCTTTCAAAGAGTTCATGTTGTAACGGTGAAAGGACATTGTAAAAAATATGTAATACAAGATATATAACAAAGTAGATGAAAATTAATCTCAAAGGGAAAGACTTAGCTGGGAAGAGAGAGGAAAGAGGGGATGCAAGGAAAGACTACTCAAATAAAATTGGATTTAACTGAGTCTTGAAGGAAACCAAGGAAGGTAAGAGGCTGAAATGTGGAGCAAGAGCATTTTTAAAATGGAAGACTATTAGGACAGAGGCATGGAGTTGCAGATGGTGTGTCATGTTTAAGAAACAGCAAGTAAGCCAGCATGGCTGAATTGTGGAATGTGTGGAAGAGAGGAAAATATAGGACTGGAAAGGTATAAGGAGTCCAGTTAATGGAGAACTTTAAATGACAAAAAGAGGGCACTGCATTTGATCCCAGATGTAATAGAAAGCCAGGAGAGTTAATTGAGTAATGGTCAATTAACATGGTTAGCCCTATACTTTTAGAAAATTATCAGCAGCTGAATGGGGAGAGACTTGAGTCAAGGAGACCAATGGAAGGCAAAGTCAATAGCCCAAGTTATAAGTGAATATGACTTGTACTAGGAGGCAGCTATGTATGCAGAGAAAATTTATATGAGACATGAATATACTATTATACTATTTCATGAAAAGCACAATCCATCCTTATTCAATCCTCTCTCATCTCTTCTCCAAACTCTACAGAATTTTCCTTTCCAGTACCAACATCTTTCTCATACCCTGAAGATGCCTCAGTCTCTACAGTCCTTCTTGTGATTGATGAATGCCTACCCAATATTACCCTTTCATAAACAGTCAATGCTATACACACTCACTTCTTTCTATCTTATTTTTTTTTATCTTCCTTGTTTAGAATGAAAGTTCCTTGAGGTTGATGTCTTTGCCTTTCTTCGTGTATGTAACACTTAATATAGTGTCTGGGATATATTAAGTACTTTATAAATGTTATCTGTCTACCTATTTATTTATCTACCTCTCTCTCTCTCTCTCTCTCTCTCCCAGTCTGTCCATCTATCTATCTTCCTTTTCCTCTTCCTCCTTGTCCTCCTCTTCCTCCTCCTCCTCCTCCTCCAGATTTGACAACAGTGGATGGTGAGGTTGAATGAGATGATGGCAACAAGGTTTCAAGCTTGTGAGATAAGAATATGGTGGTGACCTTAATGGTAAAAGGGAAATTTGGAAGAGAGAGAGTTTTAGGGGGAATTGATTCATTGATAATAGTAGATAATAGTTACATAATTGATAATTCAGAAATTTTGAGTTTGATAAACCTGTGAGATATCCAGTTTGAGAAATACAAAGGAAGATGACATCATCAATTGTCAACTACTAATCCTTTTATTTTATTTAAAAAGAAATTATGAAATTAAGCATCAATAAAAAATAATAATTTTGGTAGACAAATAGGAAAAAAGAAGATTGCACATAAAATAGATCTATTATGAATAGCCTGATTTTTACACAATGGAACCCAATAATATTAAAATTGTGTCCATTTCTGAACTCCTTTTTGTTTCTCTTGTTTATTTTTTTGAGCTGATTTGTTGATTCCCTTTTCTCGCTTTTCTTTATTTCTTTTATTATTGCTATCCTCCCATGGCCCCCTGCAACTCTTCCCAACACCAGATAGAAGCCTTCCTTTGAGACAAATAAGTATAAGCAAGCAAAAAAGAAAAAGAAAACAAAAATGACTGAGTCTGAAAATTTATGTGTCATTCTAAATTTGTATTTCATCACTTCTTGGGCAAGATATGGGGATCATGCTTCATCATCAGTCTTACAGAGGCATAAATGGTAATTTCATTTTATCAGAATTCTTAATTTTTTAAAAGTTGTTTTCTTTTTTATACTATTGTAGTCATTGAATAAATAGTGCTTTCGGTTCTGCTTTTCCTACTCAGTATCATTTTGTTTAAATCTTCCCAAATTTCTCTTAATCCATCTATTTTAGCATTTCTTATGACAAAATAATATTTCATTACATTCACATACCATAACTTGTTTAGATATAATTCAATCAGTAGGAACCAAATTTGTTTCCAGTAGTATATGACAAGAAAGAGTGACAATATAAATATATTTGTGAGTGTTGACTTTTCCCTTTTGACCTTGTCCTCATCAAGGTATAGGATAATTAGTGGTATCACTAAGTGAAAGGATATGCCTTGTTTGATTTTAAAGGATACTTATTTCCTCTAACCTATCATAATAGAAGATACTTATCATTCAGATATTTCTAATTGATTAAAGTATTTACCTCCATTTTTTCTGTCATCTAGGTTTATATTTCAGATGTTATACCCAGTTCTGGTCTTTTTTTCAGGAATTTTGAAAGTTCTCTATTCTATTAAAAAAATCCATTTCTCCCATAAGATATAACTATTTTACGTAGCAAATTGTTCTTGGTTATAAGCCTCTTTATTTTATCATTAGAAACATTGTTTCCAATGTTTTTTCTTATCTTCCATCTGGTTCTTCTTTTGGGTTCTTTGCATCATTGTTTCTTAACCTGGAAACTCTAAAATTTGTCTTTGACATACCTATAATTTTCTTGTAATGATTTCTTGAAATATATTATCAGTGTTTCATTTTGAGTGTTGGTATTGGTCATGGTTTTTAGAAACTGTGATGATTCCTATATTTTCTCCTTGGCCTCTTTTCTGTAGAGGACCACAGGCCAGTGGGACTCTGACCCTGATGGCTGAACAAGCCCTCTCAGGTGTTTGGCCTGCTGATGCCCCTGGATTGGTTCCCCATCCCCCAGGAAAGCGCTCAAACACACAGGTGTGAGGATTAGGACATTGAGATAAGCATGGCAATTACACCCATGGCCTGGAACAAAGAAGTGTGCAGTGTCCTCAGGGAAAACAGTTAGCAAGGAGATTTTTGGCTCTATAAAGCTTGTCCCTGGAAGAGTAAACATTGGCTCTCTACTTTCACTATTCCATGAGTCCCATCTCTTTTTATGTACTCACTTGCAATCTCTGGGTATGTGATTCTTTTTCAGTCCTGTTTGGGGACAGCAGGGCTCTCATACTTTCTCAGTCCTGCTGTGGGATGGCAGGTCTCCACATAACTGGCTCCCCACACTTTTCCAAGTCATTTTTAAAAATATCAGATATATTACGTGATCTTCTAAGTTTTCAATCTAACTCTATTAATTATTTCTTGATGTCTCACGGAACACTTGAGTTCTAATTTTCACATTTTTGTTTTTCTTTACCCATTATCTGGGTAAAGTCTTCCATGTTCAGTACTGTTATTTATTCTCCTTTATATTTTTGATCAAGGGTCTTAATTGATTTTCTCAATATATCTTGATTTATTTCTCTCACTCATTCATGGAGTCCTTATATTCATCACATTGTTCTTTGAGGTCAGTAAATTTCTTCATGATTCACTTTTTGGCCTTTTCTTACACCATATTTTCTTTTCATTGCATTCAGAGTTTTCTCTTGTTTAATCATATGTTTAGAGTTAGTTTCCAGATTAGAACTTTTGCTAGGCACTTAGGCCCTTTCAGTATACTTGAAAGGGATAAGCAACCCTTTCCTGTTGCTCTTCCCCAATTCAATCTGGTTGTTACTTCTATTGCCCTGTTATAGTTCTAGATGGAGTGTCTGTGATTAGATTCTGCTCTCTTCTATAATCACTCTTTTCTATATCTCCTTGTTGTCTAAAAATGGTAATGGCTTTGGCCCCATTTCTGTCGTCTATATAATTACCAATGAAAATTTGATGTCATACTGGGCTTTGGCTGTGAAAAGCCCCTGACCGAGGGCGGAGCCAAGATGGCGGCGCAGTAGCAGCAACATATCACAGCTCTCACATAGCCACCCCAAAATACCGATAAAATGTGACTCTAAACTAATCCTAGAACTCCAAAATGCACACAAATATACCTCCCACTAAAGTCAGCTGGGCTATGAGGAACCATATCAGCACAGCAAACCAAAACCAGCCTGGCCTGAAGCCCTGGCTGAGACCCGGGGGCGGCTGGATGGGAGGAGCGGGGGAGCCTCGGATTAGCGGCTGCTGCGAGCAGCGTTCAGAACTAGGTCAGTGGAACTTGCAAAATTGGGGGGAGAAAAGTGATCTGGCCGAAACACCTCCAGGGCGGGAAAGCAAAAGGCAGAGGTTTTTCACCCACCTCTGCATTGCAGCTTCCACACCCACAGCCTGCAGACAGCAGGGGGACTAAACAATTGTTCAGAGGCCAGTGCTCTTGTGTTGAGTGGCCTGGATCCGGATAGCGGTCCTGGGCTTTCGGACCTGGAGTCTTCATTATCCAGTGAGCCAGAAGTAAGTAGGAAAGGGAACCAGCACCTTCCTGAGAGCAACAACAGCTGGGAGGACCCCAGTGATTTGGGACAGAGCTTTCCCTTCTGGAAGCAGAGCCCCACA
>CM053590.1:117280075-117298140 GCA_028646515.1 Pseudochirops corinnae
AGTTTGGTTATATAGAAGGGTTGTAACCAATGAGTGATCACTGGGAAAAAAAAAGCAAAACCAGACATGAAAGAGAACGATAGCGTGTTTTGCTTCAGTCTCAATTTAAACTATAGTCTTTCTATATCTTGATGAACATATTTTCTGTCTCATTCATAGGCACTTTCTTTATTATTATGCTTCTCAGGCTTTATTTTCCTCAAATCAAAATGCCCTTTCATCAAAGGCAAACTAACCAAGCTACAGATATGTCTTTGTATTTTTATAGAAATTAAGAACCTGGGATTACTTGAGTCCACTTGATTTAAGGTCTTCCAGGCAAATGACATGCAATCTCATTTAATCCTCACAACAACCATATGAGATATGTGCTGTTATTTTCTTCTTTTAACAAATCAGGAAACTGAGGCTTAGAGGCATTAAATGATTTGTGAAGTCCAACATTGTGTCCACTGTGCCACCTAGCTGTTTCCAAAATGTTCTTTTGACTTTTATCCTTGATCCACAGAATTGTCCACCAAAAATTGAAGGAAACAAATGAGTAATTTTGTTCATTTTTGTTTGAATCCTTCGTACTGCCTTAGAAAGCCCAGAGAAAGTTGTGGAGTCTATCAACCTGAGGGTATTTCATACCTGCACTTTGTGTTTTAAAAGACTATATTATACAATTCTCAATCCTGTTTGTAAATTGGTGCTATTCCTGTAACAGTGAGAAAAGCTATACATAATCATCGAGTCACTGACAGAAATACTGTAAGTGCTCATTATATGTGGAGAAGAATGGTGAGTACCAGGCAAAAACTAATAACTGACATTTATATAGTGTTTAGAAGACTGTAAAGTGTTTGACATATCTTATCTCATTTTAGCCTGACAACATCTCCCTTTTAGGTAGGCACTGTAAGTATTATCCTCCTGATTATGTAGATAAGGAGACTACTTATCAGAAAGTTTGGGCAACTTGTCCATGGTCACATGACTACTTACTGTCCAAGTCAATATTTGAACCCAAATCTTCTTGACTGAAAATCTAGAACATTATCCACTATACCATGCTGCCTCTTAGGCCTAGGCAATGTCCTAAACTAAAACAACAAAACCTGTTTGAATGTAAACATCTTCCTTTTTTTGTAGGTATTTGTATGTGAGGGAGGGTAGAGAGAGGTAAATGATGATACTTGTGGAATCTGTCAAGACAAATTAAACATACAAGGTACCTTAAAGGCCTCTAATGCAGTCATTCTGCTACTCTTTTTTCCTTCCGCTTTCAAACTATTTGGGGGCATTCACAACCAGAGTTTCAATTTCTAACACAGTGAATTATCTTTTCTTTGTAGGAGATTCTTATTTTCTTCAATTATAGTTTGTATTAAGCATTTCCTACAAAGTTAGGGTTATATTCCAGGAATTCTTTATAGGGCTTAATGTTTTATAAGTATCATTGTGCTTAAAAAAAAACTTCTTTCTGTATGTTCTCCATTACTTTAACTTTATCCCAGTTCAATATTTTCTTAATTTTCTCTGTCCACATTATTTCTTTCTGTCTTAAATTGTAAGGTCCTGCAGGAAGGTATCTGTCTCTTTTATGTGGAATTTTCCTTAGCACTGTACTTAGAGAGTAAATGTTTTTAGATAATATTAATATGAATTATTACAGTATCTGTCTTGGTTCTCTTAATGTTTTGTATTTTGTTTTTGTTGTTGGTTTATTTTTTTAAACTAAGCTCTGTCCAAGAGAATCAGTAGAGATTTTTCTTGGGTCTGAAGCCAGCACAATTAATTGGGAAGCATCTGTTCTCTGTTAATTATGTATAGTTTAATGAAGGTCCAAATTGATCTGATATCTCTCTACCCTTCATTTTATTTTTCCATTTCTCTCTTTATGGTTCAGGATTTGGAGACATTTGAAAACTGGTTTTGTAATTGGGAAATTGACATAAGGTAACGACAGAGTCTGGAGGGAACAATTCAGGGGGATTTTAGTCATAATTGACCATTTGAGAGGTTGGGGTGAGATACTTCTTCCCAAAGGAGCTGACAATATTAGGAATGCTTGTGTAGCATTATTTGTAATTCTAGCTCTAAATTCCATCTGTCTTTAGTTTGGAGAAATCACATTGAAAAAATGTGCTGGGTTTCAATAAATATTATATCTAATTTCTTGCCTTGAGATGTAAGATTCTTCTTTGAGGCAAGATTAGCTAATGCATTTACTTTCCCCTTGTCTGACCTCCATTTTCTATGCTACATTTTACATGGAATTCTTTTTGCAAGTATATATGTGTGTGACGTGTGTGTATAATTTCTTTATACTTATATTTCTAATACCCAGAAATTAATTAATTAACAAATATCTCAAACTTTTAGACTTATTAAAGTGAAATCATTCTACACTAAATTTGTATAAAATAAAATACAGAGATTGATATTTTGTAGATTCCAGGAAAATGTAGACTTCCTAAATTCAGGGAATATTTCACTCTTTCCTTTGTATCTTCATTTCCTAGAGCATTTCATTCTACAGAACAGGAGCTTTATGAATGCATGTGAAATTGAACTGTTATTACTGAATTTATAAATTAATCCCTCACTTAAGTAATTAATTTTCTACTTTGAGGACAAATTCAAAAGTTTCAAAGATCAGAAAAACACATTCTACCCTTAACTATGTCTACTTCCTACTCTTCTCTCCATTTCCCTGACATACACAAAGGAGAGATTACTAATAACAATCGTAATAGTTAAAATAATAGTTAGATTTTCTATAACCTTTACTATGTGCTAGGCACTGTGGTCTGTGGTTTATAATCATTGTCTCATTTGATCCTCACAACAATCCTAGGAGATAGGTGTTATTATTATTCCCATTTCATATATGATGAAAATTATTCAAACAGAGGTTAAGTGACTTGCCTTGGATCACATAGTTGGTGTCTCAGGCTGGATTTAAGTTTGGGTCTTCCTGACTCCAGATCCAGAGCTCTATCTACTGGAGCCTTTGTGTTGGAGACAAAGCACTAGCATTTTATGAAAAATTTAAGAATATTTGAAAAAAATCAACAAAGGCAAAAGTCTCATTTTTCTTTCCCTTTAACCTAATGAAAGGGGTAAAAAGCTGGACCAATTTCCACATTTGGCTAGACTCTTAGTAATTCCTAGATTTTCTTAGAGTTTGGACAGAGAATGAGCTTGTTTACTGAAAGAATTATCAATTTGAAAATGCGCAAATGAACTCTTATATATGCTACCTTAACTCATCTTGAAGCTTCTCCACTACTAAGTCATTCTGATGTAGCTGCTTTTTATCATTTCTGAGTCCAACTGGAGGATGTCTTCCTCTGGTTCTGAAATCATGCAGATAATCTGTCAGGCCTGGGGTTATATGAAAGGCCATTGAGTTTTCCTGAAACTAATGTAAACTGATTTTTATTTCAATTTATGACTTCCATGAATAATGCTAAACTATGTAGTATCAACAATGACAATTACAGGTTATCTTTAATGTGTACTATGCTTGTTATTCTTGTTTTTGATTCTGTATGAATACTCTCTGATGTCTTCAAACAGATTAATACATCTATACTAAATAGGTGAAATGATCCATAGTTATGTTAGATGCTTTTAGATGCTGGGCAATGATTTATGTCTCTTTGGCTATCAGGTTATAAAACCTAATTCAATATACCAAATAGCACACTGGCCTCAATTTTTTTTTAAAGCATGTTGTTCCTTTTGTCTGAAATGTCCTTCCTCTACCTAGAAGTTCCCAGACTATCCTGTCAATTCCACGAGGTGAAGTTTTTTTTTTTGTACCCACCCCAAATATTCATTGAATGAGTGAGTGAACAAAAATTAGATTGCAACACCATTGGTAGAAGGAAATGTCCATTTATCTTTTATGTATTTCATAGGATTTAGTATAAAAACATGCAGGAGAAATTCGATACAGCTATTTCAGAGACCCATGAAAACATGGGTGTACTTGAACCAGTTCAAACAGCTTCAGAAGAGTTGATTGTTAAATTTTCAGCATGAGCATTTGTTCCTGAGAAATAGAGAAGCACTACCAAATCAGAGATTGATCTTAGTTGTTGTTGATTGTTGACTTTCATTATGTATATTATATGCCTATTTTGGAAATAAGCAGACAAGTGGGTAATACAATTCTACAATTTGTGAAACATTTAGTAATAGAAACTCAAAGGGATCATCATAGTAACAATGACTCCATAATGGTGACAATGAGATCCAGTAGAAGGATTGGACTCAGAATGAGAAGAAATACATTTGAATCCCCAGATCTACTACTTATTAGATCTTGGGCAAGTCCCTGTACTTTTTTTGGACATCATTTATTTCATCTTAGAAATTTGGGATTAGATTGAATCCTATGATCTTACAGAAGAGAAGGTATGATCTGTTACTGATGATCCGTTAAGCAACCAGTCAGCAAAGGAATTTTCCTAAAGTACAAGTTTGGCTATAGCATTTGGCTATAGCATTCCACAATTCTGTATTACTTTGAGGACCAAATGTAAATGCCCTCATTTGGTATTTAAAAGTCTTCAAAACATATCCCAAATGTACTTTTCTCATCTTTCATCTTCTTCTTCAACAACTTCTTCTTCTTCTTCTTCTTCTTCTTCTTCTTCTTCTTCTTCTTCTTCTTCTTCTTCTTCTTCATCCTTCTCTTCCTCCTCCTCCTTCATAACTTTCCTCCTTTCTTCCTTCTTTTCTATTTTTCTCCTTTTCTCTGTCTCTTCCCCCCCCCCATGTTCTTTATATATAAAGAGGCAATATACTATAATAGATAGAAGTCCCAGGTTCAAATCCGACATCTCACACATACTGCATATATGACACTGAGTAAGGCATTTAACATTTTACTCCTCTAGGCAACTCCCTTAGACAATAAATGATAAAGAATATGACTAAATAAAAATTAAAATTATTGGACACATAGTGGTCCCACCTAGAGTTATGTCTAGGAAATATCAGAATGTAAATCAAGCAGAACTCATATCTAAGTCTTCAGAGATGTGAGTAAAATGTCTCCCAGATCATTCGCCACAAAATATAAAAATACACATATCATGAATATGTAGGACAATCTTATAACACCTTAGGGAAAGTAAGTTATGTAAAAGGATTCAGGTTAACCTATAAATAATAAAATTTTCCTACTTTTTCAGTAAGTCTATTTTTTTTCCCCAGGGCTCTATGCTCCTCTGGATTCATAACACTATCTCATGGTTTAAAATCTTCTCAAAAGACAAAAAAAGCTCAGTGTTATTAGAGAGTCAATCTCTCAAAATTCTGGCTAGTCCCAATTTTCATCTCATAGATCCATACAAAGACATAGTTTTATGATACTGCACTGAGAGAATAGGCTCTTCTCAGAAAGAGAACAAATCTGGGGCTCTTTCTTACAATCCCTTTCCCACAGGATCTGCTCTTTCCAAATAACTGACAATAATATGGGAGGTCCAGTTTCATGGGGTTTGTGCCCAGTCCTTAACTCTGTCTAAATTCTGTTGTTGCTCAGGATATTCCTTTCTCTTTCTTGAAGACTGGATCATAAAATTCTAGGACTTGAGGAAGCTAGCACAATCATTGCCCAAGAAATGTAACACTTCCTAGAGGGCTGAATTTAGGGAGTAATTTCAGAGAAATTAAGCTCAAATATGGACTCAGACACTTAACTATTAGCTGTGAGACCTTGAGAAAGTCACCTTTTTCTCTCTTTTCTCAATATTTCTTATTTGATTCAAGTTTTGGGGGATAAGAACTCATCATTTCACAATAATTACTAGGAAAACTGCAAAACAGTTTAACAGAAACTAAGCATACCAAGTTAAGATCAAAATTGATAAATAATTTAGATATAAAGGGCAATATCATAAGCAAATTAAGGGAGCATGAAAAAATGTACCTGTCAGATTTACAGATAAGGGAAGAGTTTATTATCAAATAAGAAATAGAGAGCATCACAGGAAATAGAATAATTTTGATTCCATGAAATTAAAAAGTTTTTACACAAACAAATCCAGTGGAGCCAAAATTAGAAGAAAAGCTAGAAATTGGGAAATTTTCAGCAAGTTTCTCCGATGAATGACCTATTTCTTATATATATAGGGAACTGAGCCAAATTTATAAAAAACAAAATCAGAGCCATTTCCCATTTGATAAATGTTCAAAGTATACAAACAGACAGTTTTCAGAAGAAATTAAAGCCATCAATAGTCATATGAAATAGTGTTCCAAATTGATTGGAAAAATGCATATTAAAACTAGTCTGAGATGTCATTTCACATATATCTTATTGATTAACTTGACAGATAAGGAAAATAAATGCTGAAAGGGATGTGGAAAAATTGGGAAACTAATGCATTGTTGATAGAGTTGTAAACTAGTTCAACCATTTTAGAGAACAATTTGGAGATATACTCAAAAAACTATAAAACTTTGCTTACCCCTTACCACTACCAGGTCTTTATCCCAAGGCATAAAAGAAAAGGGAAAAAGACTTACCTGTACAAAAATATGTATAGAAGGTCTTTTTGTGCCAGCAAACAATTGGAAATTACAGAGATACCTATCAATTAGGGAATGACTGAACAAATTGAGGTATATGATTGTGATAGAATAACACCGTGTAAGAGATGATGGAGTGAAACAAGGCTATCCATTATCACCATTACTATTTGATATAGAACTGAAAATGTTAGCTATCACATTCAGACAAGAAAAAATAAATTGAGGCAATACATATAGACAAAAAGAATACAAAATTATTGCTTTTCAGATAATATAAATTTATTTAAAAGATCCTAGATAGTCAAATGAAAATTAAAACAGTAACTTTTGGCAAAGTTGCAGCATATAAAATGAATCAATATAAACCTGTAACATTTTTGTATTTCACCAAGAAAACCCAAAAGAAAGATACAGAAAGAGAAAATGAGTTTAAAATAACTACAGAATGTAGAGAATAGTTGGATGTATACCTGCCTGAACAGACATGGGAATTATACGAATAGCATTTCAAAATATTCTTCATACAAATCTAAATAATTGTAAAAATACTAATTGTCCATTGATAGGCTGAGAAATTAAATAAAAATGATAGTACTATCTAAATTTATTTTGCTTATTCAGTGTCATACCAATTAAACTACTAAAGGGTTACTTTATAAAGTTATTAATGAGGGGTGTGGCAATAACATTATTCATGTGGAGGAAGAGCTGGTTAAGAATCTTAAAGAAAATGATAAAGCAATGATATGCAAGGGACCTGGCTATAGTAGATTTCTACTTCAGTAAAAATCTATTCATTGCAACAATTGGGAATTATTTAAGAAATAGAAAAATTGGCAAGAAAGATTACATAAACAATACATAGAATGTAAATATATACAGCAGACTAATACTTGGTAAACTCGAAGATCCCAGCTTATGGGATATAAACTCTCTTTTTGACAAAATCTGTTGAGAATATTAAAAAGCAGTATGGCAGAAAGTAGGTATAGACCAGCATCTCACATTGTATACAGAGATAAGCTCCACATGGATACCTAGCTTAGAACAGTGGCATCATAAAATGAATTAGAGTAGCAAGGAAGGAATTATCTTTTCAAATATATGACTAGGAGAATAGTTCATGACAAAACAAGAGATTGAGAAGATCACAGAAAATAACATGGAAAATTTTGATTATATAAAAAATATGTAAAATTAAAAGTTTTCACTCAAATAAAACCAATCCAACTAAAAATATAATAAAAGCAGGTATAGCTGGGGAGTGTGGATGAGACTCTGCATCAAGTTCCTCTTTTACAGGTCTCATTTCCAAGATGTTTGAGACTGATTAAGATGTATAAGAGTGGAACCTATGCCCCAAATTACAAATGGTCAAAGCACATGAACAGTGTTCAGAGAAAGAAACCTAAAATATCAATAACTAAAGTCAAAACATATTCAAAGTCATTAATAATTATTGACATGAAAATCAGGTAGGAAAAAGTGATATAAAAAAAAGGAAAAATGGGAATATTGATTGTGGACTGGTAAATTGGTATAGTAATTCTGGAAAACAATTTGAATCTTTGCTCCAGAAGTTACATAATTGTGCATACCCTTTGGCCCAGTGATGCCACTATAAAATATTTGTAGCAAAAATATTTATAACAAATTATAGTATATGAAGATAATGTCTTGATAATATACTATATGAAATGTTGAAAGGAATAATTCCAAGGAAGCTTGAGTAAACATGTATGAACTGATATAAAATGAGAAGAAACAGAACAATTTATACAAGAATAACACATTGTAAAGAAAAAATAACTGAAAGATTTAAGAACTCTGATCAATGCAGTGACCAACTGTGATTTCAGAGGACTTATGATAAAACATCTTACCCAATTTCTCAAAGAGAGATGATGATTTTAGGGTGGAGATTGAGACATATTTTCAGACATGGTCAATGTGGGAACTTGGTTTGCCCACTGATATATATTTATCATAAGGATTTTGGATTTTGTTTTTATAATGATAGGGGAGGTGGGAAATAATTTTTCACTTATTTTCCAAGGAAAAAATTAACTATATATTTTAAAGGGAAGCAATATAAAACTTCTGTGGTTATATTTCCTATTCCCAATCTATTAAAAACAATATGTGCTTTATGTTATAATTCTTTTGGTAATATGAATTGGGCACTTGGCAGGCTGAACCTCAAGTAGAAAACACACAATTTCTCTAGAAACAAAAGAGAAATATGTAATGGGGACTAGTAAGTATATAGAAAATGTGAAATTTTTAGCTCAGTAACAAACATACAAAGCCTTCAAATGACTTATTTGAATTGGGAATTCGATCCCCTAAAGATACAAAGCAGAAATATTTCTGAAAATAATTTGATGGAGTACTGTTTAGCAAGGGAATTCACAGTCACCAAAAGAGAAGAGCTGAGTTCAAATCTGGTCTCAGATACATACTAGCTGTGTGACCCTGGGCAAGTCACTTAACCATTTTGCTGCTTCAGTTTATCAGTTGTAAAATAAGCAGGAAGGAAATGCAAACCACTCTAGTATCTTTGTGAAGAAAACCCCAAATGGGATCACAAAGAGTCAGACATGACTAGAAGGATTTAACAACACTGTGTATTTGAAGTAGCAAAATGGAGGGTTGAAATGGGCTGGATCCAGATTGTACAGGGCTCTAAATGCCAAAGACAGCATTTAGAATTTAATCCAAGAATTAAAAGGGAGTCATTGAAGCTCATTGAGTAGGAGAGTGCTTAGGAAATTCATTTAGGAAACTATGTGGAGGATAGTGTGGAGTGGAGAGAGAATTGAAGCAGGGAGGATATTGCAACAGAATTTTAAAAGAGAGTAGATAAGAGATGATGAAAGTCTGAAATTGGTTGGTGACTATTTGGATAAAAAGATGACAGATGCTGCTATGAATTTTTATTAAAAATGTGTATGGATACTATTTATATTGTCTATAAGTTCTTGGGGGTGTAGTTCAAGTCACAGAATCTCTGAGTCAAAAAGAATGAATGTTTCATAGCTTTTGTAACAAAATAGTTAATCAACAAACATTTATTAATCATCTCTCAAAATAAAATGAAAACTCCATGAGGGCAAGATCTACTTCGTTTTTATTTTTGTATCCTTAGCATAGAAAGCAGTAAGTACTTTAAAATACACATTGATTTGTCGATTGGTTTATTACAGTAAGTATAATGGATGCTTAAGATGCAAAGACAATAACAACACCATGCCTGGACTCAAGAAGCTTATTTTCAAGACTGCATGCTTTCTCTCTCCACATGTTGTACTCTTATCAACATGCCCCAGTCATTCTTAAATCAACTTATTAAAATTCTATCAATTCATGTATTTATTTCTACTAATGTCCAGGTCTTTACAAAATAAACAAAGGAAATAATTCAGAATTTTGACTTTTTCATCACCTTTCTTGGGCTATCCTTAGTGCAATAATAAGATATTTATAGCTTGGGGATTTACAAAACACTTAGATGTACAACATACTATCAGGACTCACTCCCTAAACCTGCACCTGTCAGGCTAGATTTTCAGAGGGGTGGCCACATCTACTTTCAGGATCTTGTGGCTGTCTAGCTTCCTATCTTGTTTCTCATAAGACTCCACAAGTTTACTTCTCATTAGAAATTAGCCAGTAGATTAAACTAGTTCTTTAGGAAAAGCATGAAGTCCTGAAGACTTAAGTTCAAATCTGGCACTGGACACTTACTTAAGTATGTAACCTTGGGCAAGTTATTTAACCACTGTCTATCTCAGTTTTCTCATCTGTAAAATGGAATAATAATGATATCTATAGGGTTTCTGTGAAGACCAAAGGAGATAATAAAAAGAGAATATTTGTAAAGTTCTTTGCAAATCTTAAAGTGCTATATAAATGCTTGCTATTATTATTATTATTAACAATATTATTATTACCATTTACTCAAATGACATAATGGGAACAGTTGATAGAAAACATTTCTCAAAAAATACCTGGGGTATACTTTCCCCACAAATATACACATAGTCTATAGGTTAAAGGGTGACCCCTAGCTTATAGTATAATGAGAGTGAGTCACATATGTAGAATAAGTCTGACCATGTCAATTCTCAATTCTTTTCCTACAGTGTTTCAATGCCCTTTCATCCTCCAGAGTCCTTATGAAGTTCTCTGTAGGTTTTGATGTTGATGGGGAAGTTACTACAGTGCTCAGTTGAACATGATCCCCATAAAGAGTAGTGTCTTAAATGGATGGGTCAATTCACTAATGAGCTGGTTCAAGTAGCTAAGTTAGTCTCTGAACTGGCTCCTTAATTTGCTCAGATGATGGAATAGAACAGATAGGCTATTCCATTCCTGGTCTGATTGTTCTTAGGCTAAGTCATTTGTCATAGGTCATTTGACTACTGTCATTTGGATTACTGTCAGACTGGGATAAGCAGGTCACTCTGCTGCTGGGCAGCTGCTACCAGACTGAGCTGAATAGATCACTGGGCCACTGGACTCATCATAAGGTGTAGTATTTCTGCTGGAAAAGTTGATCCACTGTATGGTTATACTCTTTGTTCCCAACTGACAGGATTACTGATGTAACTTCTTTTAGTCACAAATTGGCAATTACTCAATATCTTGTCAGGCTTCACCTCTTTGGTTTTTAGAATGCTTTGATATTCAACTCAATTCAATTCAACATGCTTATTAAACAGTTATTATGAAGTTATTGTTTATGAGATTCAAGTTTCCTAGAATCTGCAAATATAATAACTTTAAGAAACTAATCCCCCTCACCTTGTTTTTGAATCTATACTGGTAAGCTTTAAATAAAAGTAGAATTTATGTTTTGCTTCCCTCCTAAAATAAAGGAATAAGAGAGACATCAAAAACCATGGGGTGTCATTCCCTTACTCTCTACTTACTCTCTTTTCCCATGAGTACTTTAGGTGAGATATAGATGGACAATAAATTACTTGGCCTACAGATTTATGATTCTCTCCACTTTACCCCCATCTGGGATTTTTTTTCTTTGCACTATCTCATTTCTAGCTTTGACTATTGTTATTGCTAACAGTAATCCAGGATTTGTTTTTACAGGGAGTGAATTGCATACCCAAGAAAGTCAAGATAGCTTAGTGGAAATTTCTCAAGGGACTGCTGCAGGCTAGTCATTATAGCCTAATGTTGGGCTTACATGTACAATATGAAATGTTACAATGAAGCACAAGGGGGTAAGGGTAATTCATTGCAGCTTTCTAGAGGCCATCAAGCATATCCCAGAGGATATGGGCTTAAAGTGCTCAAAGTTGAAAAAGTCAAATTGGATAGACATTTTTTTGCTTAAGAATTATGATTATGGCCCTTCTCTAGATCAACAGCAACAATTTAATTTGAGGGGTAGTAGTTCTTTTCACATAAAAATGTATAGAATTCACAATGTCATCGCATCAGTAATTAAATTATAGGTAAAGTGTTTGGCAATGATTCAGGTCTGATTAAGGCCAAGGGAAGAAAAATAACTTGAACTTTACATTCTTTTCCTTTAGTAAATGAATAATTACAAAGGCATTATGTTGCTACAGGCCCCCAGTCTCCATAAAATCATGACAACCATATCTTATTTATACCATAGCCTATTAAGACCTACAGCAATCACTTCATGGGGTGGAGAGGGGAGTCTGAATTTGGGAGAAAGTGAATGGTTGTTACCTAGGTAACAAATAAAACCCTTACCACTGTGACAGATACTTTATTTTCCATAAAGTTTTGAGTCTTTTCCAATTATTGGGTGGTATGGGAATGTACTAAACAAGGTTATAAATGACTAGGATTCACTCTGTGATAACAGTGTATTAAGCAAGAGGGAAAATTTGAGTTCACATGGCCCAGTAGATCTGAGATGGCCTACTACTTTATAATTATGTGAGGATTATGAACACAACAGGAGAAGGAAATTGGCTACTCAGAACAAACACTATTCTGTGTCTTAGCTAATTACACATAACCTAGGTTAGCTGGCTAAAGAGATTTCCTGTTGGGCTTTAAATAGACCACAGTGTCTAAAGCTGATAATAATTGACAAAGTAAAATTTGTGCTGATAATGATAAAGGCTCTCAGAGGATTATTTAATTTGTTATCTTTAAAAAGTTAAAATTTTCCTATGGCCATCAATTGGAAAAGCAGAATGGGGAAGGGAAATGCATAGTGAATGGGGTAATGACTGACTATTTGGCAAAGAGAAAAAATTAATCAGTTAATTAAATTGTTTTAACACATTGATTATGTGTTAAAAAATATGAAGTGTAAAAGAGAGGCAATCTTGAAGACAAATCATGAAAAATTAAGAATGAAAAATGTGTTTTCTTTCATTTCATATTCATTTCAAGTGAAAGCCTTCTATGTGGTTCTTTGAACTAATTCCATCATTTCCAGTCAAATGTCATAGACTTAAACCTGAAAGGAACATCAAAACTCATCTATTTCAAACTCTTCATTCTTATAGATATGAAATCTGAGGGCTAGAAAGGTGAAGTGACTTACCCAAACTCATACAAATAGAAGCAAGTTTCATAGCTTGGATTTGTAACCAGATCTTCTGTCTCCAAATTTAGAGCTCATTCCACTATACTGTGGATAATCATCAGTTAGTTACAAGATATAGTCATTTCTGGGTTTCTCTTTATAAATTCCTATGTAAATCAGATGGGCTAATAAGTCAGAGAATGAAAATACCTAATTCTAGATGAAATGTCAAAAACTGGGACACATATTTTTGGTGGAGTTGTAAGTTGTCTAGCCATTCTGGGAAACAATTTGGAACTATATCCAAAGGACTATGAAACTTTGCAAACTCTCTTCACCCAGAAATGTCACTACTGGGTCTGTATCCCAAAGAAATCAAAGAAAAGGGAGAAGGATCTATTTGCACAAAATCATTGATAGCATCTCTTTTTGTGGTGGCAAAGAAATAGAAATTGTGTGGATAGTCATCAATGTGGAATGGGTGAATAAAATGCAATATATGATTATGATGGAATATTATTTTGTTATAAGAGATGATGAGTAAGAGAGTTTCAAAATAACTTGGGTAGTCTTTTACGAACTAAGGTAAAGTGAAGTGAACAGAACCATAAGGACATCATACACAGTAGTAGCAGTATTGTGAGGATGATCAACTGTGAAATTCTTTGCTACTATGATCAAAATAATGATCCTAGACAATTCCAATTTCTATTTCTTTGCCACCACAAAAAGAGATGCTATAAATAAAAAATGCAATTCAACACCAGAGAGAGAATTAATAAACTCTGAATGCAGACTGAAGAATACTTTTTACAACTTTCTTTATTTTTCTTGTTATTTTTGTGTGTTTTCTTTTGCAATATGGCTAACAAGGCAATGTCTTTTTCATGACTTCACATGTATTATTTATATATTGCTTTCATTCTCAATGGGTGGAGGAAGGGTGAAAGGGAAAGAAAATGTCTGGAATTCAAATTTTTTTGTTAAAATTTTTTAACATCATTAAGGAATATTTAATGAAATAGGTAAAAATTATTAAAATTATATATATATGTATAAAAATATATATGTATATATGTATGTATAGAGAGATGCATATACATATATATGTTTGTGCATATGTATACATATGTACATAAATATTTATGTGGGTGTGTATGTATATTTCTATGGTGAAGTCAAGAAAATACTAAATTTGAAAGAAACATGGGTTCTAGTCCTGATCCTTACACTAACTAGCTATATGACCTTGCTTGAATCAATTAACTTCTTCAAGCTCTGTAGTTATCTTGTAAGTTTGTCCATGAATTGGATAAAATGATCTCTAAGGTCCCTTCAAGATGTAAGACACTATGATTATTTGACCCCAAATAAAATCTGTACCCATGACCAGCCCAGGGCATCCCTTCCTTTATCACCTCTCCCCCCCCCCACACACATACACACACTCCACTTTGATTTGTCATTATATTGTACAGAGAAGTGATAAGACAGGGACTGGTGCTGTGTTTTCATTGACATAGGGAATACTGGGTAAAGAAACTCCTATCAATGCACTTTCTCTGCAATTAATAAACTTTTAAGGTTGTATAGGGAATATGGGGAATTAATTGAAGAAGTGGTAAAACTATGCAGGGAAGGGAGTAGAAAATATTGAGACAAATAATGTATTATTAATGTGGAACAACTTGATTTGTAGCTTTCCACATATAATCTTGAAAAGACTGCTATTCTTTAATCACAGTGCTAACAAAATATGGAGAAACTTATCTATAGCCTGTGAATCAAAGAAAACAACAACTTCCAAAGAATCAAAATTACTTGTCATCTCAAAGACCAATGAAGAGACATGGTGAGTGACATTTTGCCAATGTTATATTCAAGAAGTAGACTAAAAAAAAATGTATGGAAAAAGAGGTGGTGGGTTGATCATGAGGCAGGGTCAACAGATAGATGAACTGATATCTGCTGATATACAAGAGGTGTTAAGAGACTTTTACAAAGGTCTCTATGGAACCAATTTTCTATTAAGGATTTATAGGAGAGCATGTATAACATGGGAAGGAGTGGATGGATTGAAATCTGCAGCATTAGAGGGAAAATCCATATTGATGACCTCATACCTGAAAACCATGCCAGAAGCCATGGGTAAAAGGATGTCAAGTGGTTAGAAGTTAAGTACAAAGCAATACATTTTACCATCTATATGAAATCAAACAAATATTTGGTTCAAAAGTGCATCATCTTCTATGAGTTTGAAACAAGTGTCTTTCCTTTTGCTAGGAGATAAATGCTTTCCTAAAATAAAAAAAAGAATAACCAATGCAACAAACCAAAACAAAACACAAAACTATGCTCACAATTAAACGCACTAATTTTTCCTTCTCTGTTTTTTACATCACATAAACATGGATTTGAAGTGTGTTAGGGCAGCATTAAGTCAAAAGGAGACAAGGTAGTTATTCAATTAATTTGGTCACTCTTTAGACAATTAGATTGGAAAGAGTGAGCTAGAAGTCAAAATAATGGTTTGAGTTGTATAGTATTACTTTTTAGAATGATAAAACGAGTTGGGGCAGCATTTATTTTCTACTTCACCTCCATATGTTGACATGGTCTTTTGGTATATTCTCTACCTAAGTCAGTTTATAGAAGAATTCCATGAGGGTAAAACAGGCTGTAAACTTATCTTTTCTTTATTCATTACTCTTACTGTGATACATAATCACATCAGTCAGCCTTCATTTGCTCAACTGCATAGGAATCAAATAAAACCAAATAAGCAAAGAAACTTATGCAGTAAGTTTTTAAAAGCTTTTCTACCAATTGAATTTATAGTAAGTTTGGGGTTTAACTAGTATCTGAGTTTTCACTGGTGAGCTAAATTGTATAAAAAATTTATCATTCCAATGGAATCAACTTGGGTTTTATTCTTGGATAAGTGTGTATAAAATAAAGGATACTCTGCTTTTATTTTTTAAATTTTATTTGAAAAAAACATATGACCTTCCTTAGGGATAAACATAAGGAAAGGGCTAGGTATAGGAATAAGAATTGGTAATAGAGACAGAATTAAGGAAAGGGACCACCAAGACAGTGGTAAGGACTGGGAGGGGACCATGACGCAGTGTAAGGAGTAAGGAAAGAGATAAGGATAGAGATAAGGATAGCAATGGGGCAGCTGGGTGTCCCAGTGGATAGAGTACTGGACCTAGAGTCAGAAGGACCTGAGTTCAAATGTGACCTTAGATACTCTTCGACCCTGGGCAAGTCACTTAACCCTGTTTGTCCCAGTTCTTCATCTGCAAAATGAGCTAGAGAAGGAAAAGGCAAATCACTCCAGTATTTTTGCCAAGAAAACCCCAAATGAGGTCACCTGAGAGTCCACTGAAAAGACTGAACAACAAAAAGGATAGGAATAAGAATAGGAATAAGGAAAGAGGTTAGAATAAGGTCTGGGAAAGGGATAAAGATAGGGATGGGTTAGGCAAGGCAATTGTTCTTCATTTATCACATACATCACAGGGTGATATCTTGACCAGGGCATGAGTTGGACTTAAGTGAGGCTTAGTAGCACATAGTCAGCAGCCTTACTCTCTAAGTCATCAAAGTGCAGAAGCAAAGCAAAAGTCAGGATGACTGGCAATAGCCCAGGATGTAGTGGATAACCTTGGCATCTTCAATGCTTACCAAGCTCTAAGCACTGCATAGAGCTTGCTTTAGCTGCTTTCAGAGCCATTGGCACAAATGGCTTTCATCTACCATTCTGCTGGGAGTGGTCTTCACATGCTTAGGGTAAATATTCCCTAACTTGCTGGGAGGTTTGAGGCCTATTGGTTATCCTCAACCTGGTTTGGTTAGCCTCTCTATAGAGACATTTTTACTGGGATGTGGCCACTGCACATGCTATAGCTGTTGGAGCCCAAGGTGAGAACTGAGTGCCAGACAGACACCAAAGAAGGAGTAACCCTGAAAAATGCTCAGCAAGACATCACATAATAATAGTTAGTTCTCCTTAAACATCCTATAGACAGCAGGGAAAGGAATAGGGAGAGGTAAAAGGATAAGATTGGGGATATAGGGATAAGGATGGGAATGGGGATAGGGAATGGACCAGTAATTTTATTTAAAATATTTATTCAATTTTTATTTTGTGGAATAAAACAGGCATTTCTGTAACATAGTATAATTAAAAAATGATTGCACATGAAACTTCAAATCTACTACATACAATTTGCTATTCCTTTAAAATATGCAACAGGGGGTAGAGCCAAGATGGCAGCGTAGGAGCAGCACCGAGGCAGCTGGACGAGAGCAGCCAAGGAGCCTCAGGTGAGCGGATTGGTGGCAGCTGCAGCAGTGTTCACAACTAGGTCAATGGGACTTGCGAGGTCTTGGGAGAAAAGCTGTCCAGCTGAAACGCCTCCAAAGAGGGAAAGCAAAAGGCAGAGGTTTTGCATCCGCCTCCACATTGCAGCTTCTGCACCCTCGGCCTACAGATTGCAGGGGGACTAAGCGATCATTCAGAGGCCAAGTGCACTCGCGTTGAGCGGCCTGGATCCAGATTGCGGTTTTGAGCTTTGGTCCTGTGAGTCTTCTTTATCCAGTGAGCTGGAAGTGGGAAAGTGACTCAGCACCCTGCTGAGAGCTACGGCAGCCGGGAGGACCCCAGCAATTTGGGACAGAGCTTTCCCTTCTGGAAGCAGAGCCCCACAGAGATTTAAAAAAAAATCACGGACTGACCAACCATGAGTAAGAATAAGCATAAGAAGCAGGGTAAAAACAGCAACCAAACCTTAGATTCCTTCTTTGAAGAAAAGAAGGACCAAGGCAGAGAGTTGCAGGACAGCACAGCCAGAGCTCCCCCACCAGGGGCCTCCAATAAACATGAAGATTGCCTTAAAGCTAGAGATCAGCTGAAGAAGGATTTTGAAAAACAAATAAGAGAAATGGAAGAAAAATTGGGATGAGAAATAAGAATGTTGCAAGAAAA
>CM053590.1:117298640-117325476 GCA_028646515.1 Pseudochirops corinnae
ATATACATACATACACACATGTGTGTATGCATTTTTTATACTATTGGATCCCAACAGTTAGAAAGTGTATTTTGCTTTAAAAGTACTTCTTAAAATGTATTTAAAGTTACTTTTTAAAATATGTTAAAGTCTCTGGAGACTGAATGCCAGAGGGTTTAAATCATCTTGAAGGTACTGGGATATGCCAAGGATTTAAGGAAGCATGAAGTTGGCAAATTGCTGTTAAAAGTCTTTGTCAAGTGTACCAGATTATTTTCTTTTTCCTGTAACACAGGGGCAAAAATAAAAGGCCGATGTAGGTTAAGTCGTGGCAACACAGCCAAAAGAGAGGAAGCAACTGTCATAAGCAGGGAACAGAGTGACAAATGAGAAGAATTTTAAAAGAGTCAAACAAAGTGAGTGGAAGGGACAAGAGTTGATGCTAAGAACTGGCATGGAAAAACAATACATATTTGAGTTAAATGCATACTTTAAAAAAAGGAATGCTATGTTAGCTATTTGGAAGGGAGGTGGAAAGAAAGATGCAGAACAGGCAACACCTTTTTCAATGACTAAATTATATTAGCTTTAATTGTCAGCACTGGGGTTCAAATTGATATGCTACGAGTACATGGGGACTGAGGAAGGTCTTCTTATGTCATCAATTTGCATTTAATCACAATGCTCAAATTGTATTTTCTAATAAGGTCTGATATTTTTATTTTTGCCATATTCACTGCTTGATGTGAGATTTTTCTGATAATATCCAAAGTCAATGAAAAATACAAGAAAATATAATCAAGCTCCCTAAAGGCTTCCTTCAAGTTCTAACTAAAACCTCATCTTCTACAAGAAGAACTTCCAAATCCTTTTTAGTTCTAGTACTTTCCTTCTGCTAACTATTTTCTATTTATCCTGTACATAGTTTGCCTGTATATATGAATTTGTTTTTTTTTCATGAGATTATGGGCTTCTTATGGAACTGTAATTTGCTTCTTTTTTTTTTGTATGGACAGCATTTAGCGCAGTATCTGTAATATAGTAAGTAATTAATAAATGTTTACTGATTGATTGACAGTGAAATCTTGTATTCTCTCCGTATTTCAGTCAATTTAATCTATCAATCAATTAATAAATAAGTATTTATTAAGTACTTCATATGTGACGGGCCCTGTCAGAGGTGCTTAATTGTGTGAGGTCAAAAGTACAATCTACTATGGAATGTCATTTGCAGAAGCCTGTCATTTTCCTAGTAATCCCTCACAAAATACTGTCTAAACACCTGTGTAGACAAGTTTCATTAAAATTTTACACTGATGGGAAAGTATCCAGATAGGTCAGCAGCTGTTAATATTCTTTTGGTTGTCTTTTTCAACATTAGTTAAGTCTATTATTTTTTCCAAGATACTACTATTATTGGAATCTTTCCTACCTCAGAAACCTTATGACTTGATTCTTCAATGCCATTACAACTATATTGCCTCCAACAGAGATTTTCTGTATATGTGCTTGGTCTAATCTAGCCACTTTCCTTGTCTTTGTTCTTTTGGGGGCCAGTTCTTCCTCTTCTATAAGCACATTTGGGACTTCTATAAGCTCATTTAGAGTCCAAGTATGAATATTTCTATGGACAGCTAGATGGAACAGTAGATAGAGTACCAGGCATGGAGTCAAAAGACTCATTTTCCTGAGTTCAAATCTGGCCTCAGACACTTACTACTTGTGCAACCTTGGGTAAGTCACTTAACCCTGTTTGCCTTACTTTCTTATCTGTAAAATGAGCTGGAGAAAGACAGGATAAGTTACCCCCTGACCTTTGCCAAAAAACCCCACATGGGCTCACAAAGAGTTGTACACGAATGAAAAAAATGACTGAACAACCATATATCTATATAATCTTCCATAATTTAAAAAAAATTGTCATAAAATTTTTTGAATATTGTTTCCATTTTTATTCTGATTATTGTCTTCTTATTTCTATCTTTAGATGCTGTCACAATGACTTTGCTTAATTGAGCATTTTACTTTTTTTTCTTTGAACAACTTTTGTCCTCCACTGATTTCTGCTTTCTATGAGGCTATTCTGTTCAAAATCTGCCAGCATACTCCTCTGTAAAATTTCATGCTGCAGTGCTAAATATACAAAGGCAAAAACACAACAATTACAATTCTCAAGGAACTTCTATTTTCTGAAGGGATGAATATATGAAATAAATCCCAAGTATATAAGAATAATTTTGAGAAGGAGAGAGAGTGCTATTCATTAGAGTGCTAAAGATAAAGACACCAGGTTGAAAGTGGCATCTGAACTGTGCTTTGAATGAAGGGAGAATTATTCAAGTCAGTTGTGAGGAAGGTGTGGATTTCAGACAAGGGGAATGATATGAAATAAGATCAGATAAGTAAACAAAAACTAAAATGTGTAGGACTTAAAATGGCAGGTTAATGGTTTTATACTTCAACCTACAGGCAATGGGGAGCCATTGACAATTTTTGAGGATGGTGAAAGTGATATAATGAGTTCTGTGATTCAGGAATATCTATTTGCCAGCTATGTGGTAGATATATTGCAGAGGAGAGATTCAAGGGAGGGAGATACATTAAGGAGGGAAATGGGAAAACCTTATTCATATGGTTGTAATGCTTGCCTTTTTCGTGATCTCATATACAAAAAAAAAAAATTTGTGAACACACATAAGGTTTCAAGAGTTTTTCTTCTCAAACTGGAAAAGGTGAAGCTAACCATTACCCCCTCATACAGAAGTGTTCATTTATACTCACCAAACTTGTATAGACCGTTGCTACCTTTGATAGTGTAAAGGTGTTGCTTGTGTCCAGTAAAGCTGAATTGTCTTTCATTTGAAGAAATAAGTATCTCCTCTAGAAAGCAAACTGTCTACCTTGTCATCACTAAAGAAAGATCAGAGGTGGCCACACTTGTTGACCATCCGTATTGCCTATGATAATGCAAAGTTTTAGAAACCTGTGCAGGGCTGCCCTGAGAGTGTGACTAGTGTGGTATAAGCCATCAGAGTAGTGGAAAGGAAAAAATTAATATTTGATCTGGAGGCTAAAATTATTTTCATATATTTCTTTTGAATATTAATGTGTTTAACATTACAATGATTCTTGTCCTTCACATTCTATAAACCATTTAACAATAATTATTTGGTACCTATTTTATAAATGGTGGTGTACTAATTACTGGGAAAATATATATATATATATATATATATATATATATAAAGATAAGTAAGAAAGAATCCCTGTCCTTGAGGAACATAAACCTTGGCTGAACTGGAGGGAAAAATTACTATACATTATAGTTATATTACAATATCACATATAATTATATATTATAAAATGGAATATATTAGAATAATATATTATTATTATGTATGTGCACATGGTTTATGTTTTAAATGGAGTACATGCCTATCTTCCAAGTAACAAGTAGAGTCAAATTTCTTCTGAATTGGTCTCTTGCTCCATAAATCAAGGTGACACTATATCGCATAGGTTCATAAATTTCAAACTAGAAAGGACCTTATAAGTCCTCTAGTGCAAGATGTCCCTTTTATTAATGAGGAAACCGAAAGATAAACAGGTCTTAGTGCCTCTAGATTCAATATTGTATCTACTAAGTCATGCTGTATTTACGTATGTGTAAACCTTAAAGCACTAGCTAAATTTCAGTTGTTGCTATTATTCTCATTGTCCAGCATCACAGTTAACCAGTATCTGAAGACTTTAGAATCAGCTTTTCTAACTCCAAACCTTGTGCTCTAACCATTATGCCACTTAGTATGAAGGGGTCTTAATAGCTGGCATTCATCATGACTACTATCTATATTCTTTGCTTCCCTTGTTTTGAATATTAAAAAAAAACCTTCAATATTTACATCATCATAGTTTCTTAAAGTTACAAGTACTTTGGGGTTCATATGGTCACAAAGCCTTCATTTTATAGATAAGGAAAATGAGGTCCAGAGGGAAGACATAAATTGATGAAGATTTACAGATTGGGAGTGCTTAGCCTGGAATATCAGTCTCTTGACTTCAAGTCCAATATTCTGTCTACTACATCATACTAAGCAAAAAGTGAAACTTCATTAGAGCCATAATAACCATTCATATTTATATCATACTTTAAGGTTTGCAAAGCTCTTTCCACATGTTTTTCTTCTGATCTTTTCAACAACCCTATGAGAAAGGTGCTATTATCACCCCCATTTTGCAGATGAATAAAATGAGGCCAAGATAATGATTTGCCTACGGAAAAAGAGCTAATAAATGTCTGAAGTAAGATTATTACTCAGGTCTTCTTGAGTCCAAGTTTAGAGCTCTCTCCACCTATATCACCTAGCTGCTATAAATAGAAATTCTTGTATTTAAGGCAAAAATACTGGGGGATGGTGATCAAGAGTAGTAGCGTAGAGGACAATGTGATTGTACATTTGTTAGCACTCCAAGACATGACTTCTTAGGCACAATGGGGCAGTCAGGCAGAAGATTTGGTATAAAGACTACAATTGCTGGGGACAGTAATACTTTGCTCCTCATTTTCAGCACCCCAGGCCAAAGTCTCATTTACCCAAACTCACTCTGCTTTGGTCCAAAGTGGCAAAATCAGTGAATATATTCACACTTCACAGATGGCTCTCACCATTATCAACATTAACCCATTGCCAGAAAAGACAATGGTAAAGCAAATCTCAAATCACCTGAATCCACACTTCAGTGAATAGAGCCGGATAAATAGGCTTGTTCAACCTTCAGGTTACACACAAGTAGATTGGGCAACCAACCTCATATAATTTGTTCAAAGAACAAAAGAGCTGCCTTGTATTAAAAGCAAATATCAAGCTTTGTGAAAAAGATTAACCAAGCATTTTCAAATAGTCATTGTCAGGATGCTGTACAAAATCAAGATTATATGAAGCTATGTAATCACATCCTATTAATTGATTGAAATCCATTAAGTCTTACAGATTAGGGACATTCACCTTATGCTGGTCAACCATATTATTCAGGTTCTTCCCTATGGATTTTCTTTAATCAATGTGTTCTATTTCAGAGGGCATCATTTCAACGTGCAGAGCTAGAGCAAGAATGACTTCTTCTCTCCCCCCTCCCCTCCACTTCCTCCTGCTGAGTTTTGGCAAGTAGACTTTGGGTTACATGCACACTGGGGAGTAAAGCACTAATGAATTCATATGAAAAGTAATGTACCTAAGCAAAAGGTAAATGATAATAACTGGTGCACAACTTTTTATGACTTAGATCTTTGAACAGAAAAAGCACTTTCTGTAATAATAAATGTACTGTGTTATATAATGTTGCAATAACACACTAAATAATGGAACACCGGTTGTATTTTTTCCTCTGCTGCAACAAAACGTGTTCTGAATCAGGGAATAAAAAGTTGTCTTCCCCCCTTATTGTTTCAATTATGTGCGCATTAAGCTTTGACAGGCATTTTAAAGAATTACGGTCAGACTGCAGGGATGAATAGTTGAACCACAAATGTATCATAAGTCAATGTTGAGCCTGTTTTGCCTCACAAATTTTGATCCACTGCTTATTCAGCACTTTTATTGAGCACCTATTATGGGCAGGTATTGTGCTATGCTGTAGTATATTTAAAAAAAAATGACTATTGGTCTCTGCCCTCAAGGTGTTGATAGTCTAGTAAGCTACATTTTTTTTTTTCCATTTAGTTGTTTTGCTTGAGGAGGTGCAGGACCTGTGATTGTATCCGTGGGTAACTCCTGGTGTGAAAACTCTCCATAGAGGCAACCTGGGGACTCCTCCATTATGAATAATCTTAAGAAATTTCCCAGGGGTAATAAGAGGTTACAAGATTTGCCCATGATCACAGAGGCAGCTATGTGTCAAGGAGAGTACTTCAACTTAGGTCTTCCTGATGACAAAGTCAGTCAACATTTACTGCAATATGATGCCTCTTATTAAATTCACTATATGATTTGCATCATGGGGTAATTGATAAAGGACTGGCTGTGGAGTTAAAAAAATCATGGGTTAAAATCCTGCCCCTGAAACATATTAACCCTGTGATCCTGAGCAAGCAATCTCTCAGTCACTTAAACATCCAGTCTCTTAACCTGTCAATGTCCCCAGTAAACTCTCTAAGACTGCAAGAGGAAGAATATTTGCCCATTTGCACTGGGAGTTTTGTATACTGATAGGATCTTTGACCTGGTTAAAACAAAGACTTTCTAGTTGACTATAAGAATAGAGAAGGAGTGGCTAGGTTGTTCTGTCCATTTTCTTTTTGCTTTAAAAGGTGAAGTAAGGCAATAGGATTAAGTGACATTTCTAAGGTCACACAGCTTGTGTCAAGCATCTGAGGTCAGATTTGAACTCAAGTCCTCTTGATTCCAGGGCTGGTACTCTATTCACTGTGCCATTTTGTCCCTTTTCTTAGGATCAATTCATGATCACTCACTACTTTCTCCAAAATTCTATAGTCTAAACATTACTCTCTATGCCTTCTTAAAAATAAAATGTGCTCTTAAAAAGGCTGATTCTACTACTTCATAGAAAAGAGTCAATAGCAATACTTCCAATAGATAAATGGGTCAGAAATAAGAGTTAAAAATTAATTGGGAAGTGCTATAGGTTTTTCAAGAAGGAGGAGATTTCATATAACCTATGCTATGGTTATTTGGGCAATGGCATGAAAAGTAGGAAGTGCAAAAACAATTTCTTTTTTTTAATTAACATACACCATTATTTTTACTTAGTGAAAATTCACTGCATCCACCTTGTTATAACAACTCTTTTAGGAAGGAAGCAAGACCTGAAGAAAGGAGTCTTAGTCATTGAAATGGGAAACCTGCATTCTAGTCCTAGTTTTATTATTAATATTGTAACAGTCTTTCGACTTAGCATAACTTGAGCTTCTATATGAAATAAAAGAGGTAGAATAGATAATATGTAAGATCCCTTCCAAATCACACATTCTACTTTCTTTGGGCAGAATAGTTATACTCTGATGTACCCATTTTGAGGAAATCTCTTTTGTATAGATACATGATTAAATATAGCACAGATCCTAAGACACAAGACTTAAAAAGACAAGGAGAAATTCAATTAAAAGTATACTGGAAAAGGGAAAAAATGATAATTTTATCTAGCCTGACTTGGCAACTATTTATTAAATGCTTAGAACAGTATGTGGAAGGTTCTGAACTAAGCAATAGGAGAGATACAAAGAAAAAAAATAAGATAGCCTTTGATCACAAGGACCTTACAATTTAAGAAGAGGAAGTAAGTCAATTACATAGGTAACTAATGCAAAATAGAGTATAATAAGAAATCTATGTACTGATCAAATTGGCCTACTTTGTTATTTTTCAAAATTGTCACTCTACCTCTATCCTATGCATGCTCAAAATACACTTCCTCTTAGAATTCATTACTTCCTTCAAGACTTAACTCCTGATCCCTTTCCTTGTTAGTTCTCTCTTGCCTCTCCTCAAATTTTTGTTTAGATATTTATTTACATGTTCTATCCTCTGTACTCCTCCCTCTTCTATACACACACACACACACACACACACACACACACACACACATACACACAGTCAGAGAGACAGAGAGAGATGTAAGCTCTATGAGATGAGGGGTTATTTTTAGTTTTATTTACTTATCCCCAGGGCCTAAACGAACAGAATAGATGTTTAATAGATTCTACTTTCGATTTAATAGCACAAAAAAAGAACAAAGAAACCTTTATAATGGAAATGACTACTGAAAGTATCGACTATATATATGTGTGTGTGTGTGTGTGTGTGTGTATACATATATGTATATATACATATATTCTTTTTTCAGACTGTTAAAATTAGTACCATCAAATCCATCATCACCTTGCCTTTGATTAAGAGTTGGAAGGACTTTATGATTTCCATGGCCTGGAAATCATTCTGGCAGGATGATGGAAATTAGAAATCTGTGTGCAAGATGGACATTAAAACTGTACCTAAAGTTTATGGAAAACCCATCTATCTGTCTCAAATTTTCAGGTGCCTCATACTTGAAGACAAAAATTGAGCAGAGAAGTTACAATAATATATATTTGATGACTGGTAGCAAGAAAGGAAGATTTAAAAAATAAAATCTGAAAGAAAGAGAGTTGAAGAGCCCAGGGAGGCACCAGAGAGTGGATAATGGAGTTGTCTGTTAAATTTGAGAAAGACATAAGTAATAACAATTAAGAGATGTTGTTTATCCTGTCAGATTTGAAAAATGAAAACCACCATTTGAATCAGGCCCCTGGGAAGCTGAAAATAATGCAAAAAATAATTTCTCTGTGGGTGTCAATCTATACATTAGACCATCCTGAAGAATACATTAGCATTACGCACCAACATCAAATGTATTTGGAGATCAATATTGTTACATATGAATAGAAATGAAGGATGTAGAGTTTGTACAGTGTGTTATACATAACAATGATGCTTGTTGGATTGCCAAAAACTAAGAAAAATGTCTTGTTTCATATCTACGGGAAGAGAAAGAGAGAGAATGCTTTTCAAAGTTGGTATAAGTTCAATTATGAGATTATTAGCTGTGATGTTCTCATTAAAAATAAAACCCACAACTCTGTTATTCATTCATATTCCATGATAGATGCTCTTGCTATTTCCTATTGTGTTTATGCCTTTATATCAGTGTTTTTGGTCTTTTCCCATTCTGTTTCTCCATCATATGTTTGCACATCCTTCAGTAAGTGTACACAGACTAGCAGGAAGAGGGATTCAGAGGACCCAAGTCCGATTCCTTACTTTGCCAATTACTACCTTTTTTGGGTTTGCCAAATTTAGCCTCTATGGGCCTTAATTTCCATATCTAAAGAACAAGGGTGTTGGAATAGATACAAGTAAGGTCCCCTCCCAGGTCTAACTCCATGATCCTATGATCCTATAATCCTTCATCTGGGACAGACATTACAAATAGATGTGGAATTGGGCCCAGAATTTAACATGAAGTGGAAATTAGGCTGGAAGGCCTTTAGGAAATTGCCAACCTTCTTTAATGACCCCAACACTTCTCCCAGAAGCAGGGGATCAATTATTTTAATGACAATATTAAACCAATGTTATTACATGACTGAGATATAATAGCCTCTGAAGAATTGAAAATGGATTTATTGCATGGAGGTTAATGAAGAAACATATGGTAGATGGGAGCAAGGGAGCAGCATATAACAAATGAAAAACTTCAAAGAAGAATAGGGATAAAGAGTGTTATCAGGGAAAGGGAAATGCAGGACAAAAAAGGAAGAAGAGTTGGTCATGTGGTGAGGGGAAGAGATGACCTTTGAACAATCTAAGTATTTATTGTTTTCCCCCATGACATCAAAAGAAAGTGAGAAAGGCCTCCAGAACTTTGGGAAACAACAAATTTATAGGAGGATATGGACAAAAGGTGCACAGGATGGGCAGGCATGGAATGGTTATAACCTGAATCACTGGATCTCACAATGATGAGATCACAGATCCTCCTCTTCTTCTTCTTCCTCCTCTTCTTCTTCCTCTTTCTTCTCCTCTTTTTCCTCTTTCTCATCCTCCGGTTAGTTATATCATCATTTATATGATACTTTAAGAGATCCATAAACTTTACAAATATTAGCTCATTTTATCCTCACAATCACCCTGGAAGATTGGTGTCAATATTGTCCCCATTTTATAGATGAGGTATCTGAGACAGACACATATTAAATGACTTGCCTAGGGTCACAGAACGAATATGTGTTTGAGGTTGGGTTTGAATTCAATTCATCCTAATTCCAAGTCCAACAATCTAAACATTGCTCCACTTAGTTTCTGAGCATTTGAATAATGAGATGGCTTGTTTTCATGCTCTAAAATTCATAAAATTTGAGAATCAAAACCCAGAAAAGCTACAACTGTTTGGTGCTGACAAGACTAGACAGTTTAGTTTAGGGACTGAATAGTATAGTCACTTGTCTTTCCCCAGTCATGCCTGACAGTTGCTTATCTACATTAACAACCGGTTTTGTTTTGGTCCAGAACCACCGTTCTATTTGCAGTAATACAACTATCACTTGACATTCAAGAGTTTAACATTTACCATTTTAGTTACCCACAGGTTGACCATTGATAATTAAATGGTAATTTTGGAGATTTGCAGCATTCTGTAGAGAATTACAAATAATACAGGTATATAAAGAAAACTTTTAAAAAATTTAGTAAGTCATAAATGTATGAATACTGTATATCATTAATCTATTTTATCATTTACTAACAGAGGTATACATACATAAATTGATCATAAACAGTTAAATTTGGTTGCAAATTTCAGCCCTCTGAAGAACCATGGGCCCTACACTCTTTGGGAACACCTCCTCTTTGCCTCTCCACCAGCCAGACTCAGTCACATGATTTTCTCCCATTGTGACCCTTGTGTTTTGCATTTAGTAGGAAAAGGAAATCATGAAACATTTGTTGCAGCTGCATTCAGGTAGAAACTGTATAGACAGAGTGTGTTGTTTTACTCATTTTGTGTGTTAAGTAAATATGATCAGAATTATTAAAAATAAAGGCTTAAGCTGGGACCCTAATATCAAGAAATGACACTGCTGCGTTTAAAATACTGATCCAAGCTTAGAACTCAATAGAGAACTTGGTCGCTACTTCAAGCCCCAATACAACAGCATAACCAACCCTTCATAGACTGTAACAGGGGCAGGGGATGGGAAGATGATACGTAAAAGTCAAAAGTACTCCTGGCTTAAATTATCTGTCTATGATGCACAGACCTTAGAACCCTCATTCTTTCCCCAAAAGCTCAATCTCCCTTGGACCATGTGTGTGTGTGGCTGAAGGATACCTCTTCCTCACAATCACAATCATGCTTTGGTTGTTGTTGTTGTTGTTGTTGCTAAGTTGTTTCGGTCATGCCTGACTCTTCATGACCTCATTTGGCATTTTCTTGACAAAGATTCTAGAGCAGTTTACCATGTTCTTCTCCAATTCATTTTATAAATGAGGAACCGATGTAAATAGGGTTAAGTGAATGGCTGGATTCCACAACTAGTGTTTGAGTCCAGATTTGAACTCAGAAAGATGACCCTTCCTAACTCCAGGTCCAGCACTCTATGTACTGTGCCACCTAGCTGTGTCTTTGTTTGAATTGCAAGCTTATTACTTATTATGGGGGCTTTTCCCCCCACTTAGTACATAATCTCTGTTCACTGGTCTGTATGTCCTAATTACCCTTTTAGGAAGATTGCTGCTTTACTATCATCTTAGCCCAACTCATCTCCCAGAGGTTTTTGCCAAGATTCTAGCTAGTGACCACTTTGCTGTTTGCTACCTATGGGTGAGACAAATTACCTAACTCACTTTTTTTCCCAACAATTTGAATATCTTTTTTAATAGTAGCCGTAAAGGAAAGAATAGCATATATGTTTAACTTTACATAATATGTATTAGAAATATAGCCATAAGAACTTTTTTATGTTGGGTTATTTACCAAGTAGTCTATGTAAAACTCTGTTGTACTCTTATAATTTAAAATCGTAATGTCTAATAAAATTAAGATATATTTATCAATAAGAGGAAAATAAAATTCCTATTCAATGCTTTCTGAAACACATTGTAGTATATCAGTTTAATGAGGTATTGTTAAGCCATATGAAACACATAATATGAAAGATTCAGAGAAACATGGGAAAACTTGTATGGACTGTATGAATAGGAGGAGTAGCACAATTTACAAGGTGACAAGAATATGAGTTTTTTTTTAATTGGGAAAAGACTGAACAATATCAGATAAAACATGCCCTATACCTCATGCCAGATACCTAATGTATTAGAGATGAAGGAAATATAAACAATGAGAAGAATGAGGTATGCATTCTTAAACACATCACCAATATGCTGATTTATTTTGATTCTCATTTATTGTAATAAAATTTTCTTTTATTTGTTTTTAATTGGGGTGGGGAGAGAAAAGAAAAAAACAGATTTCTGTTCGTTTTTTAAAATAGAGAGGTGGTGGGATCCTACATAAGTGAAATGTTGCATACACTTTCAGATGAGATCACTGTATTAATAGCTTTACTTAACTGTTTTACTTTGTTACAAGGGAGTACATCTCCTTGGGAAGAATGGGGTAGAGATGGGAAGTTAGTGGACGGTGACACACACACACACATGCACATGTACACACACACACACACACACACACACACACACAAAGCTGGGGCAGTAGGTGGTACAGTGGATACCAGCTCTAGGTCTGGAATCAAGAATATCTAAAATGAAACCTGGCCTCAGACACTTATTAGTTGTGTGACCATGCCCAAGTCACTTAACCTTGTTTACTGCAGGTTCCTCATTATAAAATGAGGATAATAATAGTGCCTACCTCCCAGAGTTCTGAGGATCAAATGAGATAATAATTGTAAAGTAGTTAGCACAGTGCTTAGAATACCATATGAATTGTATAAATGTTAGCTATTATTAAATACAGAAAGTCAATCAAAAACATTTTTAATGCATGAAGAATTTCCTTTGGGCAGTGGAAGAGATCAAAGAAAGAAGAAAAGGTTTTTATGTACAAAAATATTTATAAGAGCTCTTTTTGTGCTGGTCAAAAACTAAAAGCTAATGAGATATCTATTAATTGAGAAATAGCTGAATAAATTGTTGTAAATGAATGTGATAGATGCTGTAGGAAATGAGGAAAGAAATCATTTCAAAAAGCCATGGAAAGACTTACATGAAAGGACAGAGAGTGAAGTAAGAAGGGCCAGAAGAATAATTTCTGTTAAAACATCAATGTTATAAAAGTGAACAATTTTGAATACATAAATTGGTGAAGAATGAAACAAACTGGTAGAGCAATTCATACAATAACAACATTATAAAAACAACTTTTAAAGCTATAAGAACTATGATTAATATAATGACTACTCATGATGCTAGAAGACCAACAATGCAATGTGGTATCCATTACAGAGAGTAATGGATTTAGGATACAGAATAAGACAGTGTATGTGTATACATATGTATTATGTGTATGTATGCCTACAATTACTAAGAGAATTTATTTTTTTTTAATTTTCATTGACTTGTTTATTTACTTTTAGTTTACAAGATTCAGTTCCATAATCCCTTGAGTTTCAAATTTTCTCCCCTATCTTCCCCTTCCCCCCCACAAATGGGGGCATGCAATCAACTATAGGATCTGCAAATACTTTCACATTGTACAATAGTTTGGTTGTATAGAAGGGTTGTAGCCAATAGAGTGAACAATGGGAAAAAAGAAAACTAAACATGAAAAAGAACAATAGCATGTAGATTGCTTCAGTCTCCATTTAAACTCTACTCTTTCTAGATCTTCCTCTGAATATAGATATCTCCTTCCATCCTGAAACTTATAGAGTTGTCTTATGGTTGTGCATTGCTGAGGAGAGTCCTGTTTATCAAGGTTGGTCACCACACGTATGATGTATCTGTGATTGTGTACACATTTTTCCTGGTTCTGCTCTTCTCACTTGGCATCAATTTGTATAAGCCTCTCCAGGTAAATATGAAGTCCATCTCCTCCCTATTTATTATAGCACAATAGTATTCCATTACATTCACATACTGCAACTTGTTTAGCCATTCCCCAATTGATGGGCATCCTCTAAATTCCAGTTTTTTGCCACCACAAAGAGAGCTGCAATAAATATTTTTGTACATATGGGTCCTTTTCCCACTTCTGTGAACTCTTTGGGATACAACCCCAGAAGTGGTATTTTATTTATTTTGAGAATTTATTTTGATAGTATTTATTGTAATAAAATTTTCTTTTCTTTTTTGTTTTTAATGGGGGAGGGGATAGAAGAGAGAGAGAAATAGATTTCTGTTCATTTTTTTTTAAATAGAAAGGTGGTGGGGTGCTACATATGTGAAATGTCGGATGTACTTTCAGATGAGATCACTGTATTAATAGCTTTACTTAACTGTTTTATTTTGTTAGAAGACTACTCTTGTAAAATGAGATAATTTGTAAGAGTAAAACATCAAATAAAACATTTAAAAATAAGTGCATGATAGAAAGCAAATAAATATAGAAGGGGCAAAAATAAAGTTTTGTTATAGATGAAAGTGTATGTGTGTGTATGTGTATGCTTCTATATATAACAGAAGTTCAGTTTCTTTGTGAACCTGTTTTCTTGTTCTTATTTTTCTGTGTCAATTTGTTTTTGTTTTTAAATTAAGTTACAAAGAAAAAAATAATATTAAAAAAATACAACTGACTACCAACATTTTCTGAACCAGATCAATTTTTCATTCATTCAGAGTACCTTGCCTATCTTGGGTGTAATTGTCACCTTGTTGAAGATTACTCCCAAATTCACATTTCCAAATGCATACTGAATATCCCCAATTGGATGACCCATAGGCAAGTCTAATGACATATTTCCTTAATTAAAGTGATATTTTCATTCTAAATCTATTTGAAGACATCTAAAGGCTTTAATAGTCTAGTTCTAGGTCACTGTTCCAACCCCAAAATACAGTATTCTTCATCACAAACCCTAAAATCCTACCTAGTTATCCTACTCTGTTTGTCCTATATGAAATTCTATCCCTTACCCATGTATCTTTGGACAGTCTTAGAATAATTATGTTTAGAATTATCTCTGTGCAGAATAAAAAAGGATTACTAATGCATTGTAGATGAAGCTGTTAATTGGTCAAACCATCCTGGAAAAACAATTTGAAACTAAGTGAAAAAACTCACTCAACTATTTTTCTCCTTCTCATGTCAGCTTCTTGGAATTCCAAGTTTCTTTCTAGCTCAACTCAAATGTTCTCTCCTTCAAGAGACTTTTCCTGTTGGCCCCAGTTATTGATCTTTTTCCCCTAATGTAAGTCTCATCACTTTGTATTTACTGTGTGTGTGTGTGTGTGTGTGTGTGTGTGTGTGTGTGTGTGTATCATGCAAGCAGAGGTCATCTTTTATATTTGTAATCTACTGTCTGGCACAATGCCTGGAATATTAATCTTTTTCCTGGCCAATGGGTTAATTTGTTTTACATTTTTCTTATAAAGGAAGGGCTTCTCTTCAGGGCAAGATAAGATAGAGATGGTAGATTAATCAATAATGATAAAATTTTTAGGCATGAAAAAGAGCATCAATAAAGCATTTTTTTAAAGGAAAGCAAATGAATATAGGAAAGGACACAAACTGAGAAATAAAATAATAAGAATTCATTAAGTGCTTGCTATGTGTCCCCTGCATTGTGCTAATTAAGAGGGATAAAAGTAAAACAAATGACATAATCCCTACAGTAAGATTTTAATCAATGCTGATTAACTGATTAGTTGATTAATTGGAGATCTTCTCAGTTCTCTTCACACACAGGACAAGCAGGGCAGGTGGCCTTTCAAAGAACTCTGCTTGAACTTGTTTGACAGATTTCCAAGTCTAGTGATCTTCAACCCCATGGTACAAGAGCTATTCTTTTCATTTGGCATAATCAATGGTGCAGTTAGATGAAATGTGAATTTAGAGCCTTTATGATGCTTTTCTCATGCTGTTTTAATATTGCTTTAAGCTCTTTTTAAAACATTTTAATTTATTGTATTTTTTACTTATTACATTTGTACCCTGAGGCTGGTTAGTGAAGGATGCAATTTTGAAAATCTAAGAAAAAAATAGCTGAAGTGCCAACATTTCTGTAGTATTTCCAGGCCTCCTGGAAACTCAATATATAAGATGTCTTGAAAGGAAGACAATTACGATGAAACATCATGCTCAACAATTCACAGACAATATTGTCTACATATCAAACTGTGTGGTCTTAGCATACAATTAAAAATGTCAAAGGTAATCTGTTATCATAGAACAGTGGATTCTTAACCTGATTTTTAAGTCTGTGAACTTGTATTGTGGAAATATTTTGTTAACTATGCTTCAATATAATTGGTTTCCTTTGTAATTCTATGTATTTTATTTTAGGCATTTAAATATACTATTCTGAGAAGGAATCAATAGGCTTCATTACGCTATCAGAAGAGTCCATAACAAAGAAAAAAGTCAAAAATCTCTGTCTTCAATCATCTATGTAGAAATAGCACTAATATTAGTTCATTCAAGTGTTGGTTCAAATCACTCGTTAATTTAAATGACCTGAAAACAGACTGGTAAAATAGATTTTGGTGAGATTATCCAAGCAGTTTTTATAATTTTAGTAAAAATTTTGGTGTGGCTACTTTGACCAAAAAATTTTGAGGTTATAACTGGGATATCAGTGGTATTGTAAACAAAGAGTTGTCCTCAGAACAAGAAAGTCTTAGATTCCAGTATACCTACTATCTATGTGTATGACTGAATAACCTTGATTAATCTCATTACTAGTCTAGACAATTCTTTAAGACTGTTGTTTGCAAATAAGGTGCCAACATGTATTGGTAGAGGTTTTTCTAAGAGTTGTCTATACTAAAGCAATTATGGATATGGGTCCTAGTCATATCCCTTGTTAGTAAACTATTTCTGTTTCCTGTATGAGATTCATAAACATTCAGAAGTTGTTGGCTGAATCATGCACAGAGAAAAAAAAACAAAGCAAATGAAAAAGTACTATTGTCAATTATGTTATGCAGGCAGACTATAAATATATTTGTTACTGTTCAGTCATTTTTCAATCATGTTCAACTCTTTGTGACCCCATCTGGGGTTTTCTTGGCAAAGACACTGGAGTGGTTTGCCATTTCCTTCTCCAGATCATTTTACAGATAAGGAAACAAGTTAGAATTAAGTGACTTTCCCAAGGTTACACAGATATAAGTGTCTGAGGCTGGATTTGAACTCACAAAGCTGAGCCTTCCTGACTTCAGGCCCAGCATTCTATCCACTAAACCACTTAGCTGACCCCTTAAATATATTACATAAATTATACTATATTTATATTTTAGCTATAATATATAAATAGAAGTATGTAAACATATATGTACATATATGTAAATGGACATTAAAGCTGCCTATGTAATTGCAACCACACATATATGTCTCTCACCTAGTCAGATAGTGTTAACATTCCCTTTATCTATTAGGGGAGGCTCATGTAGAATGTCCCAGGTTTGGCAATTTGAGGTACATAGAACAATAGATGAAGGATAGAAAGATTAGATAGGTAGATAGATAGATAGATAGATAGATAGATAGATAGATAGATAGATAGAAGCAAAGCTTAAGATGAATGTGATACAGATTTAGATCTTGGGAAAATAATGAAAAAAATAGAAACTGGCTCCAGACGTAAATAGAAGAGAAGGTTGGAGTTGGCACATTTTGGAGAAAACACTAAACTCTTTTTCTGACCCCAAGCTTCTGCCTGAACAAAGATCCCTCTTTTTATAAGAATATTCTCCCTGTGTTGTGTTGTATGGATATGTGTCATAGAACACCAAAGTCACCAATTTAAGAAAAATGGGCATCAATCATAGATCATCTGAGAGGTCCAAGTAGTTAAATAATATAATTAATATAACATGACATGTCATGATATGACACAACATAGGGTGACATGATATGACATGACATGACATGATGTGAGACATCATGACAATATGATATCACACGCAGTGTTATCAGACCCTCAACAGCCACCCCACCATCTGGATGATCCTGATGAGCAGATGTTATGATTCAGGAATTTCACCATCATGTCAAAATACTTACTAGCTAAATGACCTGATGTCAACTCCTGAGTCCCAACAAACAGGGACTTCTCACACCTACACCTTCAGAATTGTTCTCTTACAGTGTCCTGACAATCCATGAAACAGTAGAGTATGTACAAAAGAGTAAAATGTAAGAAGATTGTAAAAATATAAGAGGGTTGTTGGACAGCCAGGTGACTCATTGGAGAGAGTGCTGGGCCTGGAGTCAGGAAGACATGAGTTCAACTCTAGCTTCAGATATTTACTAGCTGTATGATCCTGAGCAAATCACTTAACACTGTTTGCCTTGGTTTCCTCATTTGTAAGATAAGTAAATGGAAAGTAAATGGCAAACCACTCTACTGTCTTTGCCAAGAAAATTCCAAATGGGGTCATGAAGAACTGGAAACAACTGAACAACAACAAGAAGGAAGATTGTACAGGACTTGATCATTGACTTACCATAGACCTAAAATCTAGAAATAAATTTAGTATACTTTCTCTAGACCTTCCATTTAAATGGCTACTGATAGGCTTAACAGTTGTACAAAATCAGGAATCATCTATGTAAAGCAAAGTTAGTGGGAGAGAAGGTAAGGTATATAGATAAGGTAAGGTAAGGTAAGGTATATAGGTTCCAGCACTAGGACAGATGACATTTGAGATTGGTCCACAGAGATCTATATTAACACAACAAATCAAAAAGAAACATCATTTCATCTTGGTCTTTTGACCCTTTGTACCAAACTTCACTAGAAAAACTGACATTCTACAGGGATCCTTTAGCAAAGAAGGCATAGCTTTAACAAACATACCATTGCTTCACTGTCATCAGAAAGTTGGTTACAAGAAGGAGAATAATGCAGCAAGAATAATAATGGGTTTTTCACGTCACATACAGGAGTTCTAATACTAAAACAATTAAATATTAACAAAAATAATGGTAAATATGCTGGAAAATATGAAATTATACAGGTATAGTGATTTTTATATTTAGTTGTTGTTTCATTTTTAAAAGAATACTCCATTGAAGAAGTTTGTATATAATGGAAATATCACTGTACTGGGAAGGAGGAGACCAGGGTTCTAATTCCAACTAAATAATAACCCTGCATTGCTATGTGATGCCAGGAAAGTTCCTTAATCTCTCTGGGACCACCATTTCTTTTTCCATAACACAGAGTTGAATTTCTTGATCTCTAAAGCTCCCTTCTAGTTGTACTCTTATTTTTCTTTCTTTTCCTTTTTATTTTTGCTTCTGAAGACAGAAAAAAAAATTCATCTGACTCCAAAATTTCAGGGTTATCCAAAGGATCAAAGATAAATTAGCTATGACAGCTCTATCCTGAAGCCAAGTGCAAGGTATTCTGGAGGATACAAACACTTAAAGTTGTCCTCTGATTCGAGAAGTAGTTAGTTTCTAGGGACTATGCATGAAATTCCATTATTACTCAGGGAAATCCTGTGAGCATATCTTCTTGTGTTCAGACATGAGTGGAACCAACAAATGAGTTTGTAAAGGTAAGAAAGAGTGAAATACAGGTCCTTATTGGGCAGTGTGGACTGAATACTCATTCAACAAGCATTTATATGTGTATATACACATATGTATTATGTATATGTATTTATATGTATACGTGTATATATGCATATATGTATGTGTGTATCTAGATCTATCTATATCTATTTTATCTATCTTATCTATTTATATACCTATATCTATATTTATATCTCTACCTCTATATAGCTACATCTATATCTTTTTTGATTTATCTATATCTATCTATATATCTATCTGTCTATCTAATCTCCCCATATCAAGCACTATGCCCCACACTGGGGATATAAAGTATAAATACTATCCCTGCTCTCAAGTAATTGTATGTGTGTCTTTATACATGTATTTCAAACCACTAGACTGTCTTTACCAAGAAAATCCCAAATAGGGTCATGAAGAATTGGACACAAATGATATATGTAGATTATAAATCATAATATAATGGTTGATCATTTTAGGTTGTTGATTATTTGAAGAAACTGAGCACAACAGAGGTAAAAGAGGTTTCTTAAAGTCACACATATATGTGTATGTACACATTTGTACAAATTTATACACGTAGAAATACACATGCACATATGCATATATTACACATGTGTTTATAGTATTATGTGTTAGATATACACACACAAGTGTAAATAGAAAGTGATCTCAGAGAGAAAGACTCAGCAGTGAAGGGGATAATAGAAGAGGCCTCTTACAGAAGTTCAGATCTGAGCTGAGCCTTGAGGGAAGACACGAGGTGAAAATGAGGATGTTGTTCCATACACGGAGGACAGCATGAAAAGGCATAGAGCTAGAGCTGGAGAGGTGTGTTTGTGTGAGGAAAACCAAGTATGCCAGTGTGACTGGATCAGAGAGTGCATAGAGGAGAGCAATATGCTGGTAAATGTTTAACAACTGGATTTGGGGGAGGGGAAAAAAAGCAAACATGTACAGCAGACACATTTTTAAGCTTAACCTGCATTTAAATTTTTTTTATCACTTTCTTAAGCCTAGAAAATTAACAAAACAGTATATAAAGATCTGATTCATTTACCTGTTTCATAGGCATACATAGTGAAACTGAATATTTAACAATCTGCTCTCAAGTTGGCACCAGTACTACTGATGGAAGAGAGCTCTATTATACAAGGCAAAGAAAAGTGGGTACTGTTTTCAAAGAGGTTACAAAATACAATCTGGGAGAAAAGAGAGTCCCATCTAAGATGAAGAATTAACAGCATATAATCAATGCTGAATGAGTAATAAAGAACCTGTAAAGGCTATAAAAGAAAAGTAGTGTGTCATAGTTAAAAGACAGAGAAGAGGCAGAATTTGTGACCTTCCTTTGACCCATACTACCTCTTTGTCCTTTAACCCTTCAATGTGCCAACCTATTTTCTGAGATTATAAATTGTAACATAATTTTTGATCAGTTTTCATTGTTGATCATTTGAGGAAACTGAGGACAACAGAGGTGAAGTAGATTTCTCAAAGTCACACAGCTAATACGCACCAGAGTCAGAATTCTAATACAGCCCTTCTGACTTCAAGGTCATTTTTTTTCTGAAGGTCTTCTCTAGTACTTAGGAAATATTCTCTTACGTAACATTTATAAGGATTTATTAATATTTAAGCTTCTTGGCACCGTTGGGTCCATCACTCTTGGATCTACTATGTAAAAGCTAATGTATTTTGTACTAGCATCTGGATCTTCCTTGAACTCTCAATGGGAGCTGTAGGCAAAGCATCCTTTGGGGGCATGTTCTCCTGGAAGAGCTTGTGAAGTCTTATAGTACATTCTGGTTGTAAGGCAAAAGTAAAATCAATCGCTATTTATCACATTCAGCTTTCCAAATGTACTTGCACATGCATACATACACACATACAAACACACACACACACACAGAGTAAGCTCTGACAGCATCAACTGCCCCCCCCCTCCAGAAAAGGCAACAGCATCATCTCCACCTTTTAAATAATCTCTGAAGATGTTTACCTTTGGTTCAATGGTGGATGATCCTTTTAAATGGCTGTGTATATGTAATTGCATTTTTCCCTGACAGGAAGATTCTCACCTCACTCCTGACCTTCACATCCTCATTGTAACAAAGTGAGAAGGTCCCTGCTGGTTCCTGTGTTGTAAGGGAAAGCTGATCCATGATGCTTGCTCTGAAATGGCCCTGCTGTGATTTAAATTTTCAGCTTACCCTGTCCCGTGAAAACAGGGTATCAGGCCTTTGAATGAACATGGTGGAAAAATTCAGTAACGTGTCAGGACTTCATCTTGTTAGATAACTAATGCTAAAGTTATTAGTTATAAAATATTCATGGATATTGGAAAAATCTGTGATTTTCTGAGCTTAAGGAATTCTTTCAGAAATTGATTCCACCACAGCCCACTGATGACTTATTAGATAAGTCCTAAGGAGTTTCCTGAGGCACACAAAGGTAAATATGTCTAAAGTTTCACAGCTAATGGTAGAAGTAGGATTCAAACCCATTTCTTCTGAAGTCCAGTACTCTATCCCTATACCAGGCTGCCTCTGACTTATGAGATGTGGTCTGGGACATTGCTCTGGTTTATAGTTTTTGTTAATTGAGTTGTATAAATTGAAGTTCTCAGTATACACAAACTTGCATGAGGCATTGCCATATGGCAACACACTTTAATTTCTGAGAAGTTAGAGGAAGAAACATTCCAAGGCCTCAAGCAACAAATGCAGGAATCCAGTCTTTAACTTTCTGGCCCCGCGAACACTCAATCAAATTATCTACTAAAGCAGTAATTCTAGGGCAGAAGGTGCCAAAGAGTAAAATTAAATTTTGACTAGGGGTAAGTGTTTAACTTCTTCATTTTACTTCATTATTTCCATAGTGCCTTAAGGCTTATAAGATAGTGTCAAAATTTTTTTCAAAGCATATTTGCCTGGAATTGTTATTTTATTAGTATAGAGAACTCCTAGTGAGTAGCTCCCATGTAATTTTGTCTTAGTTGTCTGACTCACTAAGAGTCTAAGTGACTTGCCCAGGGTCACTTAGTATGTATATTTCAGGAGAAAATTTGACTTTGATCATGCTGACTCTGGGGCCAGCTCTCTATCCACCATACTACAAATATATGCACAATCTATGTAGGTCCTAAATTATGGTCACCCTTACTCCTATTCTTATCAGCAAATCAGGTTTCCAGAATGAGGCTGGCTACTTCTCTCTTCTCAAAGTGCTAAGGATTCCCTCAAAGGATCAGAGCTGGATTTTTCAAAAGCCATTGTCTCAAGCCCTCACAGATGCACTTCCTTCACAGATTATCCGCTGAGAATAATTTATTCAGCTGGGCTTGAATAGCTTTTAGAAAGGTATACTTATAAAAGTGGAACATCAAGACAGTCAATACAAAAAATAAGTCTCCAAATATTTGTGACATATTTTCCTAGAATTATATATAACATCCAGGGGGAAATGGACTTGAGTTTAGACAGTACATCTAGCTCATGGTTGTTCAAGTCCTTCTCTCCCATTTGTGGGATACTCGAGAAGTATTCCATGGCTAATCTGTGTCCATCTGTCCTTGGATCACCAATGCAGATACTGCTGCCAACTGATAGAAGAATGCACCTAAAGATACTGATGGCATGATTGGAACTCTCAAACCATCTTTTGAAGCTCCCAGAGTGCTTCTCTGGCCAAAGTATGAAGAGATGGGAAAATATTTGGCCAAGGTCAAAGCCAAGAACTCTTCTTCTCCCTATTCTCCTAGAAAGTTCCTCCTCAAGAATGTGCTGGAGGGCCAGGTGTTCTGATTTCCAGAAATCTTAAAACTAGCTAACTCCATGAATTTACATAAGACTCCAATCATTGGAACAGACTTCTTTCCTGGCATTATTTCACTTCATTAAATGGCCTTCAAAGACTTTTTTTGAACTTAATCCAAGACCTATGAATGATTGAGGTAAGTTCTTAGTTAAAATTATCAAGGATAAAATGGGTTAGGTAGTTTCAAATTTGCCTTTATATATGATAAATATAGTGTTATGTTTTTCTTTATTTTGTTTTCATCACTTTATTTTTTTTAATACAATTTGCTGGGTTTTTTTTAATTAACAAGTACTTTTCCTCTTTCCCTTCTACCTCCTCCACCTATTGGAGAAAAAAAATGAAAAGAAAATCCTGCAACAAATGAATGTAGACAAGCCAAACAAACCTTTATATCAGCCACGTCTAAAAATATATATCTCACTACATATCTAGTCCATCACCTGCTTTTCCATCAGTAGGTTGGTAGTATTGTAAATAATTTGTTCTCTGGAATCTTAGTTGATTGCTACATTGAACAGAGTTCTTAAGTGTTTCAACATAGTTCATTTTTACAGTATTATCATTATGTTGTAAATTCTTCTACTGACTATGTTGCCATCACTCTGATCAGGCTGAGGTTCAAGTGATGTCCATTCTCATTCCTTTATTGTGTGTGTGTGTGTGTGTATGTGTAGACTGCTATTTACATCTTCTCTGTAATATATCTTTTCCCAACCTTTCTTTTTCTTTTTTTTTTAAGATTATCAAAATTTAACAAAAATCACTTCCAAATCCTCCATCTTATTTGACTTATTCTATGACCCCTACTGATCTTATGGTTCCTAGGGGGTGCTTTTAACATCAATCTAATTAAAATATATACACTTTATCCTTATAAAGTCTTTTTTTTCTGATTGTTTCCTTATATTTACTATTTATGTTTCTTTATATGCCTATATTTGTATTTCAAAGTTTCTACTCAGCTTTGATCTTCTCATCAGGAATACTTGGAAGTCCTATTTCATTAAAGGTCTATTTTCCTCTCACTAGGAAATGTTGAGTATTTCAGGATAACTTATTCATATATCTTTTGCCTTTTAGAATATTATGGTCTATGCTCTCTACTATTTTAAAGTGGTAGCTGTTAAATCTTGTGTAATCCCAGTTCTAGTTCCTCAGTACTTGAACTAATTCTTTGTGGCTTACCATATCTATATCAATCTATCCATCTATCTCTATCAGTCAGTCTATCTATCTATCTATCTATCTATCTATCTATCTATCTATCTATCTACATCTATTTATCTATTAACTGGAATCTCTGAATTTTAGCTATAATATTCCTGGAAATTTTCATTTTGTAGTCTTTTTGAAAAGGCAATCAGTTTTTTTTTTGATTTCTACTTTTCTCTCTGGCTCTAACATATCTGGACAGTTGTTATACATGATGTTTTGAGTTATTATATCCAGAAACTTTTTTTTTGTGGCTTACAGGCAGTCCAGCGATTCTCTATATTATCTCTCTTTTCTAAGTCAAATATTTTTCTATATGAGATACTTTATATTTTCTTCTACTTCTCAATATTCTGATTTAGCCCCAATATTTATTGTTGTCTTGTGGAATCATTAATTCTTGTTTAGTTCATTCTAATTTTCACCAAGTCTATTACATGAGTATGGACACATGCTTCTTGTGTTAAGCTGTTAATTTTCTTTTCATGTCTCTCCCACATGGCTCTCATTACTTTTCCAATTCTTACCTCCATTGTTCTCACTTTATTAAAATATTATCTTTAACTCATTTTGCAAGTCATATAATTTCTTTAGAAATTCTAATGCATCTTGCAGCCAAGCTGTACTTTGCTTTCAGACTTTCCTTATAGATATTTGGGAGTTAATCTTCTCTTCTGATTTTTTGTCTTTGGTATTCCTCATATCATAATATCTTATTATTTTCTTTTAATTTATTTACTTGTTCTTCTAGAGATATGTTTCTGCACTGTCAGCCTCCTTGAAAGCTCTAGGAACTGAACCTGTGATCCTAGCCCTTCTCCCAGTGTGTAAGCCCTTCAAACTGCTATACTGGATCTGCTCTTATGATAAAGGAATTGAGACTGATTGGAAATGTTATGGACTAGAAAGATAAGGGGTAGCAAAAAGAAAGGTGAGCACAAGTAAGAAAAAACACATGAAGCTAATTTTCTAAGATGCAAAAAAAATTCACTTTGGCATGTATTAGAAATTAATAATTGTAATAATGGTCTAGAAAAAATTAGTCTTGACTGGAAAGTCAAGATTGCCTTTAAATTTTAATCCTTGTGCTAATTTTGTGACTATGAGCACATTACTTCACTTCTCTTTGGTCTGAGTTCTCTCATTTATAAAATAGGAGATTTAGAGTAGATGATGTCTCAGATTCTTTACAGTTCTAATATGATTTGATACTTTCACAAGAGTCAGACTAGTTGTTGCACTGTTATTGAGAATACTATGAAAATTAGCTCATAGTTTTACTTCAAGAATGCTTATCCTTTAGGTTTGAGATACAGATTGGAATACTCTCCACTAAGAAAAACATATGAGCAATGTTCCTCCCATTTATTAATACGTATTATGTTCTTGTCTTTCCCTCTTTCTTTTCTCCACACAAAAGGAGAATAAATCTTAAAATGATGAATTTTTCTTTATGAATATGTTAAAATTTTTAAGTGGAGGCTGGAACAGAGAACTTCAGTAAATAGAAATAACATTGGACTTGGAGTCAAAGTACCTATATTGCAATACCAATTCCACCATACTTACTCCTTGTGTAACCCTAGGAAAACCATTTCCCTTCTCTGTAGTTTAAATTCCTCACTAAAAAATGAAGACTTTGGACTAGATAATGTCATGTGATCATTTTAGAACATGTATCATCATTAAACATAAAATATTATTACTTTATAATATGTATAATTTGATTTCAGTGTTTCACAGTATATAACTTTAGATGAAAACATGTTATCATTTTTGTTATTTATTGCTTCAGTCATGAACTACACTACTCTTGGTGATCCTGTTTAGGGTTTCTTTGGAAAAAATACTGGAGTGGTTTGCCATTTCCTTCACCAGTTCATTTTACAGATGAGGACACTAAGGCAAATAAGGTTCAGTGACTTGCCCAAGTTCACATAGTTAGTAAGAGTCTGAGGATGGATTGGAAATCAGGAAGATGAGTCTTCCTTAGCCCAAGTCCAATGCTCCATCTACAGTATCACCTAGCTGCCCTTTATTACCATGTTATATAAATATTATCATTTAGAGGGTGGAGCTAGGATGGCAGAGAGTAAGCAGTGACTTGAACAAGCTCCCCAAGAATTTCGTCCTTGGGAACTAAAAAGTAAAATTGAACGGATTTAAGAGTTTCATAACCCATTGTGAGACAGAGAGTGACAGATTCCCAGCCCAGAGAAGTGCCTAATCAGGTTGGGGCAGGGAAAACGGAGCACACAGGAGTGGCACCAGCACGGACTTGAGAGCAGAGCGCAGCAGACCGGGAAGCCCCACACAGCAGACTCACCCAGGTGGAGGCTTCTGCAGCCCTCTCACTGCCGAGGTGAGGACTGACGCAACTGGGTGGGAGGGAGCGCAGGGAGCGTAGCAGAGTCAGCGGTTTTTCCTGGGGCTAGCAACCCACAGCCTGGATTCTTGAAGCTGCATGCCCAGCCTTTCAGAGGTTGGGATGGAGGAATGAAATCTAGGGACTCTCATCCCCTTCCCTGACACACAAAAAAATCAAGAGGTATAAGCCCCACCTAGAGTA
>CM053590.1:117325976-117361419 GCA_028646515.1 Pseudochirops corinnae
ACTGATCATAGAAGTTTTAAGTAGAAATTTTCACTCAAGTTAATATAAGGTTATAATATAATCTTTATAATCTTTCCTGTAATGTCAGACCATATGACACATGATACAAAGAGAGAATATCTTTAAGGCAGAAAAATCTATATGACTACTATGTATTGACACTAAGTCAGAATTTATGCTAGGTATGAGCTAAAACAAAGTTTACTTTTGTACTTTCAAAGTGTTTTTGTTTTAAATGGAGTTGATTATGAACACTTAAAAATGCCAAGAAAATGGCAAAGTTATGTGAAATTAGAATTATTTTATGGGGCGGTAGAAGACCTGGGTTATATTTCATTGACCAGTTGTGTGAACATGTGTAAATCACTTCATCTCTGTGGACCTCAGTTTCTTTATAAAGCCAGGAGTTTAAATTGCATTCAATTCAATAAACATGAAGTAAACACATACTGTATTAAAGACACAATGATAAAATTGATAGCTCTTAAGGAACTTATATACTACTGACATTTAGGATCATTCTATTCTAAAGGATCTCTAAAACCTCTCTTCTACCTTTAACATTCTTTGTTCTTTATGTACTACAGAAACGCTTAACATACTTGAATGTAGACTATTTCCTAGCACTCTAGAAGGAACAATTATATACAAACAATAAATATGCTAATTATGAAACATTCTTATCTTTTCATTAAAATACTTCCCATTGGACCCTTACTTGGCAAAACTTTCTTAGACTAATTTAAGCTACAAACTGTAATTGAAAGTAATAAAACCACATTTCTTTAAAATCACAATTATAGGCTGATTTAAGAAAATCATATATGCAAAAAGCCCAATTTACTAAATAGATAAAATTAAAGATGATTATTCACAGTACAGAAGTCCAAAAATTTCTTTGTTGAACAATTTGCCCTCATTTTTTTAAGGATCTCCTACAACTGACTTTTTGTGGCTCTTGCCTCTAGCTTTGGATTTATTACTTTGACTTCCCCTATTCCAATTCTTCTAGATTTAGATCACAAATAAGATATGGAATTTGAATCAAAAGATCTTGGAGATGGAAGAATATTGAAATATTGTCTAGGTAAGCCCTTTTGTTTTTCAGAAAAGAGATTAAGATTATAGAGAGTAAAAATAAACAGTCCATGGTCATGAGACTAGTGGCAAAACAGGAACTAGAATGTGAGTCTCTTGATTCCCAATCTAATATTCTTTCTAGTTCTTTATTTTATTTTTTAAATATATTTTTACTTATTTTATTAAATATTTCCCAATGACATTTAAATTTTTTTGACATTTATTTTTTTCATTTTTAGTTCCAAATTCTCTCCTGTCTGCTCCTTCTACACTTCTAGAGAAGGCAGTCGATATGTTATTGATAATACATATGAAGTCCTGTGAAATATATTTTCATATTACCATGTTGCCAAAGAAAAGAGACACAGAAAAAAACAAGAAAAATAAATTTTAAAAAATATGCTTCAAGTATGCTTCTGCACTGATAATTCATCAGTTCTCTCTGGAGGTAGAAAGCATTTTTTATGGGTCCTTTCGAATTGTCTTGATCACAGAAGTTAAGTCTTTCAAAGTTGATTGCTATTACTGTGCCCAAGGATTTTGTGCTTCTGTTTACTTCACTTTGCATCAGTTCATATAAGTCACCCTAGGTTTTTTTTTCTGAAGCCATCTTGCTCATCACTCCTTTTTCACAATAGTGTTCTATCACAATGAAATGTCACAATATGTTTATCCATTGTGCAATTGATGATTTTCCAATTCTTTGCCACCACAAAAAGGAGTTGCTATTAATATTTTTATACAAATAAGTCCTTTTCCCTTTTCTTTGATCTTTTGGGATAAAAACCTTGCAATGGCATTGTGAGGTCAAAGAGTCTGCACAGTTTTACAGCACTTTGGGCATATTTCCAAATTTTTCACCAAAATGGTTGAACTAGTTCACAACTCTACAGTTTATTAGTGTTCTAATTTTTTACATCTCCTCCAAGATTCTGTCAATTTCTTTTTGTATTATGTTAGCCAGTTTGATCAATATGAAGGTGTATCCCAGAGTCTGATTTCTATTTCTCCAATCAATAGTGATTTAGAGCATTTTTTCATGTGACTATTGATAACTTTGATTTTTTTTCTTCTGCAAACTGCTTGTGCATATTCTTTGATCATTTATCAATGGGGTATTGTATCTTATTTTTTTTAAATTAATTTGGCTCAGTTATATTTGAAAAAAGGAGGCCTTCATCTGAGAAAATTCCCAGAATTTCCCCCACTCCCATTTTCCTGTTTTCCTTCTAATTTTGACTGCCAAAGTTTAGTATGTACAAAAACTTGTTAATTTCATGTAAACAAAATTATCCATTTCAATTTCCATACTCTTCTTTATCTCTTATTTGGTCACAAACTCTTTCTTTATCCATTGAACTGAGAGACGTATTTTCTATGGATCCCATAATTTGCTTATGATATTACTCTTTATGTCTAAACCATGTAATTATTTTAACCTTATCTTGGAATGTGTTATGAAATGTTGATCTATGCCTAGTTTCTTCTGAACTACTTTCCAGTTTTCCCAACAATTTTTGTCAGATGATGAGTTCTTACCCTAAAAACTTGAATCTTTGGGTTTATCAAATACTATATTATGATGGAATTTTCCTACTGTGTATTATGTATCTAAATCATTACACTGATCCACTACTCTATTTCTTAGCCAGTACCAGATTATTTGCATGATTTCTATTTTGTAATTCAGTTTGAAATCTAGTACTGCTAGGGCCACCTTCCTTCATATTTTTAAAATTCATTTTTTTGATCTTCTTGACCTTTTTTATTTCCAGATGAAATTGTTTTTATTTTTTCTCCCTCCATTAAATAATTCTTTGGCAGTTTTATTGATATGGCACTGAGTAAGCAAATGAACTTAGATAGAATTACTATTTTTATTATATTGACTTGTTTACCATGAGCAATTTCTGTTTTTCCAGTTGTTTAGATTTGTTTTTGTTTGAAAAGTGCTTTGCAGTTGTGGTCATATAATCCCTGGGCTTCTCTTGGTAGGTAGGTTCTGAAGTATTTTATAAAGTCTTCAGTTTATTTATTTATTTATTTATTTACAATTAATTTACAACATTCAGTTCCACAAGTTTTTGAGTTCCAAATTTTCTTATCCTCCCTTTCCCCCCCTCTTCTCCCCTGGTGGCATGCAATCTGATATAGGCTCTACATATTCCTTCATCTTAAACATTAGTCAAGTTGTAAAGAAGAACTATACCCAATTGAATGAGTAATGAGGAAGAAGAAACAAAACAAAAAAGAGAGAGAGCAAGTAGTTTGCTTCAATCTGCACTCAGAATATGTAATTCTTTCTCTGGATGTGGACAGCCTTTTTCCTCATGAGTCATTTGGAGTTGTCTTATACTTGCATTGCTGAGATGAGCCCTGTCTATCAGTCGGTCATCACAGGTAAGATGTGTCTACAATTATATACAATGTTCTCCTGGTTCTCCTCCTCTCACTCAGCATCAGTTTATATAAGTCTCTCCACATTATTAGGAAGTCTTTCTGCTCCTCATTTCTTATAGTATTCCATTACATTCATATACCACAATTTGTTTAGCCATTCCCCAATTTATGGGCATCTCCTCGATTTCCATTCTTTGCCACCACAAAAAGAGCTGCTATAAATATTTTTGTACATATAGGTCCTTTTCCCATTTGTATGATCTCTTTGAAATACAGACCTAGAAGTGGTGTTACTGGGTCAAAAGGTATGCACATTTTTATAGCCCTTTGGTCATAGTTCCAAATTGCTCTCCAGAATGGTTGGATCAGTTCACAATTTAACAAAGCATTAGTGTTCCAATTTTCTCACATCTTCTCCAGCATTTATCATTTTATCTTCAGTTATTTTAAAAGGAATATCATTTTCTATCTCTTGCTTCTGGATTTTGTTAGTTGTATATAGAAATGCTGGTTGTTTGTGTCAGATTATTTTATATCCTGCAAATTTGCTAGAGTTGTTAGGAGTTTCAAGTAATTTTTTAGTTGATTCTCTAGGGTTCTCTAAGTATATCATCATGTTCATCTATAAAGAATGATAGTTTTATTTCCTTGTTGCCTTTTTTATTCCTTCAATTTATTTTTTTCTCATTGCTATAGCTAGCATTTCTAATATAATATTTCTAATATAATACTGAATAATAGTGGTGGTAATAGTCCCATGGTACAGGAAGTAATACTTTTGTGATACTGGAGTGATACTCTTCCATCTTGAACCAAAATCTATGATCTAGATCATTGTAGGCAATGGAGTTGCCAAACAGCTTCTGGCCCTGCATCTAATGCTAGCACAGGGATCCTCTCTCACTGCTTTTTAACCGGTTGCTGGGTCCTGTCACCATCCCTGGTTTGAGAGCTCCTGAAACTGCTTCCTCTTCTTTCATCAGTACCTAGTCCTACCACTGATGTTATGTTTACATGGGCTTGAGATGAGCCTCCAACTCAATGTCACAGATATTTCTTTTGAACCTCCTAAGTTGTCTTGTGCTAGAAGCATATTTCACAATCAGTTTTTATTGCTTTTATTACTTTAGATTTTGATTTGAGGCATTATTTTATAATTGTTTGGAGGGGAATGTTAGGAGAGCACATCAGAGTGCTTCCTCTATGCTACCATCTTATCTCCACCCCCAACTACTAGTTATCTTCTTCTTTTAAGAATTTTGAAGATATAAATATTAGTCACTCGAAGGATTTTCAAAAAGTTGCTGTATTTTAAGCATTCTTAGGCAATAAAGTTGAGAAATATATTACAGTGGTACCTTGACTTATGAGTTTAATTTGTTCCATTACTGAGCTTGTAACTAAATTTGCTCATATATTAAATCAATTTCCCTCATTGAAATTAATTGAAATGCCATTAATCCATTCCAGCCCCCAAAATGCTACCCCAGTATTTTTGTTATATGTTTTTAAATAAGAAAAAGTATTTATAAATAACTAATACTGTATAAAAATATAAAAGAGAATGTAAAGAAGTAAACTGGTTTTATAAAGTATGTATTTACCTTGGATATCAGACAACTTGAGCTAACAGAAGATACTGGTGGAGGTGGAGCGTGAAAGAGATAGATGGAGGAGGTTAGAGGAGTTTTGTTTCATGCTATTTTGGTCACTTTCATTCACTTACTCGCTAAACTCTTAATGCTACACTTTATCCTTGAACTTAATTGCTTAACTTAATTTTTTTCACTGGCAAGGGAAACACATAGACGGGATGCTAGGTGGGCCTTGCATTGTGGTGGTTTGCTATGCCAACTAGTGGCAGCTCATACCTCAAATTTTGGCTCACATTCAAAACAAAAAATCAACTGAGTGACAACTCATATCTCAGAAATCTTATAAGTTGGTGTACTCGTATGTCAAGGTACCACTGTATATTATATATAACCTATATTTAAATTTTCTGGGTGTCTCTATTTATATTCTTATTTGTACATTGCTGCTCTTCTCTATGATATTTTTCTTCATAACAATAATAATAGCTGGTATTTTAAGGTTTACAAAGCACTTTATAAATATTAATATATATTTAATTTATATGTAATTTAATATTTAATTTATTATAACACATAATAAAATTATTATATGTTGTATATTATATATAAACATAAAAGAGAATGTAAAGAAGTAAACTGGTTTTATAAAGTATATATTCACCTTGTATATCAGGCAACTTGAGTTAACAAAAGATACTGATGGAGGTGGAGGATGGAGGAGATAGATGGAGGCAGTTAGAAGAGTTTTGTTTCATGCTATTTGGGTCACTTTCATTCACTTACTAAACTCTTAATGCTACACTTAAGCAAAGAAAATTTATGAGACAAAATCCAAGAAAGAACATAGTAATAAAACTTGTGCTTTTGCATACGTAAACGGTTTTTTTTTTTGAAACGTACAAGTTGTAGGTTCAAAGTTAGGGGATCTAAAGATCCTTACACAAGAAAGCAAATACAACTTAATAACTTAAAGATGCTTCTAAAAGGTAATTCCTTAGTTGAGAGAGAGGGAAAAAGAGAGAGAGAAAGAGAGAGAGAGAAAGAGAGAGACTAAGTAAAAAAGAAAGGAGACAAAGTTAGCGATATGGATACAGAATTGGTAAGACTTGGCAACTGATTAGATATAGGGAGAATGAAAAGTCAAGGGTGACTCTGAGGTTGCCACCTGGGGTGACTGTGAATATGGTGATATGCTCATCTGTGAAGTGAAAGAATTTACTAGATGGCATTTAAGGTCCCTTCCAGCAATAAATCTATCACTCCGTGATCCTATGGATATAAAGAAATGAGAGCTATCTGTATAAAGATGATAAACAAATCCATAACAATTGATGAGGTCACCAGTTTAGTAAGAAAAGAGTAGAGGGACACAGAGTCTTGGATTTTTTAACTTAATAATATCTTTCAAAGGTGGAGTAACAAATGAGGAAAAATTCAATGCTGAATTTGGTTCTCAATAGAAAGAAGGAATTGGCCAATTAAGTGGAAATAGTGAGAACCTTAGAGGAAAATAATCACATCATTTTAGAATTTGATAGAAGAGAGGGAAGCCAATTATACTCTGATGGAAAGCCTAAATTTTGGGATAACTTCTTTGAAAGGGTTCAGAGAAAAAATTTATAGGATTCCATGTGCTAAAAATCTGCAGGCAAAGCTAGTTCAGAAATTAATGGAACCTCTTGGGAATAAAATTCCAAATATACAAAAAGAAAATATTTGAATTAGTAGTAAACAGATGTATTGTATAAATAATTGATGTGAATATATAGGGAATTCCTGAACCAACCTAGAATTTAAAAGAATATGTACAGAAGCTACGGTCAAAGACATGTAATTGTTCAGGGCAGTAAAGCTCTGAATAACTGAATGTTACTTGGGAATAATAAGGATATTAGAAATAGGTGTATTTTTTTAAACATATTGAGGAAAAACAAGGTTAAAGAACAGATGAAAGCCTAATAAAGGGAAAAAGAGAGGAACTACTTAAGTTTTATCTTGCTTCTTTTTTTTCTGCCATAGGGAATCTTTGGACTGGAGAGTACAGAAAAAAAGCCAAACGAGCAAATAAAAAACTTAGCAAATAAGGAGTTTAAACCCTGTAGCAGCAAGTACCCTAGCATACCCAGCATGGCTGCTAGCACAGGTTCTTTGATCTGCTTTTCTAAAGGAAAGCAACTCAAAAAGGGTTAACAATCTTAATTTAATCAAACAGTTATCATTCACTTAGTTCAGGGGAAAAAGCACCCTGAACTTCAGAAAATACAAACAGAAATTATAAGCAGGCAAAAAATACAGAGAAAATAACACAATTCAACAGACCAACAGACAAGGGTTAATAGCTGTCTGATCATTACATATCTACAGTGTTAGTTATCAGAAAGAGAAGAACCAACATTTAGATTTTCAAAACCGGGGGCTCAATGGCTACCCAGAGTCTCATCTGACTAAATCACACAACTCTTCCCATAAATTAGTCCCAAAGCAAAACATCACCTCAGGGGCGATATACATAGCCTTCTCTAGGGTGAGAGAATATCACAACATTCATGACCCACTGCCTAATATCAAAATAAGAAAAAGTATGTGCCTTTCTGAAAAATATGCCTCCCCTAAGCAAGCTTCTCTTGTTGGGCTCCACCTGTGGCACATTAAGGGCAGGCAAGATCTTCAAATTCCTTTACCATTACAAATACAAACAAATTTGGCCAATTAGAGAGCATGTAACTCTTTTTGTTGAGTTGAAGTAATAGAATGCAAATGAACCAAATCCCAGGGTATTGAAAACTGAGGGACATGATTGTTAATCCACAGGCAGATGACAGATAGTAGGAAAAGGGCAAGGATCTGCTGTTTTAGGGATACCATTTATTAAGAGTAATACTTAAGTTATCAAACATTACAACTGAATGAAACATGGAAATAACGAATCAGTAAGTTTAACTTTGATTGCTATCAAAATTCCATAATACATTATTAAATAATATATTATCTAATATATTATTAAAAGGATGATCAGTAAATATCTAGAAAAGCAAGTGGCATTCATGAAGAACCAGTATGACCACAACAAGAACAAATCATGTATGACTAAGTTAATTTCCTCCTTTGATAAGAGTATTGGACTGGCAAATTGGAGAACCCTATAGATACAGTTTATCTTAAATTTAGGAAAATAGTCTCTGATTTGCTACCTATGAACAAACTAAAGGACATTGCTTTGGATGAAGTCAGAACTGTTTATATGACTTAAGATACCCACTTGGAAGAATGTTTATGATGGAGCATCTCAAGAATCTGTCCTTGGCTCTTGATACTGCACACATTTGTCAATGATTTGAATAAAGCTGTGGATGATGTACTTATCAAATGTGCAGATAACACAAAGCTGGAAGTGATAGTAAACACATTGGATGACCTAGTCAGCATTCAAAAAGAGCTCAACAGGCTAAAATGCTGAGCTGCATCTAATTAAATGTAGTTTGATAGAGAAAAAATATTAAGTTGTAGGTTCCCTCTGGTTAAAATAAAAAAGCTCCCCAAGTACAATGTATGAGAGAAACTACTAAACAACATTTTTTTCTGCCAAAGATGTGATTTTAGAAGACTTCAGAGTCAAAATGAATAAAAAATATGATATAGTAGCTCCCTCAAAACTAATGCAATCTTAGTCTACATACAGACATTGTGAAAAGGCAAAACCAAGATGGAATAATAGCAGAAGAGGTACAGCAAGCTTTGCCTCAAAATTTCTTCAAATGGATCTAGAAAATGCACTACAATGAAACGGAATTAATAAAAACATTTACCTTGTATGCTTGTTGTGAGGATCAAATAAAATATATTTATAAAGCACTTAGCATAATGTCTAGCACATAGTACACAATTAATAAATACTTGTTCCCTTCCTTTTCCCTTCCCCCAATGAAGCTACTTTTTAACTATAGTGAGTCATTTTTCCAACCCAGGGTGGCACAGAGAGAGAGAGACAGAGCATTCAGTGTATATTTGAGACAGTCAGTCTAGGAACGTGCTGTGATGATTATTCTAGTTCTATTATAGGGAGAGACTGAGCAACAGGGCAAGAGGAGGTTTAAGACCTATACCTAGCACCTCAACCTTGTTTAGGATTCAGAAAGAGGTGTTAGCTGATAACTTTGTCACCCACTACCCAATTCCAAGTCACAGATTCAGGTCATACTAGGAGTGCAGAAAACCTGTGCCCAGAGATGGCATTCTAGGGGTAGGGAGCAGTTGCAGGCATTAGGCTATATAACCATAAGGGAGCAAATTCGGAAGCAAATATTAGGTGTGTAGCTTGAATCCTGAAAGCAGAGCAGAGTCTCCTTCCAAATTCTGCTAGTCTAAAGCCATCAGAGAAATAACCAGTAAAGGAATCCCATATCAAAGTAAAGTTTGCACTTCAGTCTCTCTGAACTAGCAAAGTTCTCTAGCTGGCTAAGAGTAGTGAGTTCAACTACAATCTCAGATGCAAAACTGAAACCCAAGCCCAGGTCAGGAACTTGTAGTGATCAAATCAGGAGAACAGTAATTATACTTTACCTCAGATTTTTCTACTTTGAGAACAATAATATCTTTCAGGTCCCTAGATTGAAGTGTTCCTGATAGGTTGAAATAACATAGCATTCAATATCCCAAGAAATCAGTAATGGGACCAACCCAGGCCTTCCCTCCAGAAGTACACAGAACCCATCTCTACCATCAAGACTAAAGTCAGGAAATTGACTGGAAGAATGAGCAAATAAAAAAGATTCCCATCACAAAAATCTTTTACAATGGCAGGGATGCTCAAGACTCAAATCCAGAAGGAAATTGACTCCAAAATTTCTCAAGGAAAACCTCAAAGAAAAAGTTAGTTTGGGCATAAATTCAAATTGAATTCCTTGGAAAGATGAAAGAAAATATTTTTTTTTAAATTAAAATGTTTTTATAAATGAAATAAAGCACTGGAGCAAAAATTTGGAAGAGAAATGAGAGTTTTAGAAGAAAGAATTATAATGGAAATTAATAGCTTGACATGAGAAGTAAAAAAAAAACCTTGCTTAAGCAACAAATTCCCTGGAAATTAGGATGGACTAAATATAAGTCAATGACAGCATAAGAAAATGGGAAATATTTGAGTAAATTAAAAAGAGTGAAAACATAAAAGGAAATGAAAAGTATTTCATAGCAAAAACAACTCACCTGGAAAACAGATCAAGGAAAACAAATACAAGTATAATTGGACTACCTTGAAGCCACAATTCTGAAAAAGAGCCAAGATATCATATTCCAGTGAATCTTAAGACTAATGAGGGTGGAGCCAAGATAGTGGAGTAGAAACAGGACTTCTGTATGGCTCCAGCTTCAACCTCCTCCAATATATGTAAAAAATGACTTTAAACAAACTTTAGAGCTACATAATCCACAAAGTGACAGAGAGAAACAAATCTCCCACTGAAGGAACCCCAGCAGGCTGGCAGAAAGGGTCCATTGCAGCATTCTGGGAGTAGAGCACAGTCCTTCCTGAGCTGTGGTTTTAGCCCCAGGGCAGCCCTGACCAGCCATAGCTAGAGAAGCCTTCATGAGAGTAAATCAACAGCAGCTGTAGTGGATTCCAGATTCCTCAATCCATAAATGCCAAAGACAAAGTAAAAGGTCAGTGTGGAATATTGTTGGTCCAGGGGGAGATAGAAGAGTGCAGTCCAGCTGCTACACCTGGACCAAGAAGCAGAGGAGGTGGGATGGCTGCAGCCACTGCCCTGTGGCTGCTTCAGAGCTCCTGGCCTGACACTCTCAGAACTAGACACCATCTAGAACCAGAGAGCAAAATAAAAATTGAAAGAATTTACTGATCACCTCTTGAAAAAGATCCCCAAAAGTAAACTCCTAGGAATATTATAGCCAAATTCCAGAGTTCCCAGGACAAGGAGAAAATACTGCAAAGTGGTCAGGAAGAAACAATTTGTGTATTGTGGAAACACAATCAGGATAACACAAGACCTAGCAAATTCTACATTAAGGGATTGAAGGGCTTAGAATATGATATTCCAGAGGTGAAAGGAGCTAGGACTAAGACCAAGAATCACCTACCCAGCAAAACTAAATATAGTGCTACAGGGAAAAATGTGGTCATTCAATGAAATCAAGGACTTTCAAGTATTATTGATGAAAAAAACCTGAGCTGAACAGAAAATTTGACTTTCAAATACAAGAAGAAAGAGAAGCATGAGAAGGTAAATGGGAAGAAAAACATCTTAAGGAACTTATTAAAGTTGAACTATTTACATTCCTACATGGAAAAATGATAATTGTAACTCATAAGACTTTTCTCAGCATGAGGATAGCTGAAGGGAATATGTGTGTGTGTGTGTATGTATGTATACATACATATACATGTATGTATAGGAGAGTGTATATGTGTATAAATATATATTTGAGTGTGGGCATATGTATGTTCATGTATACATAGACAGAGGGCACAGAATGAGTTCAATATGAGGGGGTGATATGTAAAATTTAAAATTAAGAAGTGAGAGGAAGTTATTGGGAGAAGAAGAAAGAGAGTGATAGATTATGGTGAATTATCTCATATAAAAGAAGCAAGAGAAAACTGTTACAATGGAAGAGAAGAACAGGAAGGTGAAAGGGAATGTGACAACCTGATTCTCATTTAATTTTGCCTGAAGAGGGAATAAAACACACACTCAATTGGAAATTTTACCCTATAATAGGGGGTAGGGGATCACAGAGGGGATGATAGTAGGGAGGGCAGACTGGGGGAGAGGGTAGATAGAAGCAAACATTTTTGAAAAGGGATAGGGTCAAACAAGAAAATAGAATAAGCTGGGGGGTGGGATAGGATGGAGGGAAATATAGTTAGTCTTCCACAGTACAACTACTATTGAAATAATTTGGGTAACTACACATGTATAATCTATATTGAATTGCTTATCTTCCCAGTGGGTGAGGAGGGATGAAGGTAAAAAAATCTACAACTCAAAATTTTAAAAACAAATGTTTAAAAATTATTTTTTTTACCTGCAACTGGGAAATAAGGTATACAGGCACTAGGGTATAGAAATCCATCTTGCCCTACTAGAAAGTTAGGGGGGAGAAAAGATGGGGGAGAATATAAGAGAGAACAGATTGGGGGAAGGGGTATTCAGAATCTCGCTATTTTGGGGTGGGGGTAGGGGAAAAACAAGAGAGAAAAAAATGTAACTCAAAATATTGTGGAAATGAAAGTTGAAAACTAAAAATAAATATAAAACAAATGTTTAAAAAAGGAAAAAAAGAAAAAACAAACAAAAAAGACTAATCAAATCTCTTAGAATCAGAGGGTAAATTGGAAATTGAGACTCCATTGATCACCTCTTAAAAGAAACTCCAACATGAAAATATCCAGGAATATTTTAGTCACAATCAAGGACATCTAGGTGGTGCAGTGGATAGAACACTGGGTCTAGCGCCAGGAAGAAATGAATTCAAATCTAGTCTCAGACTCTTACTAGTTGTGTGACCCCAAGGAAGTCACTTAACCTGCTTGCTGGCTTTCTCAGAAGCAAATATCTGTAAAAAATAGAATAATAATAATAACACCTACTTCTTGAGATTGTTAGGAGGATAAATGAGATAATATTTGTGAAGCATTTTATAAACCTTAAAGTGCTATATAAATGCTAGCTATTATTATCATTATTACTATTAATAATAATAAATCCAGAGCTTCCAAGTAAGAAAAATACTTCAAGAAAAAAAATAATTAAATACTGAAGGGTTACAGTCAAGAGCTCATTTGATTGAGACATCACTATAAAAAAATCAGATAGTTTGGAAAATGATATTCCAAGGTATAAAAGATGTAAACTTATATTCAAGAATAACTTACCCAGCAAAATGTACAGTCATTTTGTATATTAATATTGGTAGTGTCTGATGGGGTTGGAGCTCTAATGAGTTAGAGAACTTTGAAGCATTACTGATGAAAACAGAGCTACATAGAAACCCTGAAGTTCAAACGCAAAAGTAAAAATAAACAGAACACAGAAAATGAAAAATGTTCCCTATAGCAGAGAGCAAGAACATTTTCAGAAGAATGTGACTGGGGGTTTAGGAGAGGAAGAGAAGATTCCCTGAGGTTGAGCCCTGGGGACTGAATTCAGAAGACAATTGTAAAGAGGAGACCTGAGGCAACATTAACCACAATTTGGGATTAAAACTTGATTATAATAATAAGCTGTTGAAAATAAAACAAAATAAAAATTAAAAAGGAATGAGCAAAGGAAAAAGAACCTGACCATAGATATCATAGCTACTTTGGTATAAAAGAAGATCTGGGTTCATATTCAGAGGAAGATAGTGAAGTAAAAAAAAAAAAAAGCCACTCCTGCCCCAAAGAGTAACATCAAGTGGTCACAAGCCCCCCAAAAAGTTCTCAGAAGCACTAAAAAAGGAATTTAAAAAATCCATTAAGAGAGATTGAGGAAGAATTAGGCAAAAATAAAAGCAGTCCAAGAAACTTGTGAAAAGAAAATTAACCAGTTGAAAAAAAGATACAAAATCTTAAGGAAGAAAATAACTTTTTAAAACTAGAATTGGACCAAAGGAATTGAATGACATTATAAGACACCAAGTAATAATAAGACTAGAATAACTTGAAGACTATGAAATGCCTCATTAAAAAAACAACCGATCTAGAGAACAGATCAAAGAAGGACAATATAAAAATTGTCAGACTACCTAAAAGTTATGATAAAAAATCTGAATACAATATTACAAGAAATTATTAAGAAAAAGTGTCCTGAAATTCCAGAATGAGAGTGTAAAATAGAAATGGAAAAAAAAAAAAAAGCCTACCATTCACCAATCTGAAAGAGATCCCAGGAGGAAAACTTTAAGAATGTCATGGCCAAGTTTTTTACTTGCAAGCAACAAGTAAAAATAAATTTAAATACTGCAGAAATACAGTAAAAAAAAAAGGCCAGAACTCAATGGACACCTTGATATAAAAGATCCAGGAGAAATATAAGGAAAACATTAAAGACTAATTATAAGGCGTTCATTAAGATCAAACTGTTTAGTTATTATTTATATGAAAATGTTATCAATATTCTTAAAGTTATCATCATTATTAAGGTAGTTTGACATAAAGGCTGGGACAAAATTGTGGAATTATGTATGATGGGGTGATTCTAAAAAAGTAAATGGGGCAGAAAAAGATAAAAGAGACCCATATGAGGCATGAAAGGAAGAACTAATACAGAGAAAGCAAATGGGGGTGGAGGGCTGATAATTTTGGAATCTTATTCTCATCTGGGTTGAAGAGTAAGCAATGTGTATATCTGGAATAGTATAAAAGCCTTCTGAAGATAGAGCTGAAAAAATGGGGGAACATGGTGGAGGAGGGACTTTTAGAAGAGTGTGTAAATTGGGATTTAGAAAGGTGGGGGAAGAGAATGGTAGAGGGCCTTTTGGAGGGATGCCTGGGATGGGGAGTGGAGAGTGGCAGGGAGAAGATAAGGTAACAGGGATAGGGTAAAAAGAGAGGCTGAGAGAAAATTGTAAGTACAAATAATATGGAGGGAAATTCACAAATAGTAATTATAACTTTACATTTGAGTGGGATGTTTGTAGCAGCTGTCTTTGTGGTGGTAAAGAATTAGAAGTTGCAGGGATTCCAATCAATTGGGGAATGACTGAACAAGTTGTGATGGAATACTACTATGCCATAAGAATGATGAGCTCAATGATCTTAGAAAGGCATGACAAGACATAAAATGGTGAAGAGTGAAATGAGCAGAACCAAGAGAATATTGTATACAGTAACAGCAATATTGTTTTAAGAATGTCTTTGCGCAACTAAGTCATTTTGACTATTATTAATACACGAATTAAAAATAAAGGACATATGAAGAAAGGTGCTGTCTGTACCCATAGAAAGAACTGACAGAAGTATGCATAGAATAATTTTACCTATCTATCTATCCATCTATCTATCTATCTATCTATCTATCTATCTATCTATCTACCTGTGTCTAATGATAGCCATCTCTAGGGTGGGATGAGGGGAGAAAAGGAAAAAAAGGAAAAAAATGCATGATAACTTTATTATGTATTTAAAAGGAATATCAAGTTGTACGTAATAGATTTGGAATTTCATATGCAATCATCTTTCTATTATGCTATATTATGGAAATGCTGGTTTTATTCCATAAATTAAAATTAATTTTTTAAAAGAGGATGAAAAAGGGGGGAAGAGGAATACATTAGAGGGAAAAGGAAACGAAGGTTAGGGAGAATTATCTCACATAATCGGAGGTATATCAGAAGAAATCTATAAAAACAAGAAGGAAGGAGGGAGTGACTGAATACTTGAATGTCACTCTCATCTGAAATGTTCAAAGGAATGAAATTACAGACACACAGATACACATACATGTGTGTAGTTGGGTAAAGTTGGGTAGTTGGGTAAAGAAATCTATTTTATTCAACAGGGAAATAAGAAAGAAAGAGAAGAAAGAAAGGGAAATTAGAGAGAGGGACTCTCTAACGTCCCTTTAATAAAGGAGGGACTAAGAGATGTATGTATGTATGCATGTACTAATATATGTGTGTATATATGAGTGTATGCATGTGTTGTGGCAGCAAAGAATGAGAATCTGAGTGATTATGCATAAAAGGGGGAAAGGTTGAATAAGATATAGGATAAAAATGTGACAAAATATAATTGTGCTTTCCAGCCTTTTCCACATTCTTTCTATTAGTCTTGTCTATCTACTCCCACTGTCACTTTCTAGCTTTTTTCATGTGTTTATTTTTTCTCTATTAGAACGTAAGATCGTGGAAGGTAAGGACTATGCATAATAAATTCATTATCTATTACAAGTTTTCCACAAAAGGGGGGATGAAAGTTCATCAGAGATCTTGATGTAGATATTCTTATTCATATATAGGTTAAAATAGATGGCTTCTTGGGATCCTTTTCAACTGTAAGTGTATCTGGGTGTCTGCAATTTAACCCCAAATTTTCTAACCCTGTTGACACCCTAGATTGATATTCTCTCTACTATCCTGGCTCTTGTTTCTTCCTTTGACTGATTTTATCCCTGCTTTCTGTCTCTGTATAAGATTTCAGACTCATCAAAGCCAACATGCTTCCCCCAAGTCCTACCAGACCGTAATACTCAGCTCAATATCTGCACAATAAAGATGAACAAGAAAGAAGGTTCCTTTCTTGAAGTTACCAAGTCCCTCAAGTTTTCTGCAGCCTCCATTCCATCCTCCCCCAACTAATACTCTGCCATTTGATTATGAGGACATCTTGTATACATATACCCTCTCCAGCAGATTCTTTTTTTTTTTTTTCCTATTCCGCAGCAAAATGTTTTGCCTGGAAGCCTCTTCTCAATAGTACAGAACACACAGTGATATTAAAAGAAATGAAAATCATAGAATGTTAGAGTTTGAAGGGACCAAAGGGAATATTTATTCCAACTGCACTCATTTTACAAGTAGTGATGAAATATTTCATGGAAGGCACCCAATTTTACTGTGAAGGAAGCAAAACTGACGATCATATATACTCATTTATTCTTGCCAAAACATTGGTTTATTGTCACGTAGGCCCAGGCTAACTCATGTTTCCAGACACGAATTTTATGATTTGAACATGTGAATGTAGGTTCCATTCATCATCATGTGCTAAATAATGTTAGACTGTATGCATGATGGTAAGAGAACAATGACAAAGGAAATGGAGTTGGCTAGAAAAAAATGTGATTACAGCATACATTGATTTTGATTGCAGGACACTCTGATTTGATTGCATTATGCACTATTGCAAAGGTAAGATGAGATGCTGTATAAACAAATTCTATTAAGTAGACAATGGTGGTTGATTTACTTGTTAACTGCTCCTTATCAGCTACTTCTTTTCTCTCTTAAATAATTTTAATAACATCTTCGTGTTTGTTACATCACAATCATTTCCGCATATTCCCTTCCCCCAAATCCCTAAAACCTTCCTTTGTAATAGAGAAAAATAGTCAAGCGCAACCAACACAACCCTTATGCCTGTCATGTGTATTATGTTTGACTTCTGGAGTCATCTGATCTCAGGATTCAGTATTGGTAATGCTGCTTAATCTGAGTAAATTTTGTGTGTGTGTGTGTGTGTGTGTGTGTGTGTGTGTGAGTGTGTGTGTGTGTGTGTCTTTTAATACTGTTGCAGTGATTGCTCATTTTACTCCCTTTCTTACTATTTATTCTGTTTGCTTCTCTCTTCCTTAGTTCATATCGCTTCCCATGTTTCTCTGAATTCCTTTATCTTCATTGTTTATCTTTGTCTCTTTCAGTTTTATTCATGTATTTTGTTTTCTCATTAAATCAGGCCTGCACAACTTGCAGGCTGCCAAAAGCTTTCAAGCAGCCCTCAAAAATGTTTAGGGTTTTTCTTGGGCTACCCAAAATCCTTTGGTGGGCCACAGATTGTGCAGGCCTGAGTGGGTTACATTTACAGATTCCTTCCATTTTGTGCAAGGTCTTGGGTAACAAAGTAAAACACTTACGTAAAAGCAATAACACAGGGGCTTCGTTAGAAAAATGCATGCAACATTTCATATCCATGGCATCACCCTCCACCTGTTTATTTTTAATTAAAAGAAACCTGTTTCTCTACCCCTCACCCCCTTCACTGCACAGAATGTTTTCTCATGCAATGATATACAATTGCATTCATATCTCACAGATTGTTCGGCTCTTCTCTGATGAATAAGAATCAACTTGGTTCCCAGTTTTTGTTTAAAATAACCTTAAAATGTGCTGCTGTGAATATTTTTTATTTCTTACTTCCACAAAGACCCTAAGTCATCCATGGAAGTTATCCTCTTCCATTTCCTTTGAATTTACTCATTGTTACTTTATACTTATTTTTACTGATTGATTATTTGCTACTTCTTTTCCTGAAACATACACAACGATTTGTCAACCACAGTAAAAATACGAAAGCAAAAAGTTAGTTTTCATCTATCACTTCTAAGATTTGAAAAAAAGTTATACTTGCTACATAGGAAATTGTCTTTTGTTACATAGATTTCCTCCGTAAGGAGAGAAATGCTCCCTTACCACCAAATATATCTGCAATATAGAAGAATTTATCTATAATTTTGAAAAGTCGTCCTCATAGTAGAAAATGGACAGCAATCACTATCACACTGAAATGAGAAATCTATAAACAGTATATTTATATAGCAGGGAATGGGTATTTATTTAGTAATTATTTTTGAGGGGTCAAGTATATTATGGGAAGCTGCATCAAGAATGTATTTTTGAAAACTATTGTAGGACATGACCACCAAGATGGTGAAATAATTGTTTCTGTAAACTTTTCCAATCTTCATACCTGAAAAGAAAGATATCACAGATTCACAGAATCTCAGTTTGACCCCTGGGTATCTATTTAGCACAACTCATACATGAAAGAAACCCCCTCTGTAACATACCTGATAAGTGACAATTCTATAGCCACATGAGACTGAAGCGGCTTGATAGGAATGTGAAACATGTGGATCATAATTAATTTTGATTATACACCATAAGAATGATTTATTTACTGAACTGATTACTACACATACTGATTATTATATAAGGTGCAGATAAAAACTGATTGAAATGCTCTGAAGTCTCTTACATGCCCTACCTACTAATCATATAAGGTTGGTAAATAGGAAAAATAATGAAACAACAAAACATTGTTGCATCATCTTACATGACAAGTTTTTTAATTCCTGTTAGTAAATGATATTATATCTTTAGCTCACTCTCTGGGATAGTACTAAGCATATGAACTTGCACTCATGAGTTTAGTCTTTGGGGGAATTATTCTTGGATTCTAGTGGTCATCCTGAGATGTTCCACTAAAACAGTAGCTTAAGAGCCCTTGTCAATGTGCTTCCCATTATCAGTAGAGATGATTAACTCTGAGCAAAGACTTTTGCTTAAACGGTATAGTAAAAAACAGAAGTTATAAAACATTTCCCAATAAATCTGGGGCACAATTTTGTAGATATAATATCTTTGGAAGAAGTAAGCAAAATTTAAAAAAAAATCATAATGAAATACACTTATAGGTCACTTACATGACCAAGGGCATTCATAACTCTGGGACTTCAGGACCTTGATGTTCTTTTTCTCTATGCAGAGTTTTCATGAAGTTATCATTCACAGTCAGTTGCTGGGCAGATGCTATTTCTGTTAGGCAGGATGCTTAGCTGAACTCCTAGGGTCTATTCCTCTCTATGCTTTGTCTCTTAGTTTACCAGGGCTGTATTTCCCTTGAGTACATGACTGGCTCTCTTCTTTGCTGCCAGGTGTCATGTTTGTAAAAATTTCTTTTCTTGAGTATCTCTGCTTCTTCAATTGCCCCTCAAAATCTGTTGAACTGATTTTCCAACTGATCAAAAGATGTTTCCCCTTGAGAGAATAACTCTTCTCCTTGATGATGTGGTCAGTGAGTAAAGGAGAAAAAAGGAGAAATGTCAGTTTTTCTTCTTGATGGATAACTTTTCATAGCTGCTTTGAGTATGGGCTCACATAAACTTTTTTTTATTCTTTCCAAGGAAAAACAAAGTTTTTTTTTTTCAACCAGTGTCCAGGTTCCTTTAATTTCATAACAAAAAAATTTTCTCACTTCATAAAGTGATCACTGGATATTAACATATTGTGAATATCTCAGCACCTCATTTTGTATGATTATAGTCTGTGAGTACATCAAGTGAGCTATGATGGAACTGGAATCTAATCTGACACACTTATACATGTCCAGATTTTTATTTGCATATATAGAAACTTTATTACAGGCCATCTGTAATTATAGAAGCCTACAGGGAATAGACCTCATTAGAGGTTCCAGATTCCCACCTTGTTCTTAAATATCACAGCAATCAATACACAGAAATCAGATCAAAAGACTTTTGTTCCTAGGAGATTGATCTGTAGTTACTACAGCCTCAGAAGAAGCAAACCCCTTTAACTAACATTTATAGGGTGCTTTGAGTAAACATATATTATTTTTCTTTGTAAAAGCCCAGAAGTTGATTTTCATTTTTTAATTATTCTTCTTCTTAATAAGTTGTGCCCTTGATATTGGCATGAAAATGTGTAAAATTATTAAAAGAGGAAAAGCATTTATGTTTCTAGAAAAGACCTCATATCAGTCTTAAAAAGTGGCTACATGTTATGATTATCTATTATGCTGTAATTGAACTTATTCTTATTAATGATAACAAGAGAAGCCAGTGGGAATTTCGGTAGAACAATGGATAGAATGCTGGGCCTACAATCAGGAAGTCCCTCTTGTACAACCTACTGCCTTCATTTTAAAGATGATTTTGCTTCAATGTCTATTAAAAGAGATATGTAGTGGAGTTCCCCCCAACCTCGATAAATTTCCCTGAAAGAAACAGAGGCATTTCAATAATTTTATTAATCAATGATTCTTTTCAAAAGTAACTACTACATCACTAATGACTGGTTAGTTGTGAGCAGGATTATCTGAATCTCTTCTTGTTCACCATTTTTTTTTCCTTTTTGCATTCTTTTCTCTCCCTGCTGCTAGTGACCTCAAAGACATCCTTGAAGGACAAAAGAAGTCATAAAAAGATCATGATGGGGAAGAGGAACAATTGGTCCTCCTCCTTTGCCTTTGTGACAATAGGAGGCATTTATAAGTTGGAATGCACACATACATACATACATACATACATACATGCATACATGCATGCTTCAGGGCTTTAAAATACCAACTGGAAGAGCCACCTCCACTTTTCCCCCTTCACAATGCCTGAATGCCCATGTGGGGACTTGCTGTAACAACTGAAGAATGAGTGGATGAAGGTGTTGAGAAGTGATGTCTAAGTGTTAATTAGACAGTGTTGAATGAACAAAGTGCTGAAAAGGAAAGCACTGAAATACTGGGGTTGACCATATTGGTAAAAAAAAAAAAAAGTCTTCTTGCCAAGAAATTATTCCCAAAAGGATCTCTTAACCATTGAGGAAGATGTGACATTCAGTTTGAGAGTGACAAAGTTTCCAAGGCATTCTTGGAGTGATGACAGGTGCAGCCTGAGATTTTCAAACTGTGCAAGGGTCTGGTGTTTGTGAAATGTGAAGACAGTATTGTGAGTCTCCAGAAAAGAATGCCAGATGTGTGATTAAGGATGAGTGGGATTGTTTGGAGTCTGGGCAGAAGCAAATTATTTCAAGTGGGAGCTGGGGAGATATAGGGAAAATGCACACTGGGTCTAGGTAAAAAAAAAAAAAAAGACTAATTGAATTAGAGCATGACAGATAAAATTGACTTTATCCTTTCCATAGGACTGTTAGGAATGCCAGCCTCAATACCTAAGGTGGCCACAAACTAGTTTACTAAGTTTCCTATCAGAAGATCACTACCTCATTTTGCGTTTTTCATTATGATGTAACTTACTGTTTGCATATCTACCTACTAAATCAACAAGTATTGTAGAAATTTACAGCTAAAAGAGGAATAAAAGAAGAAGAAAGCTATGAAAAATTATTAAACCTAAATCAAACTTGATTATCTTTAAAGTTTTATCTATAACTACTCTGGAAGATCTCAAAGTCATTAACCTATTCAAACAATTTTAAACCTGGTTAATACATTCTTGTAGACTATCACTAGGAATTTTTTAACTGAAGCATATTTTTATTTTATGTAGGTTGATGATGATAATGATGATGATGATGATAACTCACCTTTATATAATGTTTTAAGTCCTGCCCAGAAGTTCTTTGTGTACATTATCTCATTCGGTCTTCACACAAACTCTGCAAGCTAAGTATTGTGATTGTCCTTACTTTTCACATAATAACAGCACTAGCTGATGGGGATACAGTCCTCAGAGCATGCGCATGGGCTTTTGCCTCCTACTAAACCATATTGGTGGTGGTGGTGAGACAAATTCTGAAAGGGTATGAAAACATGCAAGGGAGGAGCCCTTCTCCTGATTCAGAGCACTAGTATTCTATGATTGTTCACTTTTTTTTTTTACCCACTTCCTGTGTGATTTTGAACCTTTTAATTGATTACTGAACCAGAACTATCAGTACATACAAAAGGCTACAATGGAGGGTCTAAAGTTCTTTCTTTTCTGGTGATGATGCTGCAAAGAAAAGATGGACGCTTCCACAGGGTTGTTATTATTTGCTCTTTGTTCTTGAAAATGACCATGACTTCAGGGAGGTGATGCCATGACATGCAAGTGAATTGGATTTAAGTGATGGAGTGCTGTGCAAAGTCACAATTATCACTTTCTCCTCTGGATCCATTGACATCCATTGACCAGATACACCTCAGAATAACTGGAGATAGTTCCAAAGGTGGTAGAAGACCTTGGGCTTTTATAGCTAAGATCTTCAACTGGTCTCAGTTTGATTGAGGTAATGCCCATTCAGTGATTAAGGTTAGGTAAAAAAAAAAAGATGAGGCAAAGAATAGCCTCTTTAACCTAGTCCAGAAAAAAAAAATGAAACTGGAAGGGTAAGACCCTCAGGGTTTTGTTGTCAAAAGAGAAACAATTCTTATTTACATTCACTGAGTGTCAATCAAGGACAAAAGGATGACCAAGTAGTGTTTGGCCTGGGATCTATTGTTGACCAATCAATGAGAACCAGGGTGACTTGGCTTTAAGGCATTATTTCCCCTCTCAGGCTGTTATGTGACTCCAAAGCATATCACTGTTGGATTTCTGTCCTTATATTTATTTTCTTGATATCAGGTGAAAGAATATTTTAGAAATAGAATGATATCATGAATTTGGAAAGCTTAGAAGATAGACACCAGAAATCTAGTGGTCAAGCCTTAGAAGGAGCCCAACAGAGGGATGATCTAATTGTACCAGTCCCACAATGCATCTTTCCAGAAGCCGAAATGCCATACCATATCCTGTGGGCAAGAGAACATCTCATGATTAGATATGCTACACTTAGAAGATAACTTGGTGGGGGTAAATATTAGTAACTGCTTTAAATTTGAGCTCAATTTCCCCACAAACTGAAACATAAAGGAGGAAAATGTCCACACAGGTAAGGGATGTGTTTGTATTTCTTTTTCTTATAATGCCTTTTAAGTAATAATATACCTTTGTGAAAACTGAGGGACCTTAAATGGTTATCAATAATGTCAAGGAGCTATCAACAAGTTCAATATCGTAGTGCTAGTCATTGGTGATAATGTTGGTGAGAACACTCAAGTCTCTCAGGTCTACACTTAGAACCTTTATGGGGAGACATAGCCAACTGAGCTCTGGGAACCTCACCTGTTAGTACATACATGTGTTGGGAGGATAAATACCGAGTCTACCTACAGAAAGATGAAGAAATTAGAGTGCAGAGTAGATAACTTACCCAAGACCACACAGTTAACATCTGAAGTGGGATTCAAATTCAGATTTTCCTCTTCAGTATTTTATTCATTATGTCATGTTATAATCAAAGAGCTGTAGTGATTTGAACTTTTTACTAGCCCAACATTAGAAGTGGATATGATTTTCAAAAAGCCTCATGAAGATGGTGTTTTTAAATCCTGAATCAATTCAGGGACTTCATTAGATTTTGCAAAGTAGAGAAAAATGAAACTGTGAAATCTAATTTCATTGTAGTGGCAATGTTAAGGGAAAAAGAAAGGAAAAACTTTTACTAAATGTACCCTTGGAAAAAGAGCTTCACTTTTTGATGTCTCTTTAGATGATTGCTTTAATATTTGGGTGTGTCAGATTTCAGATGTTTGCCAACCATGGACTCAGGTGACCCTAGATTCTTGTAGACTATATTAAGAGAGCACGAGTTTTAGCCATTCATACCAGATTGCATGGCTTTCAAATACAGAATCAGTTACAGATTGTTGTGTGAGGACCAGCCTACCTAAGTTCAGAGAAATTCTTTACTAATGAATTGGCTACAGGGTTATGGTTTTTTTTTTTTTCTTGCCCTGGCTTACTCTTTCCTGAGAGGGACTGCAATCTGTATTTCCTGAAGGTATAACCATACTGATGAAACAACTTATCCTAGATTATTAAAATCTGAAGATAACAAATCAAAAATAGAGGTAGTAGCATACTGGCAAACAAGAATAATCTCTTTCTAACAATATTTCTAAGATTTTGTGCATATGATAACTTTCTCAAATTAAAAATCTAAATCCTTTAAAATTCAGTGAAAGGTTAACTATTAACCATAATCATTTTTTTTGGCTACAGTAACCCATGAGCCATTAGAGGAGTTCCTTTTTCAGTCAAATAGAAGTAAAGTATCCAACACCAGAGATCTTCCTATGTCTGAATTGCATAAAATCTCTCTTCCCTCCAGGAGGAGAAGTGTATGACATTCTCTAACATCTAAGTGACCATCTGGGCTTAGTTATGGCCACAGAATCCACTGTTTCAGTTGCACAATTAGTCAGCACAACAGACAACAGGACGGCAGACTGGTTTTTGTTTTGTTTTTTGTTTAAGTTGGCAAAGTTCACGACTTCTTTCTTCATTTGCCAGCCGAGCAGCATCCATAATAGCAAATGTTGGCCAGTAAAGAAGAACACAGCACTACTTCCACATAAAAACCTTTTCCCTTTTGGGGGCAGAAACTTGCTCTTCCTGACTCCAAATATTTCTTTCAAAGCAGAGACACCCCTTTCATTGAGAAAGACAAATTATTGGGATCACATCGACTGGAAGATTCAATTTTCAATTCAGCAAATATTTATTAAGCACCTATCAAGAGGAAGGCAATGTGATAGGCTCTGGAATACAACAGAAACAAAATAATCCATGCCTTTAAGAAGCTTACATTCTGCTGGAGGAATACTAATAACCCACATTTATGTAAGTTGTTAAAGGTTAGAGATTGTTTACTACTCATTTCAACTTTATAGAGATACTGAAAGTTCCCAAGGAAAGATGCTGTTTGACCTTTTGGCTTTGTATTTCCAGCACCAATCAATTGCTCTCCTACATTTCTTATTGGCTTCACTCCTTTGGACTTCTCCATCATGCCCCCAGGAACCACATCATCAAGAATCTCATCATCCTTCAAGAATGCATCAGCCTTGGTACATACATCTCAAAGTATCCTATGTCCCTTTGATTAGAGGATAGAACAATGAATGAACTCTTTCCCAAATCTCCATTTAAGGAGGACCAAGTCAGCCAACTCATCATTTCTCATGCTATTGAACTCCTTTGAACTGTTCCATCATTCCCCCATGTGAGTTGCTCTCTGCTCCCCAGCTTCCTTTTGTCTGTTGCCTTCCTCCATTAGACTGTAAGTTCCTCCAGAGCAGTGATGTTCTTTTTCTCGTATTTGTATACCAAGGGCTTTGTACAGTGCCTAGCCTAGTAGATGCTTATAAATGTTTGCTATTTGACTGAATTACATTAGCACTTAAAGAATGTATATTCATTGATAGTTAACTCATTTTGTCCTTGTAGCAACACTTTGTGATAGGTACTATTTATTATTTCCTTTTCAGAGATAAGGAAATCAAAAGTTTATGGTACTTGCCTGTGGTCACCCAATAAGTGTCTGATTCAAACCCAGGGTCTTCTTGACTCTAAGGCCAGCCCTCTAACCAATACACTACATTGTCTTTCTACATCTCTAAACAACTTTACATAACTAAATGAACACAGAAAAGTGAAGAGGGACATAGGAACTAGAAAATGCATTCCATTGTGAACTGGGAAGTAAGAGAAAGAGGTGACTTGGTAAATGTAAGAACAGAGTCAGCTTAACATATCATTATCAAAGAATAGGCAATTCAAAGGGAATTTGTGTATGTTTACTAAAATGAGTAACATTATCTAATCATACAGCGAGTCACCTTTTATGCTTATTCAATGGTTTAGAAACCTTTGTGACAGTCCTAAAACATTTAATCTGTATTTAATTTCATTAGTTCACCCTGACCTTTTCCTTTTAGCAACTGAAAAGGACAACAAACATTGAGGTAGGTAAGGTAATTATTAATGGTCTGATGAGATTTGTCACTTGAACAATCCCTTTTTGGGGCCACATGGCATGAGGATGGTATAAAAAAAGCACTCACATGATTGAGGAGGAAAATGTTGTACACGAGCTCCTCATTTAGCTAGTCTTTTGATGTTTTCAGCAAGTTTTTTAGCCGAAAATCTCAGGCCATCAAATGAAAGAAATCATCAGTAAAAGCAAATATACCTTCTGATGAAGAATTCCATTTATTCAACTGAACCCACGTCCATACAGCAGCATTGATTAAGATAATTCACACTAAAAATATCTAAGATTTGGGTGAGTTACTAAGAGAATTAAGGAAAAAAGTGAGGTTTGCTTCCTAAATGAGACCTTGCAGGTGATGCTGTTTCTCTTTTCACATCCCTTTGCTTCCTCCTCTAGGCCCTCACCCTTCTAAGAATGAGAAGAAGAGGAGAAGGAGGAGGACGGGGAGAGATACATCATATATTTTAAATTTTATTTATTTTATCTTTAATTTAGAGAATAAAAGAAACATTTCCATGACATAGTATGAAAAAATTAAGATGATTGCACATGAAACTCCAAATCTATTATGTACAACTTGCTATTCCTTTTAAATATATAATAAAATTATCATGTAAATTTCTTGTTTTTCTTCTCTCCCCCCACCCTAGAGATGGCTACCATTAGACATAAATATGTGTGTACAAATGTATGTATGTATATATGTGTATGTGTGTGAAATGGAAATGACTTATTTACTCAACGTTTTCATTAAAGCAATATTGCTATTACTCTATACAATGCTCTCTTGATTCTTTTCATTTTGCTCTTCATTATTTTGGGCAAGTTTATCCATGTTTTTTCCTAAAATCAGTGTAGTCATCATTTCTTATAGCACAGTAGCATTCCATCGTGATCCAGTACCACAACTTGTTCAACCATTCCACAATTGATGGGTATCCCCTCCATCTCCAGTTCTTTGCCACCACAAAGAGACCTGCTATAAATACTTTGGAACATACAGGCTCTTTTTCTTTTCCCCCTTAATCATCCTTGGAAATAGACCTTCCAGTGGTATTGCTGGGCAAAAGGGTATAATATAGGCACTTTCATAACTCTTTGGGTGTAGTTCCAGATTGCTCTCTAAAATGATTGGATCTGTTCACAATTCTACCAACAAATTACTGTCCCAATTTTTCCATGTTCTCTCCAACATTTGTTGCTTTCCCCTTCAATTGTTTCAGCCAATCTAGTAGGTAAAAAATGATATGTCAAGGTTGTTAAGGTTGCATTTCTCTAATCAATAATTATTTAGAGCATTTTTTCATATGACTATAAATTGTTTTGATTTCTTCATTTGAAAACTTCCTGTTCATATCCTTGGTCCATTTATCAATTGAAGAATGACATGTATTCTTATAGATTTGGTAAAATCCTTTATATATATTTGAGATATGGGATCTTTATCTCATAAACTATCTAAAAATTGTCCCTTAATTTTTCCTACTTTCCTTTTGATCTTGTCTACATTTGTTTAATTTTTATGAAGACTTTTAAATTTAATGTAATCAAAATTATTGATTTTGTGCCTAAATTTGGTCTCTATATCTTATTTGCTCATAAATTGTTCACCTCTCTATAAGTCTGACTAGTGTTCTTCAAATAAACTTTGTGATATCTCACTTTATATCTTACTCATGTGTCCGTTGTGACCTTAGATTGGTAAATGATGTAAGGTATTTGTCTACCCCCAAATTTCTGCCATACTGCTTTCCAGTTTTCCTGACAATCTTTATCAAATAATTAATTCTTATCTCAAAATTTTAAGTCCTTACACTTGTCAAATACCAGGCTATTTGCTGCCCTAGATTGTATGTCTACCCTGTTCCACTGATCTACCTGTCTATTTCTTAGCCAGTACCAGGTAATTTTGGTACATATGGCCTTATAATATAGTTTAAAATTTGATACTGCTAAACCTCCTTCCTTTATGTTTTTTCAATAGTTCGTTTAATATTCTTGACTTTTTGTTCACCCAAATGAATTACGTTATTATTTTTTCTAATTCAGAAAAATAATTTTTGTTTTTTTTAAAGATACATTATCGTAAACAAAAAAAGAAAATGGGCATTTATTTTATCTCCTTTCTTTGGATGTTACCAGCAGCACTGGTGATATTTAACATGGCCATGAGGCAGCGGGGAAAGGGATAGCTAGGAATGATGCTAGGTTTGCTCATGATAAATTCAAAACTCCCTTTACCAATTCTTTTTCTTTTTCTGTGCAAGAAACCCTACCACATTATGGTTCCAAATAAATTCTTCTAGATTTACACCTACTGAAAAGGTAGCAAATTGATGATAAATCCTTTATACTGGCATCATTTGCATTGCATGTGAGTGGTCAGGAATGTAATTTTCAAAATTCTGATTTTATCCACTTGAAATCAGGAGATGAATAAAGTAAATGAATAGCATTCAGTTTGTTTGGCAGTAATACAATATGAGCAAATTCAACACACAATTATTTGAGAGTTGAGAGGTGTTATTCACACAGACAATTACCATTAACCTTTGCTTCTTTTATTCCCGCATATCTCTGAATTCTTGACTACTGTATGGCTCAGTTCTGTTTTCAGAGAATAGGTACAAGAATCAATAAGAGATAAGCTGAGTTCTTCTCTTTTGCCAAAAGCTTAGCTAGAGAGGAGAATGAAATTAATGTGATATATATAAAAAAAATAATCTACCAGATGGCATTGCTAGTCACTAACCTGATCTTAGTCACCATAAAAGGATCAGACCCTGTGAAAAATGCATATTCACTCTGGTGGTTATGTGCTGCATTCTGTATAGGAGGTGTATTGGGGAAATACCAAGCTCTTTGTGGTTGCTGGAGAAGGAACATTCACCTGCTAACTGACCCTGCCTGTCTCATTAGCCTAAGCAGGTTGGTTAGTGTGGATTTACCTAGCCAGAATAGCTCTGAGTCCCCAACTAATGGAAAACTTCACCCCTTCTCTAAGCCATATATTTTCATTGATTCCTTGTGACTATAACTTAAAGGAATCTTATCTCTCCCTGAATAGAGTTTTACATTGACTAAAAAGTACTAAGTAATATTTTCTTCCTCCTCTTCATCTCTCTTTAGTTTGGGGGGTTTTTTTGTTTGTTTTTTCTTTATGGGCTGGACTGACTCAAGGCATAGATCACTGAGGTGATCTTATGAAGTCTAAGCTTTTAATCCCTTTTGCATATTATTGGTAGAAGTTACCAAACATCACAATTCTAAAGAGTACCTAAAATTTGAGGAAGACAAATGAACAGCAAAACTAATGTAGCATATTCTGACTATGCTATTGCTTTTTTTTTAATAGTTGGGGAAGAAGGTGCTGACTGACTGACTACAGAGTGAGTATTAATGTGTTTCATAGTATTTAACCACAGTTTTGCTGCTATTTAATGTTGTCTTATTTTACATTGCTATTGTAGATGGATATATTGTTTTCTTCATCCGTTGGTTCTGTTTTCTTTTTTCTATATCACTGCATACAAATCTGTCCATGTTTCTTTGAATTCCTCAAAATCATTATTCCTTGAGACATAGTATTACTTCATGATGTGCAATTTTCTTAGGCAATCATTAGGTATATAACTTATTTCCCAGTTTCTGTTACTGTTAACAATGCTGCTATGCCATCTTAAAAACTTTCTTTCCTTCTTGTCCATCTCTTAGGGGGCAAAAAGTCAGTAGTGGGACCACAGAGTATAAGTTCCTAGGGGGCAGGAACTGTTTCATTTTTGCCTTTATATCACCAGTTCCTTGCACAGGGCCTGGCATAGGCACACAACAGATGCTTAATAAATGTTTGGTGATTAATTGGGCCAAAGGGCATGAATGATTTCCCTAACTTCCATTGTATAATTACATATGACTTTCCAAAATATTGGGACTTGTCCACAGCTCTTTCTGTAATGATTGGCATCCCCAGAGGGCAAACATATCACAGAAGGAAAACAGCATTATCATCAGCCTACCATTTAATAGGATGGAAGTATTCTGCTTCCCCCCCCCATTATTCAGCTTTGAAATCTCTAAGGTCTCTAGGATTTTTGCTTGTTTCCTTTTCATAAGAAATAGCTGGCAAACAGAGCACTCAGGGAATTAGAATTTGGAGAGTACATTTTGTCTGGTACAGGGGACAACAACCAACATCTCAAGACAAGGAAAACCTAATTAGATTTTAAAATCAAGATTTAAACTTTGAAAAATAAGCTGTGTGGTCAAGAGACCATAACTGATGGGGAAAGGCCAGGAGTCCAGGGAAAGAAGAAATAGCCTCATTTATAATTTGGCAGGAAAAAGTCCTCTGGCCAGATCCAGATTCAGGAATGGAAAGGCTGCAAAACCAGACTGTTCAGCCTGAGCAACACTGGGAACAAGTAATGTTCCTGGCTGACAGCATGTCTTGGGGGAGTCACTTGGGCAAAAAGCCGTTGCTAGGATGTAAAGTAGCTTGGAATAGTCTGAAATGATGCTTTCTATGTTCAATTTGTCAAGATGGGATAAACTGCTTTATAACTTTCCATATTTATGGTCTCTAAAAAAGATGAGAAAATGAGATATGATGTATAAAGGCTGATCTTGGAATCAGGAAGAGTTGGGTTTGAATACTACATCTGACAAATTGCTGTGTGATCATGGGTAAGTTACTTAAACTCTCTATGCTTCAGGGAACTCTGTAAAATTGTATGTTATAGAGATGGTCCAGGTAGGTGGTACAGTGAATAGAGATCTGGGTTTAGAATAAGGAAAACCTGAGTTTAGACACTTAATTGTGTGACCACAGACAAGTCTCCCTATTTCAGTCTCAGTTTCCTAGTCTGTGAAAAGGGGATAAAAATAATAATGATAGCTATTCTATTCTGTTATTGTAGAAAATGACATAAGATATGGAAAGCTATTTATATAACTTAAAGTGTGGGTGGGCGGGGCCAAAATGGCAACGTAGGAGCAGCAAAGTATTGCAGCTTCCACATAGCCACTTCAAAATACCCATAAAATATGACTCTAAACAAATTCTAGAACTCTAAAATGCACACAAATATACTTTCTGCTAAAGGCAGCTTGGCTAAGAGGCACCATCTCAGGGCTAGAAGCCTGAAAGGGCACCTTGGCCCTGGGGGCAGCCAGATGAGCTGAGCTGCAGCTGGAGCAACAGAGGAGTGGAACTGCAGCAGCTGTGGCAGTTTCCAGAATTATCAAGCCATAAAGAAAAAAAAAAAAGGACAGACTAAGTGAAAGGTTAGTGGAACTTGGCTAAAATCAGGGAAGAAAAACGGGTCTGGCCAAACTGCCTCCAGGGCAAGGAAGCAGCAGAAGTGGAGGTCCTGCACCCACCTCCACATTGCTGCTTCAGAGCTCCCGGCCTGCAGAGTGCAGGGGGTCCAAGTGATTGTTCAGAGGCCAAGTGCTCTCTCATTGAGTGGCCTGGATCCAGATTGCATTCTTGGGTGGTGGTCCTGGGGTCTCTTTTTAGTGAGCCAAAGTGGGAGAGGGCCCCAGCAGCCTCCTAAAAGCTCCAGCAGCTGGGAGAACCCCAGCAATTTGGGACAGAGCTTTCTCCTCTGTAAGCAGAGTTCCACAGAGCTAAAAAAATCTCTGATTGGCCAGCCATGAATAAGCATAGGAAGCAAGGTAAGAACAGCAACCAAACCCTAGATTCCTTCTTTGGTGAAAAGAAGGATCAAAGCAGGGGACGGGAGGAAGACAACACAGTCAGAACTCCCACACCAAAAGCTTCTAAGAAACATGAAGATTGTATATATCTTAAAGTGCCATATAAATATATATTAATTATATATGAGATATTATTAATTAATATTAACTATATTATCTCTAATTGTAGAGTGAATTTCTATGCTGAATTCCCTCTGTATAAGCAATTGCAGGGCAAGAGATGGGGCAGGGGTGGAGAGAGAGAGAAAGAGAGAGAGAGAAAGAGAGAGAAAGAAAGAGAACAAAGAAAATATAATAGAACATATGCACCTTGAGGTTAGGGAATGCTTCATTCCAGTCTTTATATCCCTAGTGGCTGGGATATGGTAGGTGCTTAATGAATGTTTCTTGATTGGTTCTTTGATGATTTTGGTAACTATATCAGAATTGTAAGGCATAGTACTATAGAGATAGATATTATATGTGTGTGTATAATATATATATATATATACATACATATATATAAAATATATGTACATTGTGCAGAAAAACAATGTTATATGTATTATAATGGTTATCTCCACTACCTCTTCCTACCTTACCCAACCCCTATTGTTAGGATTGCAGATCCCAAGCCTGTGTCTATTCATAATCCATTTTATATCTATCATTTATGAATTTTCTCAATTAATTTTTAAGAATTGCTACCCCAGATCAGAGCATTGCTTTATTCCTTCCAGTGTTATTTCTCCAAGCCAATGAGTATCTTGTGCAAGGACCCACTTAGTCTTTCTGACAGGTAACACAATGGTTTTTGAATTTGAATTTGCTATGCCTTTTGATATTATAGAAATTCTTGCCCCTTAATCATATATACACATATACATAGTTATAAATATCTATATGAATTCATGTATATGGATATTTTTATACATGTGTGACTTTGGGGTATATATGCATATGTGAATAGAGAGATCAACTGTGTACACATGTACATATGTATCCATGTGTGTAAGAATGTAAATATATACATATATTTACATAATTATTTATAAGTGTGTTGGTGTTTGTGGCCTCCTGTCAAGGTAGGTAGAAATGGCCTAGACCTGCATTGACTGCTGGGATTTGGAGTTTTCACTCATTCTCTGAGATAAGGAACTTTTTCATGGTATGGCAATGTGGATAGGACTAGAAGAGAATCTGTGAAAGATAAAGATGAAGCACATCATAAGACTTGGTGTCCCCTACACTCTCAGTGTATTTCTTCTCCTTTTACGATATTAATAACAATACTTTAAAATGTGCAAAAGCGATTTATTGCAATCTACATTTTAGAAATGAGAATAACTGAGTATGAATGATTTTAAGTGAATTCCCAAGGGTGACATGGTTAGTAATTTTCTGAGGCAAGATGTGAATTCAGATCTTCCTGACTACAAGTTCAGTACTTTATCCACTATGCCATATTATCTCCTTTCCTCAGGAGATAAGGGAAAACTCTCTATGGAGGTCCATAGAGAGCCACCTATAGGAGGTCCACACCATCCCTACCCCACCAGTACTATTACATACACAGAGGGATATGTACACGTGCATATTTGCATGCATATATGAACATATCAGTTATTGAAAATTTCTTTGTTAACTCTCCCTTTCTTAGCCCCAGGCAGGTATTTCATGGTGTGCTCTAATCAGATGCTTAAACAAATGCTGAGGAAAATTTTTTGAAAGAGAACAGAGACATTGGGATGGCATGTTACCCTATCTGTAACTGTCTACACAGAATTTCCCTTTGCCTCTTATTTAAATAGCTACACAGGGGATAATTCCACATGAAGGCATTTGGCAGTATAGAAAGCAATGAAACAAGGAAGGATGGGGCAGTTTGCTCTTGAGAAATTAATAAGATCATTCACATTTATATAGAGCTTCATGGCTTAACAAGAGCTTTATTCATCATCACAATATGAGATAGTGCATATATCATCTTCACAGGAAGTATTTCCCGATTTCCTAGTCATCAAAGTACTGTCTCCCCCTCAAATTATCATGTATTTATTTATCTGTTTACTTAGAGTATAACACCAGTAATATATAAAGTCCTTTGAAGAGAGGCACTTTCTTGTTTTTTCTTCGCATCATCATGGCTGCGTATTTGCCCTATTATAATAGAACCTTAATAAATGTATATTTAATTGTAACTGTTTTGTAGAGGATTTAATGGAGACTCAAAGAGGTTAAACAATTTAGGATTCTTAATTCAGAGCTAGAATGAACTTCAGAGGCCATCGAATCCATCTTCCCATTCCCATTTTAGAGATGAGGATATTTGCCTAGGGTCACACAAGCAGACAAAGAAGTGGAATTTGAACTTAAGTCCTTTGACTCCAGAGCCCAGTCTGTTTCCACTATCTCACAATGCCAGAACTGGGACATAAATCCATCTCTCCTGACTCACAATTCATTTCTTTACATCACATCTACATCTAGCCCCTTTGTGAGCTTCAGGAATGAAAGCATACACATAGGGTAGGTTCTGTAGGAGTATAAGACACCCAGACTCCAATCTGGGACATGAGGTAGAGACTCTGGGTGTTGCTTAATTGTTGAAGCCATGCTCTGAATAGCAACTGAACTTGGAGTTTTGCAGTTACTTTGCTGTATCATATTTCTAAATAAAACCCTTTCACTGGTGCTATTGGGGTAAAAAATCATAATAATAATACAAATTCATTACTGGAACAGAAATTAGGTGTTCCTATTGGCTTCAGGCCCTTGCATAGATAGCTTCACTAAACCTAATCAGTGGTTTGGAAATGTTCTAATTGTTTCCCTTTCCTATGTAACACAACACCCTCTTCCCTTCCCTACTCCCCCCTGTTATTATTTTTGGTTAAGAAATGGTTTTCTTTTTTTTTTTTTTTGAAGGGAGACAATCTGCCATTGGAACGAAAATGCCTGCAGCCTTGTTAGCACAGCTGCGTGAAATTACCTATTTTAACTTTGCAAGTATTCTCAGGTGAAACCTGATGGGATTTCATGAGTATTCATGAGTATTGAAATCTCTATGCAGGGGTGGCATTTTTGACTGGGTATCTTTGTTTTTGTTGTTTCCCAGAAGTTTAGGGGAAGGGGGAAAGAGTATTCAGTATTTTCCAATGCCTAGAAAAGTTTTCTGAACCCTGAGAAAACCCTCAGCTGGAACTCAACTTTTAGCTTCTGAGAAAATGTTCTGGGTAAAATTTTGTAGGGAAAAAACAAACATTAATATTGACTAGATGAAAAGTGCCTTTCAGGGGAAAACAGAAGGAAAACTTTTGATGAGAACTAGTAATTTATTAGTTGAAATTTAATTTTTTTTCTTTCTCTAGTGAAATTTTATGAGTTCTTTCATTAATTTTGAAGATTGACAACATGGTCATTTCAGAGTTCATTTAGCCTATGTTAATTTTATGTTACTATTTAATTTAATGGAGCTGTCACAGCTGATTGTAACAGCAAGCACCCTAGCATACCTAGGGCGGCTACTAGCACAGGTCCTTAGATCTGCTTTTCTAAAGGAAAGCAACTCAAAATGGGTTAACAATCTTACTTTAATCAAACATATCATTTACCTAGTTCAG
>CM053590.1:117361919-117381848 GCA_028646515.1 Pseudochirops corinnae
TTAAAGATATCTTTAATTTCTTCCTCTGAAAATTGCCTGTTCATATCCTTTGACCATTTATCAATTGGGGAATGACTTGTATTCTTGTAAATTTGACTTAATTCCCTGTAAATTTTGGAAATGAGGCCTTTATTAGTTCAATAATTCTTAAATTATCTTTCTTTGATTTATTTTTAAGCAAATTGTTTTTCCCAATAAGATATTGCACATTTTCTTCTATTTTTCATTTGTTTGAATTTGTTTTATTGTTTTTTGATGTTTCATGGAATCATTAGCTCCTTGTTGCGCAGGCCAATTTTTAAGTAATTATTTTCTACAGTGAGCTTTGATACCTCCTTTTTCCATTTTGCCAGTTCTAATTTGAGTTCTTTTCTTCAGTGAATTTTTGTACATCTTTTTCCATTTGTCCAGTTCTGCTTCTTTTTTTTTTATTTTTTGCCTTTTGGAGGGGGCAGGGACGGCAGGGCAATTGGGGTTAAGTGACTTGCCCAAGGTCACATGGCTAGTAAGTGTTAAGTGTCTGAGGTCGGATTTGAACTCAGGTCCTCCTGACTCCAGGGCCAGTGCTCTATTCACTGAGTCACCTAGCCACCCCATCCAGTTCTGCTTTTTAAGGATTATTTTTTTCTTTTCAGAGGATTTTTGTGTCTCTCTTACCATTTGGCAATTTGGAAGGGGCCTCCTTTACCAAATTGTTGCCTCTTTTTACATATTTTTTTTTTATCACTTTCATTTTCCCATTTTTTTCTCCACATCTTTTATTTGGTTGTTAACAACATTTTAATGATCTCTTTCAGAAATTCTTTTTGTGCCTGAGATCAATTCACATTTTTTCTTGGAGCTTTGAATATAGCTGTTCAGATTTTGTTGGTTTCTTTTAAGTTTGTATTTTGATCTTCCCTGTAACAAAAGTAACTTTCTATGGTCAACTTTTTTGCTCATTTTTTTGAGTCAATTACTTGACTTTTAACTTATATTAAAGCTGGGCTCTTCTCCTAGGGTGCAGGGGACACTGTACTGAGCTTCAAGTCATTCATTTCACTTCTTTCAGACCTAATTCTGTTATGTTGTAAGTTTTCAGATCTTCCAAGGTGGTATAATTTAAGGAGAGTTGTGATGACTATTTTCCTGACCTGTGCTTTGGTCTGTGAGGAACCACAATCACTCTTTTCTGCCCAAGAACTGTGACATGAATCCCCAATCTTCTCTGTTCTAATTTGCTAGTGCTCATTCTCACCTTGCAACTGTGAACTGGCATGATGTATGGGCAATGCAAGTGTCCTGAACCCAGTGCATGCAAAAGGTCCTCTGTATTATTTTTCTGACCAGTTGTCCAACCCTTGTATATGTGGGTATTGAGCCCCAGAAGCCACTGCTGCTGTTTCAGTAACCCTCAAGACCTACTGCTAACTTCCCAGGGTGTGGCCTACACTGTATTGCACTCAACTCTGCCACTCCAAACTTGATCTGACGTGTTATTTTATTCTTTTTTAATAATATTTTCCCCAAATATATGTCAAGACAATTTTTAGCATTCCTTTTTGCAAGATTTTGAGCTCCACATTTTTTTTTCTCCCTATATACCCTCACCTCTTCCTAAAATGGTTGGTAATTTCATATAGGTTATACACATGCTCTCATGTAGAACATATTTCAATATTAGTCATAATTGTGAAAGAAGAGACAGATCAAAAGAAAAAATACATGAAAACAATAAAGTGAGTGAAAAAAGTATGTTTCAATCTGCATTCAGAGTCCATCAATTTGTTATATGAATGTGGATAGCATTTTCCTTTGTGAGTCATTTGTACTTGTCTTCAATCATTGTGTTGCTGAGAAAAGCTGAGTAATTCATAACTGATTATCATACAATGGTTGCTGATACAGTGTACAATGTTTTCCTGGCTCTGCTCATTTCACTTTGCATCAGTTCATATAAATCTTTCCAGGTTGGAAAGATCTTTCATTTAGGATAAGATATAGGAACAAGATGGACTAGACCTAAAAGAGAGAATTTAAAAATTATTAGACTATCTGAAAGCCATGATCAAAAAAAAAGAGTCTTGTCATCTTCTTTCAAGAAATTATCTAGGAAAACTGTCCTGATATTTTAGAACCAGAAGGTAAAAATAGAAATGGAAAAATTCACCAATTACCTCCTGAAAGAGATGCCAAAATGAAAACTTCAAGAAATATTATAGCCAAATTCCAGAGTACACAGGTCAAGGAAAAAATATTTCAAGCCATCAGAAAATAATAATTCAAGCGTCATGGAGCTATAATCATGATAATAAAAGATTTAGCAGTGTCTATGTTAAAGCATCACAGGTCTTAGAATATGATATTCTGAAGGGCAAAGGAGCTAGAATTACAACCAAGAATCATCAACACAGCAAAACTGAGCATAATGCTTCCTGGAGGAAAATGGATGTTCAATGAAACAGAGGACTTTCAATCATTCCTGATGCAAAAACTAACACTGAATAGAAAATTTCACTTCCAAATATGAGACTGAAGAGAAACATAAAAAGGTAAACAGGAGGGAAATCATAAGAGACTTATAAGGGTAAACTATTTACATTCCTACATGGGAAGGTGATACTTGTAATTCTTAAGAACTTTCTCATTATTAGTGCAGTTAGAAGGAGTATATATAGATAGAAGGCACAGATATGAGTTGAATAGGATGGGATGATATCTAAAAAAAAGATAAAAATTAAAGAGTGAGAAAGAGAAATGCACAGGTAAAAATCAGAAGTAGAACGTGGTAAAAATATCTCACATAAATTAGGCAAGAAAGAGCTGTTGAAGAGGAGGGGAAGATTGGTGGTGGGGAATGCTTGAACCTTACTCTCATCAGAATTCTGTCAGTGAGGGAATAACACATACACTCAATTGGGTATAGAAATCTATCTTACCCCATAGGAAAGTATTAGGGCAAGAACAACAGGAAAGGGAGAGGGTTTTTCATATAATGGAGGACAAATTGGGAGAGGCAATGTAAGGCAAACAAAGTAGGATTTATTGCTGTTTTCCTGGATTGAGTTTTAGTCTATCAAGTGCCTTTCATTGAGTCTTACCTTTGATTGAATCAAGAGTCTTTGACTGCAAACAGCATATATTATATTGGAGGGAGAAGAAAGGGTAGAGAGAAGCAGAGCTGAGGGAGAGAAATGAGCATGAGCTGGCTAGGGGAACTTGTTTGTGGGGAGGTGCTCCCGCTGTTGATCTCTGTTAATTTCTGAGACAGAAACCCTTTCTGTTGATCTGTATTAATTTCTGAGAGAGAAGCTCTGTCTGTTGGTCTGTGTTAATTTCCAAGACAGAAGTCCTGTCTGTTTTTCTGTATTAATTTCTCAGACAGAAGCCTATCTGTTTTGAATGAATTGAGTGAAATGAGCTGAAGAATGGAGATCCACTCATGGGAATTAGACTTAACTTAAGCCTCTTCTAAGAGTTGTTAAACATACACACTCAATTGGTTATCTTATCCTACAGAAAAGTAGGAGGAAAGGAGATAAGAAGGGGTGATAAAAGGGAAGTCAAATTGGGGGAGAGGGTAGTTAGAAGCAAACACTTTTGAAAAGGGACAGGGTCAAAGGAGAAAACAGAATAAATTGGGGGCAAGATAGGATGGAGGGAAATATAGTTAGTCTCTCACAATATGACTACTATGGAAATGTTTTGCATTACTACACACTTATAACCTCTATTATATTGCTTGTCTTCTCAGTGGTGGTGGGTAAGGCAGGGAGAAGGAATAGAATCTGGAATTCAAAGTTTAAAAACAAATGTTTAAAAAATAAAATGAAATTTAAAAAAAAGCATTGTTAAAGTGTATTGGGATGATGGTGCTGGTAATGTGCATAAATATTGTTGTAGCCCTGTTAAGGTTTGTTTTCCTAGAAAGAGAAGCTGCAGGCAGGAGCCCCTGGACCCTGCTGTCAAGCAGAAGCATGAAGAGCTTGGAGTGGAGCAGTCCCTGAGAGCTGAGACAAAGAGCAGAAGCAGAGAGTGACCTGTGTGTAAACTGAGGCAAGAGCTGGGAGTGATCGGTCCATGGAAAAGGAGCCATGGGGTTTGGAAGTCAGCTTTGAATCAAGATGAGAGAAGACTTTATTTGGACACTATGTATTGCCTGAGGAGATTGTGACTTACTATGACCTAGGGGTAGATGGTGTTTGTATTTTCTTCTATGCCTTAAGGATGTGTTGTGCTAGGGAAGACTCTAGACTGGGAGCCCCAATTGTGTAAATAAATATTTTGGGGATTGCTACTGAATGCAAAGATATATCTATGTGCCATGTGATATACTGAGTGTTATGATGTGTGTGTGTGTGTGTATGACATGTTTTGATTAAGGATGCTATTATGAACGTTATGCTTTAGTTTATTGCTCAAAAATAGAGAGTTCATTATACAATGCTATTAGAGCCTTTAAATTATTTACAGCAGCAGTCCTCAGGTGTGCTGCTATTATTGACATTACAGGCTGTAGCAAAAGGTAAACACTTTTAAGGAGGAACAGGATGAAAGGAGAGAAAGAATAAATTTGGAAAATATGGAAATACAGTTAGCAATCATAACTGTGAAAAATTTTTGAAGCAAATTTCTCTGATGGAGGCCTCTTCTCTTAAACATATAGGGCAATGAGTCAAATTCATGGAAATAAGAGTCATTACCCAATTGATAAAGGATCAAAAAATATGAACAGTTTTCAGTTGAACTAACCAAAACTATCTAGGGACATGTGAAAAAATGCTCTAAATCACTATTGATTGGAGAAATGCAGTTAAAACAATCCCTAGGAACTACCTCAGACCTATTAGATTGGGTAATAGGACAGGAAAGGAAAATGACAAATGTTGGAGAGGATGTCAGAAAATAGAGACACATGCATTTTTGGTGGAATTGTGAAATGATTACATAGAGCAATTTGTAACTATGCCCAAGGCCTGTAAAACCACACATACCCTTTGACCTAGCCATACCATTATTAGTTCTGCATTCCAGAAGAGATAAAAAGCAAAGAGGAAAAGGACAAATATGTACAAAAATATTTATAGCAGCAATTTTCTGGTGACAGAGAATTGGAAACTGAGGAGATGTCTATCAATTGGAGAATAGCTGAACAAATTATGGTATATGGTTGTGATGGAATACTATTGTACTATAAGAAATAATGAGCTAGATGCTCTCAGAAAAACCTGGAAACACTTACATGAACTGACGCAGGGTGAAATGAATAGAACAAGCAGAACATTGTCCACAGTAACAGCAATATTGTAAGATGATCAGCTGTGAATGACTTGGCTATTCTCAAGATTGCAATGATCCAAGAACAACGCTGAAAGACTTACGATGAAAAATACTATCCATCCCCAGAGAAAGAACTGATGGGATCTGAATATAGACTGAAGCATACCTTTTTTTTTTAAACTTTCTTTACCTTTCTTGGGTTTTTATTTTGGTCTACATTTTCTTTTACAACATGACTAACATGGAAATATGTTTTGCATAACTACACATGTATATGTCAATTGCTTGCGTTCTCAATGAAGGGAGAAAATTAGAGCTCAACTAGAGAAATAAATGTTGAAAAACTTTAATTGTAATTGGGAAAATAAAATACTAAATTAGAAAAAATTAACAAAATATAAAAAAAACCCAAACCAAAAGAAAATCATTAGATACTCACCAACTTTAGAAAGGCTATTCCAACAGACTTTGAAAATCACAGAATCTTAATCTCAAAAATGTAAAATAATTTTGCGCTACTCAATAGTAAGAAGTCTTATTCCCAAATTTGGAGTTGGACACATTTCTTCCCTGTGCTTCAAATCAAATCAGCAAGCAGAGTTTTTAATAACAGATGGCTTGCAGTAAACCTTACTTTCAAATCACAAATTCTTCACAACATATTTGATTTTTAAGTACAACTTGCTCTTTATGTTTTATGTTCAATATCATAGAGCACTTCAGACAGGCCCAGTCATCAAAAATAAATATTTTTGAATGACAGATCTTTAAATGGGATAATTTGGGTGAAATAGAGAATAAAAACTGAGACAATTTTCTAGACCTTATATGTGCAGGAATTCTGTAGCTAGTAAAGAAGAAAAACATTTATGGTTTGAATTAGAAAATTTTGAATTAGAAAAATTGACTATTTATCTGCATAATTTAAATTTATTGCTTTTGGCCCAATTTGCATATTGCTTACAAAGGTTTTAACTGTGACAGGTAGATGCCTAAAAATCTTTTTCAAAAGAACATTGGACTTGGGGTAGGAAGTCACTTAAATCACCTGTTTCTTAGTTTCTTCATTTATAAAATAACAGTGGTTGGATTAGATGATCTCTTAAGATTCATTTCAATTTCAACATTCTTTTGTATGAACTAGGTGAAAATGGAAACTTTACCATTTACTAATAAAGTTACTTGCCACAGTAGAATAGGAATAAAGGTGAATACCAGGTAAATGAGTTAGTATACATTAGAGGAGTAAAACAACCTTGTTCATATGCTGAGGGGATAAATGGATAGATAGATAGATAGATAGATAGATAGATAGATAGATAGATAGATAGATAGATGGATGGATAGATGGACAGATGGATAGATAGATATAGAGATATAGATACATATATAGATATATGTATATATTTATATGTGTATATATGCATATATACATATACACACATACACATGCATACACACATATATGTATGCACACATACATATGTTTAGTTGGAGTGTCTAAAATGCTAGGGATAGTCTTACTAAAATAACATATCTTTATTACAATCCATTTAAAAACATAGCTAGCATTCAGATTAGATGATCATCAGAGTGATCAACATATTTAAGGAATTACAAAATCTTATAATGTGCACACAGAAATTGAAAGAACCTTCCATGTCCATCAAGTAAAAAATAAGACATAGGGAAAATTCTCCAGTATTTTCCAATACCACCCCATTGGCAATGAGTCGTGCACATCTGGAATGATAGATTTGGTTTCCAACAGCAACTGTAAAATAATAATGATAATTATTAATAGTAATTATGCCAACTGAAAGACAAGCAAAATCTGTTCAATTTTCCTTGAAACAGTTACTTTTGTTAGATACCTTTGGAAGGAGAGTTGAGGAGCGACTAAAAGGATAGAGTAATTTTCAGTCATTTTTGTCTAGGTAAGTAACTACACCTGATGTTAGTTATATTGTAGTAAGTACTTCAGAGCTGAAAAACTTCCAGACTTGCATATTTTCTTAAATCAGTACTTTTTTTTTTTCTTTCGGCCTACTTGCTTGCCAACCTAAACATCTGGCTGGTGGGCGCTGATCCAGTAGAGCCAAATTTTCCTTTAAAAAGTCTTGAAGAAATACCTTTGGCTTACTTTCCCCTGATTAGTTTCCAGTCTAGCAATAGGGATTGAAAGCATAATTAACTCTCATCCAGTTCCTGCAAAATCAATGAAGTAAAAATTATGGGCACAGGAACTGGGTATGACTGTTAAGTTTTGTATATCTTTGTATCCTTTCCCATATGAAATGTGGGCCATGTAGATACAAAGTAGGCATTTTTCAAGTGATCAGTATTGCTTGGTGGAAAACTTGGTTTTACTTTATATACTCCTTTCATCAGTATGGCATATAATTAATTGGGGTGGGAAATTTGGGGACATATTATCACAATATGGTACTGATGGTGGAGCTACTTGAGCTACATAAACTTTTCTCCTCCTTCCAATATATTTTTCCTCCTTACTCTACTCCTACTCTGAGTTTTTCCTAAGTTGTTTAACCAATAACTTTACCTATCTGTGACATTAGAGATGATGATGATGATGACGACAACAATGACGATGATGACAACTAATATTTGTATGCTTTAAGGTTTGCAAAGCAATTTGCGAATATTTCATGTTGTCCTCACAACAACCCTAGGAGATAGGTGCTACTATTCCCATTTTACAGATGAGGAAACTGAGGCAAACACAAATTAAATGACTTGACCAGGGAAGGTCACACTATTAATAAATGTCTAAGACTGGATTTGTGCTTATCTTCCTGATTCCAGATCCAGTGCTTTATCTAGGGGCCACCTAACTGCCTAGGTCCCCTGGGTTGATTCCTGAACTTATCCAGGGTCAATAGCACTGTGTGATGGAGGTGAGAGAGAATGAGGGGTTAGCCAAGACAATAGTTCTGGATCCTTACTAGTCTTCAAAGTCATCCACATGGCATCTACATCAACTCACAAAATTGTTCATCCACCAGACTATAGGGTGTAGGGACATTTTCACAGCACCACGAACTCAAGTTTTTTTGTGACAGAAGAGCCCATCCTGAAATAAAATAGGTAATAAAATAGGGGAAAATCTGTTCTTGTCCCATTTAGAAACTTATTCTTTAAAAAATTGTTTTCCATATTTAACATTTTATAACTTCATTGATACAATAGTTTCCTGGTGAGGAATTTTCTTTACTAATATAGCTCAGCATTTTCTTTATAACTTATTTTTAGAAAAGTTTCAGTCTGAGGTCATTGAGAGTTTAAAGGACTTGTCAGGCTGGAACATATAGCCAGCAAGTATCAGAAACAGAACTTGAACTGAGAACTCTCAGATACTAAGGCAGCTCTTCATCCAATATGCTATACTGTCTCTGTATAAGAGGTACATGCCACCATCATTTATGTGGCAGTTTATTTTCATAATCCAGTTAGATTTATTGTTTACATTTCTTGATATCTCAATATGAAGTTGACATGTCCTGACATATTTACTTTAAAGATGTATAAACTAATCAATCATACTGCAGAAATACAACAGATTAAATAAAACTGGAAACTCACTCATTTTGCTCAGTTAGCATCCTTGATATAAGAAATTATGTCCTAATGTCAATATTTGTCTGTCCTAAGGCTTCAGGTTTGATATTAATTTAATAGAAATAACATTTACATACATGTCATACTGAAAAAAATGTCTTTGACCGTTATTCCACATAATGGCCACATACAATTTTCATACCACTAATAAGCAGTGACATTTTCAAGAGCATTTGGCATATGTGTGTCTACATATATAAATATATAAGCAGACATAAAGATGTGGACCTACATACATAGTTGAAGATATGGACATATCTAAAGATATTTACCTATCTCTCTATCTAGTAGCTGGTTTTATATCATTATATCACATACTTAATCAATGTGTACCTCCGATTCCTCATCTGTAAAATGTGGTTAATAATAGAACGTACCTCCCAAGATGATTGTGAAGATTCAATAAGGTAATATTTGTAAAGTTCCTTGGAAACCTTAAACTGCTACAGGAATGCTAGCTGTTGTCACTTCACTACTCTCAAATTTATTAAGAACTTGTTAACTATTTATGTATCTATATATATAGATCTGTATACTGATATATTGACATATTGATATTAAGATGCACATACATATTAGCAAGGGAAGCTGCTTCATTGTTCTTTCAATCTAATTCTAGATTATCTGTGAAATTTCTATGTTGTAAATCTTAGATTTATCAACTAACCAAACCTGTGAGATTAGGAAAGCCATCCAAAGTGTTAGGTTGACCATCCAAGTTGTACGAAAATATTATCTTATGAACACTTTCTGGTTTGTGAATCACAGATATTTCTTGATATCACCCCCTTCCTATAACCCCAATTCAGTTCTTCTGTCGTCAAAATTTTAAGCACAACTACATCTGGCAGTGTATGCAACAATGCATACCTATAGACCCCCACTTATTTCCTGAGCGAAAGTAAATGTTTCATCATCTGTCCTCTGGAATCAATACTGGCTACACTTTTAATCCTGTGATACTATCAACCTGTATGTTTCATCATCTCTTCTGTTGAATTAATATTGGTCATTACCTTTAATCTGAGTTCAACCACCTTTTAAATTAATTTTCTTTTGCAATATTTTAGTCCCTCTGTACATTTTTCTTTGTTCTGCTTTCTTCTATCTCCATAAGTTCACATGACATTCAAAGTTTTTCTGAATTCCTCATTCATTTTTTCCTTAATGTCATAATGTCCTATTATACTCACATACCACAATTTGTTAAGCTGTTTCCCAATCAACAGACCCTTCTTTTATTTCTAGGTGTTTTTTTTTCTTCTTCTTCCCAAAAGTGCTACTATGAGTGTTTTGGCAAGTTTTAGTATGTACAGGACCTTTGTTTGTTTTTCCTTTTTTCAGCCTAGGGTAAATGCCTAGCAGGAGGGATTACTGGACCAAAAGGTATGAACATTTCTCACATAATTGAAAACTGTTTTCTATAATGGTTGGACTGTTTCACAGCTGCATCAATAGGGCTTTACTTTGCTTATCTTCCCACAGCCTCTCCAATACTCACTACTTCTGTCTTTTATCAGTGATCTCTATTAGATGAGTATAAGGTTAAATTTAATTTCTTTTAGATTTTTTTATTATTAATGATTTAAAGAATTTTTCATACATTTGTGAGTGATTTGCAGCTTTAAAAAAAAACTGTTCAAATCTTTTGACCACTTATCTTTCATGGCATGGAAGCCCTATGACCAGGAGAATAAGCACATAGGAACAAGTACATTATTAATCTAAGTGACTTTCAAATAAATTACAATAAGACACTACTAGGACAAGTCTCAGGATTGAAATATTAAACATATATTTTAACTTCCTTTATCTTTTACCTCCAAATCCCAGGTGGCTGCTAAATCCTATATATTATTCTTTAGTCACTTCTTTTTTTTATTTCCATTAAGACAACCTTATTTTAGATTCTCAGAACTTCTTGCCTGTACTAAAATAAAAGACTTCTTAATAACTCTTTCTATCTCTAGCCTCACCCCCTTCACTTTTTCCTACATGATGGCACCAGATCTATTTTCCTAAAGCTTGCATTTAATCAAGTTACTCCTCCTCCACATCCTTGTGTCTTCCCTTTTCCCACCTAATAACATACAATAATTCCTCTTGCACACAGAATAAGTCTAAATGTGGTAGCCTGGCATTAAAGGCCCTACATAATATGGGTCCAATTTATATTTCCTGTTTGATTGCCCAATGGTTTCCTACAGGTACTCTACATTCTAGCTGAATGTTATCTACTATTAAATAAAAGTTTCCTGGTTTTTCCCACCTCTGTGACTTCTTTCAGGCTGTTTCATGTCTCCTTTCTTTGTATAGCATGTTTTATCTGGAGAAATCATATTAATAAATAAAAGTCCAGCTCAAAAACATACTACAAGAAGGCGTCTCCGATCCCTCCAAACAGATGAGATCTTTCCTTCCTCTGATTTCTCATCCTATTTTGTTTCTCTTTTATGCTCAATATCTGTCATATACTGTCTCATGTGGCACTTTCTTCCAAGTCACTTCCTAAACTTCTGCTCAAATTAGTGATTTGAAGTCCCAAAAGATTTTTGACAACTTCTATCAGGATTCTATTCTACTACCATCCATGAACTGCAATCTTACATGTTTTCCATTTAGTCAATTTGACTTAATCATCATTTAACAAAAAGGTATTTATTGAGGTGATTATTAAGTAAGGAGAATTGTTACCAAAAACCTCTCCCCAAACTGGGAAGATACTCTCCAGTTACACACAAAAAATTCTGTGGGGAGAATGGGTTCAAACTTAGGGTTTCATGTTATGGAAGTATAAAGTCATAACTCCAGACAAGTGTAGGTCCTTTTCTTTCTTCAAGTAGTACTTATGATGTTTTCTTTAAGTGCAGCCCTCTGCTATGTACCAAAGGTCAGTGTCCTTTTAGACTCCTAAAGCTGCCTTTCTTCATTGTCTAGTAGGCATTCAGTCTGTCTCACAGCCACTGCCTCAGATTTTGGTGAACACTAAACTCTTACTTTGACTTTTGCAGTTCACAAAGTCGTTCACCTGATCAATGGAGAGAAAGATATGAGGAGAGAAAAGACAGTGCTCCCCAACCCTCTACCAGTATAATTGTCTCAACCATTACTAGACTAATCTGTTTCTGCCATCTTGCTGAAAGATTAATAGGATCAGAGTCATGTCTGATTTCACCAAAACTGATATGTTTCCAATGTGTATTCATTTAATTCATTCAGTGATCAAAATACTTTGATTGAGATAACTAGGTGGAATACTGGATAAATCACTGGACCCAAAACCAGAAAGATCTAAATTTAAATTTTAGACTTTGCTAGCTCTATGACCTTGGGCAAATTGCTTAACTACTATGTGCCTCAGTTTTCTCATCTGTGAAATGTAAATAATAATAGCACCTTGATGTGTGGATCAAATGAGGTAATTTTACACCTAGTTTATAATTTTTGTTGATTAATTCAGTCACAAGGCTGGTATTTTAATTTAATTGGGGTGGAATGGATTTGCTATCTACGAATTTTTCATGTACTCCCTTACAAGAAATGTACACTTTTTCTGAAAAAGAGCTCTTCTGCATGTTCATATCTCTCTGAACCTTTAACACAGTAATAGGTGATCTATAAATATTTCTTGAATTGAATTCTGTTTCTAATCTCACTGCTACACCCTTTTCATAGCTGAATACGTTGAGAAAACAAAATAAATACTTCCTAACTATTGGAGCTACCCTAGAGTGGAATGGACTGCCTCAGAAAGTAATGGGGACCCTTTTCATTGTATTCAAGCAGAGGCTAGATTGCCTGTTATTGGGTATATTAGAGGGAGGATTTGTGCTCATGTATGAATGGGTTGGATTGGATCCCTTACAATTCTAAAACCTTGTAGTTATGTGAATGCAACTACCCAAATGCCTGACCTAATCTGTGACCACATATTTGGTGATGGAACTGAGAGAAGAGCTTTGGACATCCTTTTAAGAAACGAGCATTTATTGAGTGTCTTTGATGCTCCCAATAGTGCCACATGTACCATGTACCAAATACATGTGAAGAAGGTAAAAAATGAAGGGAAAGACTTAGATTCATTGTTTACTGAGAACTTGCTGTTGTGTAGATAGCCCAGAACTGATAGTTCCAGAAGAATATTGCTGATGGAGTTCTCCTAGTTTGTCTTTGCCACTCTGTGTGTATACTCAGCTTTAGTCTCAGATTCTAACTTAACCACCATGATCATGAGCCTTTATATCTCTCCAGAGATATAAAGAGATATATCTCTCCTTTGGTAGAAGCAAAAGCTATATGCCTTTCATGAGAGTCAGATAAATAGCTATCTGATAACTGCCTCCCCTCCTTTTCTCTATGGACCAATATATACATGATATCTGTACCATTCATCTCATTGTAGCTATTATTTATGTACATGTCTCATGCTGTACCTGTGTATACCCCTTATCTTCTTTTCCTAGACTATAAACTCACAGACACCATGGACCATGTCACAGACAGCCAAGACATTCATAGATATAAGGGAAGCAGAATCCTTCTACTAGGTTATCAGTCCATTGTGCTGGCCAGCAGATATCAGATATTTCCCCATTACTTGGTACAAAATACAAGTATTCATTTAAAATATTTTCTCTTGTCTGTCCTAAAAAATGTCCTCCTTCATCCTACCAAATAAGCAAAGAGGTTTTTCTTAAATTATCACAGGGAGGTCTTTACTGTGAAGACCAAGATGTGAGTTGCTATCTGTGGAAGAAAAATAGGAAGAGGGGTGGACATACATTTCATTGACTCAACAACTATGTGCTTACTGTGTTTAAGGACTATATTGGGGATGATACAGAGTGTCAGATGTGGTTCCTACTTTCAAGAAATTTCCAATCTAGGTAGCACCAATGAGGCATATGCACCAACAACTAGGGTAGAAGGTAGTGTAAGATGAATGAGAAAAATAGATGCTATGATAATTCAGAGAGAGAGAGAGAGAGAGAGAGAGAGAGAGAGAGAGAGGTTTACTTCCATTTGGGAAACCAAGGGACTTTCGTTCATGAAGAAAACTGACAACTGAGTTGGGTCTTAAAGAATATAGAATGTTAAGAAATTGACACTGAAAGACTGGGCAACCAATAACATGGGCAAAGCCACACAGATAAGAAATGGTTAGGGAACTAATATGGGGAGAAGAGAGGCTTTATTTTAGGGAAGTCTTTGTTATCACTCTCTTTTATACACTCAACATTTCAGCCAACTGGACAATCAGTGTTCTCTCAAATGAACCATTCCATATCTTATCTCTATATTTCCATTCAAGCTGTCTTCCATACCTGGCATATGCTTGCTCCTTACATTTGCTTTGAATGCTTATATTCCTTTAAACAACCAAGGCCATGCATGATCCTCACCACTTCCAAAAGTTGCTAATGTTCTCTCTCTCTCTTGTCATTGGATGATGATTTTATAGCTGGAAGGGTTCTATCTCTGAGGCCACCTAGTCCAACCCCCTAATTTTAAAACTTAGAATGCTGGACCCTAGAAAAGCAAAGCCTTCAAAGGATCTTGTGTTTACTTATCTGAATATATGTTAAATTGCTCCAGGAGAATTTATTTCTTGATGTTTAGAAATGTTTCTTTCTCTTTTTAAAATTTCTAGGGTTCTTTTCCCCCTGTATCCTCAGTGGTAGCATGGTGGCAGGATTACTGATGATCCTGAAATCAGAAAGATCAGTATTCAAATACTGCCCTTTACTCACACTAACTTTGTGACTACCAACAAGTGACTTTGTTTGGACAAATGCCCCAAGCATCAAAATTAAAAGAGATACTAAACTCTTCTGTGGAGGGAATTTCCATCCTAAGAGTGTGTTGCTGCTTGTCCTTCATTTCAAAAAGGTCCAATGACATCCCAAGGGTGATGTCTTGATTCACCTGTGGATTGAATTTAAGTGAGGCAGAGTGACATAAAGTCATCAGTCTCTTCCATAGTTGTCAAAGTCCAGTGGCAAGACAAAAGTCAAGAGAACTGGCAATGGCCTGGGATGCAATTCATGTCTGACTCAGCTGTAAGCACTCCACAACATCTGCGTCAGACTCTTTCATGGTCACTGGAACAAATTGTTCCCCCTCTACCAATTCTGCCAGGGGGATGTCTTCACATGTTTGGGGTTTATGGCCTATCAATTATCCTCAACATAGTTTAGCCTCATTTGCTGTGATGGTTTTACTGGAGTGTGGCCACTGTACATGCTATAGCTTCTTGGAGCCACAGCAGAGGGTCAAGTGTGGGGGAGTGTTGAGGGAGGACTAGCACTTCTGGTGTAAGGGCATGGCAAGCCCTCTTCAGAGCTACTCATCCACCTTTGGTGTCCACCCTCACCCAACTCTCATCTTAAAAGTTTATTACCTTGATAAAATCAGAATTCTGAATTTAAAATAAATCTTCAGAGCTTGGGATGATGCTAGCTAAAGACTTGGCATTTAATAAATTTTCACTGACTTTTAAAACTGACATGAGGTTGATCAGGAGGAGGAGTTTGGAGGAGCTCAGAGGCCAAATGAAAAAGCTTGGATATCCTATACACAAACAACAGCCATTTAAAATCTCTGGGCAAGAGAGCACCATAAACATTGCATCTCAGGAAAATTAATCAGGCCATGATGTTCATTGATGGACTGGAAAATAGGATGGGAAGTATAATATAAAAGAAGGGAATTATAATGGTTCAATGAGAAGTAATAAGGGTCTAAGGCTGGCTGGCTGGAACTAGTTAGAACTGAGCCAAAGGGATAGATATGAAGGATATTGCAAAAGATATGTGTCTATGAGAAACTCTTCTTTTATTGGATTAGTGTATGAGCATGAATATATTTGCAAAAACCTTCTGAAGTCTATAATTAGGGAAAATAAATCTGTCAGACACTTTGGGTTTTTTGGGAGGAAGGTAACAGAGCCATACTTTCAAAGCATATTTCATGTTTTCAGCATGATATACTTTTCATTAAGCTGCATTTGCTTTATACATCTTCCTTACATTTGCATTAATGAAACAGCTGATGGCATGGCTTATCTGAACAGTTTGCTACGTTTGTCCTATAGGGTTATACATGTTTTTTAACAATAATAGCACCCAACTACAAACGCTTACATGTGTAATGTGTTTTCCAGTCAAAAGAATGCTAGCTTACTGCTAGTTGCACTCCTAATCAAAGGGAACCCTAAGTACAAATGACCAAGACTATGCCGCATACATTTATTAGCTGTGTGACTCTAGGCAAGTCACTTAACCCTGTTTGCCTCAGTTCCTCATCTGGAAAATGAGCTGCAGAAGGAAATTGCAAACCATCTTGGCATCTTTGCCAACAAGACACTGAAAAGGGTCACAAAGAGTCAGATGTGACTGAAATGACTGAACAATGAACAATAGGCTTATTGCATGCGTATCCCCTTCCTTTTCCTTTCCCTTTCCTCTGTTCTTATAAGGGAAGCGAGGTGGCATAGGCTACTGGGCATGGAGTCAGGAAGACGAATTCAAATCTGGCCTCATACACTTACTACCTGTGAGGTAAGTCATTTACCCTCTGTCTAATTTCTTCAACTAAAAACTAATAGCACCAACCTTACACAATTGTTAGCAGATGATATCTGTAAATAAACAATAACAATACCTGACACATAGCAGGCACTACATAAATGTTTATTTTGTTTTGGTTTTTTCACCCTGCCCTCAGATTCCTTATTGGTAAAATGGGTATAATAAGGAGATCTACCTACAGGGTTGTTGTGAGGATAAAATGAGATTATATAAATAACTAAATGGTTATATAAATGTTACTATTACAACTAATGTTTTCCAGTCATATCTGGCTCTTTGTGACCCCATTTGGAGTTTTCTTGGCAAAGATACCAGAGTGGTTTGCTACTTCCTTCCCTAACTCATTTACAGATGGGAAAACTGAGGCAAACAGAATTAAGTGACTCGCCCTGCGTCACATAGCTAATAAGTGTCTGAGGCCAAATTCGAAGTAAGGAAAAGGAATTTTCCTGACCCCAGGGCAACCACTCTATCCACCTTGCTACCTAGCTGCCTAATAATAATAATAATAATACAATGTAAAAATTAAAGGTGATAGAGGAAAAGTCAGACAAAATAACCAATGAATATCTGAGAAAGGAGAGAGAACAACAGAGGGAAGCAGTAGATGATCTGTTGAACTTCGGTAGCAGCTAGTGATCCATTTCAGATGGAATGTAGAGTGCATGAAAGGGAGTGACAAGAAATAAGACTGGAAAAGTTGGTTAAAGCCAGATGTGGATGACCTGAAAGGTCAATATAGGGAGTTTTATTTTCTCCTGGAAGACCACTTAAGGTATTGGGACAGAAGATTAACTTGGTCAGATCTATGACAGAAGGACAATTTTGGCAACTATATAAAGGATAAATTGGGGTGTTGAGAGGCCAGAGAAGTAAAATAGGCCATCACAACTGTTCTGGCAAGTAATGACAATGGCCTGAAGTAGAATAAGATCAGTATGAGTGAGGAGTAGGTGGATGCTAGAGATTTTGTTGCCAATTGAGTGATCTTGACCAATGATTGAAAAGGGACTCTAGGGAGAAACTTAGGTAGAAGATTCAAGAAATGGCATGGTTGTAAGGCCCAACAAATTTTTGGAAAGAATAAGGCAAAATTCATGAAAACAAGAATTTCTTCATTTTAATTCCCACGTTTGCAATCCTAAAATATTTCAAAAATAAAAAAGTAAAGATGTATGAAGCCACGGAAATGAAATTATCAGACTTTCCATCCAAACTTCAATGAAGTACAATTCAGAAGGTTACCATATGTATGTCAACATTTCTGAAGAACACTATTTCCTTTGTTCTGTGCTCTTAATGATCTTTTGTATCCAGGATCTTTGTGGTTCCCTATTGATCTCTGTTGGTGATCTCTTATTCAATAGCTGAGAAAACCCTAGAATACATTGGTAGATGGTGCGTACAGTAGGAAGAGTAGAGCACAATATGAAGATAGAAATAACTTCCTGGATGGTAGAATACAGGAAATACCAGGCTCTCCAAAATTTTCCCACAAATAAGATCAAATATCTCTTCAAAAGGAATTTTAAACAGTAGAAATAATAAAAAAGTCAGGGTAAGGCAATTACTCTCCTAGGACAACTTGGAAGGACCTCAGGAAAATCCTGACCTCCAGGGGGGAGGTTTGGTCTAACTGAGGTGCAAACACCTCCAGGCAGACCCCTGATGAATCAACAAACAACAAGCCCTGGGGACAGCTGGGTCAGGCAGCAGGCTAGACTTCAAAAACTTTCACCTCACAGACAGTGCAGAAGTTGGACATCTGAGCAGAAGAAGATTAAAGGACCCTACAATGTTGTTGAAAACCATGCCTAGCTGTGCTGACCAGATGTGGTCCCAGGCTGCAACTATGGGTGAAGAGGAGAAAGTAAACATCCAGTGAATGCATAGCAGAGGACCATGGACCCTGATGGCTGGGGACATTTGCAGGTGAGCAGAGTCCCTGGTTTCAATTCCAGGGCATAGAGGTGAACTGAAGTTTGCAGTCATAGGTCATATTTCAGAGAGCAAGAGTATGTGCAGTAACAGCATGGTTGGGAGCCCTAGCCATGTTTCAGGGGTGGCAAAGAGAGCCCAAGGTCAGGCCCTCAGTCAGAACAAGAGGAAGAGAAAAAAGAAGAGGAGGAGAAGGAGGAAGAGCAGGATTAAGCAAAGGTGAAAGAGTCCATCCATAGATATTTAGCATCAGGAAAGAGAAAATCTGGATTCATACTCAGAAGATAGTGAAGTTAAAAAACCCAATCCTATGTAAGAAAAAAGAAATTATCAAATAGTCATATGCCCAAAACTAGTTCTTTTAAGAGCTTAAAAAGGGACTTTTAAAATCAAATAAGAGGTGCTTTAAGATTTGCAAAATGTGGGGTGGAGCTAAGATGGTGGCATAGAAACAGCAAGGTTCCACAGTTCCCACATAGCCACCTCAAATACCTATAAAATATGACTCTAAACTAATTTTAGGGCTCCAAAACTCAAATAAAAAAAAAAGAAAAACACATCTCCCACTGAAGGCAGCTCGGCACAGAGGGCTCATTGCAGCACACTGAGAGCTGAAACCAGCCCAGCCTGAAACTGTGGCTTGGCCCTGGGGTGGCCAGGACAAGCTGCAGCTGGAGCTTCAGGAGAGTGGATTAGCAGCAGCTGTGGCAGTTTCCAGAATCATCAAGCCATAAGAAACAAGGACTAAGTGAAAGGTCAGTGGATCTCAGCCAAATTTGGGGGAGAAAAGCAGTCCAGCCAAACTGCCTCCAGGGCAAGGAAGTGGCAGAAGCGGTGGCCCTGCAGCCACCTCCACATGGCTATTTCAGAGCTCCTGGTCTGCAGACTGCAGGGGGGCCAACCAACCATTCAGAGTCCAAGTGCTCTTGCGATAAGTGGCCTGAATCCAGATTGTGGTTTTGGGTGGTGGTCCTGGGGTGTGTTTTCAGTGAGCCAAAGCTGGTGGGGGCTGCAACTGCCTCCCAATAACCCCAGCAGTTGCAAAAACTCCAGGGATTTGGATCAGAGCTTTCCCCTCTGGAAGGAGAATCCCACAGAGCTAAAAGAAATCAAGTAATTGACTGGCAACAACATGAGCAGGCAAAGGAAGCAAAGTAAGAACAGCAACCAAACTCTAAAATCCTTTTTTTGGGACAAAAAGGATCAAAGTATGGAATGGGAGGAAGACAACACAGTCAGAACTCCCATACCAAAAGCTTCCAAGAAACACAAAGACTGTCTAAAAGCCATAGATCAGCTAAAGAAAGATTTTGAAAACCAAATAAGAGAAGTAGAGGAAAAATTGGGAAGAGAAATGAGAATGATGCAAGAAAACAGTGAAAAGAGAGTCAACAACCTGACTGAAGAAAGTAACACCTTAAAAAATAGATTAACTCAAATAGCAAAATAGGCCCAAAAAGCCATTGAGGAGAAGAATGCCTTAAAAAGTCGAATTTGCCAGATG
>CM053590.1:117382348-117401440 GCA_028646515.1 Pseudochirops corinnae
TGTTGTCTTCCTCCCATTCCATACTTTGATCCTTTTTGTCCCCAAAAAAGGATTCTGGATTTTGGTTGCTGTTCTTACTTTGCTTCCTTTGCCTGCTCATGTTGCCAGTGAATTCCTTGATTTTTTAGCTCTGTGGAACTCTGCTTCCAGGGGGGAAAGCTCTGTCCCAAATTCCTGGGGTTTTCACTGCTGCTGGAGCTATTAGGAGGCTGCTGCAGCCCCCACCAGCTTTGGCTCATTGAAAATGTACCCCAGGACCACCACCCAAGGCCACAATCCGGATCCAGGCCACTCAAGCAAGAGCACTTAGCTTCTGAATAATCGCTTGGCCCTGCAGTCTGCGGGCTGGGAACTCCGAAGCAGCCATGTGGAGGCAGCAGCAGGGCCACCACTTCTACCGCATCTTTGCCCTGGAGGTAGTTCAGTCAGGTGGCTTTTCTCCCCTAAATTTAGCTGAGTTCCACTGACCTTTCACTTGGACCTTGTTTCTTATGGCTTGATAATTCTGGAAACTGCCACAGCTACCGTTGATCCACTCCTCTGAAGGTTCCAGCTGAGGCTCATCCTGGCTGCCCTGGGGCCAAGCCGTGATTTCAGGCTGGGCTGGTTTTGGCTCCCAGCAGGCTGCAATGAGCCCTCTTTGCTGAGCTGTCTTCAGAGGAAGATATGTTTTTCTTAATTTTTGTATGAGTTTTGGAGCCCTAAAATTTGTTTAGAGTCATATTTTATGGGTATTTCAGGTGGCTATGTGCAAGCTGTGAAACCTTGTTGTTTCTATACCACCATCTTGGCTCCGTCTCCCTGTAATCAAATTTCTTAATTTTCCAGGCCTAAGTAAGTTAACTGGCTTGTCCAAAATCATACAAGTATAGGGATAAGAAATAATATTTCTTTATACTAAATATATTCTTTTAAATGATATGTATTTCTTTGCTCTTCTAGTTGCCAAAAATCTGCTTCTTGATTTGAAAGAGGATACAAAGGGAGAATGCTCAAGTAGACATAAAAATAATACATCTGTTGTAAATAAGTAAATGGCATGGTGTATATGAAAGACATTCTGGTAAATTCATTATGAGTCAATAGTGTTACATCATAACTGGAAAGACTGACTCCTTCTTAGGCTACCTCAGTTAAAAGTACATTGGCCAAAAAACAAGTTAGGGTAATCTCATGATGCTTTGCCCTTGGTCAGAGCACACCTAAAATCTTATGTTCTGTTATGTGCAACACATTTTAGGATGATTATTGGTAAGGTATATTATATACATCAAGAGGAATTTTAATCTAGAAAATAGGAGACTGGGGTGGGAAAGGAGGGAAAGACACAATTATTGTCTTCAAATGCATAAAAGTTTGCTCTGTGAAAGAATGACTAGATATACTACCTGGCAGAAGGAACAAGAGACATAAGTTATAGGAGGGTGAATTTGGACAAAGAAGGACTTCTAGAAAATAGAGGAGTTAAAAAATAGAATGGAATGTCTCACAAATTAGTTGAATTTTCTGTCACTGGAAGTATTCAAGTAGAGTCTAAATGGCCATTTATCAGAAAGAATATAGAAGGAATGAATATATTTGATGGATGGATCTCGGGTCATTTCCTACTCCATGGCTTGATGATTCTATGGCAAATAGGAATTTAGAACTTTTCCCCCACCCCAATTTTTATTTCAGAATATTGGGTACAATCCACCAGACCATGATGCATCCAAATAATTATATGCCTTCTAAAATGCCTTAGAAGAAGACCCAGAGTAGTGAAAGACCATGGCTTTTGCCTTGCATTGATTAATCAAGTGTGAAAGTGCTAATGAGAAAGCAGTGCCAACCAGAGGAACCACACAGAGACAAGAATGAGTCTGCCAGGGATTCATAGGGACTCCTTCTTAAAGATGTATAACCCCTGTGGAAAACAAAAACAAAAAGAAAACAAACCCCCCTCCCACCAAAAACAACGACAACCAAATACAAAATAAAACAATAAATAAAAACAGCAGCAACAGCAGCAGCAGCACCACCACCATGAACAAAATAGTGCTGACTGACTGCTTTTAATCATAGTCTATAGAACCAAAGTTGTTCTCATTCATGGCAGAAACTTGCATAAGATCTTTTGATACATTTTTTTTTCTTATTTAGTTGTTTTTCAGTCATTTGCAGCTCTTCATGACACATTTTTTGGGTTTTCTTGTCAAAGATACTGGACTGGTTTACTTAACTTGGGGTTTACTGACTAGATTCCTTCCTTCCTTCCTTCCTTCCTTCCTTCCTTCCTTCCTTCCTTCCTTCCTTCTTCTTTCCTTCCTTCCTTCTTTCCTTTCCTTCCTTCCTTCCTTCCTATCTTTCTTTCCATCTTTCCTTCTCTCTGTCTCTGTCTCTGCCTCTCTGTCTCTGTCTCTCTTTCTCTCTCTCTCTCTCCCTTCCTTCCCCCTCTCCTTCCTTCCTTCCCTCCTTCCTTCTTTCCTTCCTTCCTTCTCTTTCATTCTTTCTTTCCTTCTTTCTTTCCTTCTCTCTCTCTTTCTCTCTCTCCCACCATCTCCTTCCTTCTTTCCTTCCTTCCTCTCTTTCTGTCTTTCTTTCTTTCCTTCTTTCTCAGAACTTTAAATCCACTTCACTCTGAAGCTCATAGATTGGACAATAATAGGTCCCTGCCCATGTTCCACTTAATGGCTACATTTTGGGCCCTCCTGGCTTAGAATGAATGTCAATGGTAACTTTTTCTCTTTGTAACAGCAACCCTGAGGGATTTCCCCTTCCCCCTTGATTTTGTTTCTTTTTTTGTAATTAAAGGGGCCATTGCTTCACTCACTTCTTAAAAAGGCCTATTCACTGACTGGACATTACCTCACACTAAGTGAGCACATGAAAAGGGCTTAGCCTAAAAGGGCCAGAGTCTCCCATTTCATCCTGGGTCATCACTAGTCATCTTGACCATGAGAAGAGCTACTATAAATATTTTTGTACAAGTAGGTCTTTCCCCTCCTCCCACCTTTTTTTTTTTTAAATCTCTTGTGATATAGACCTAGTAGTAGTACTGCTGAGCCAAAGGGTTATGCACGATTTAATTGCCATTTGGGCCATCAGAATAGTTGGATTAGTTCACAATTTCACCAACAATGCATTAATACGTTAATTTTCCCACATACCCTCCAACATTTCTCATTTTCCTTTTCTGTCATATTAGCCAATCTGATCAATATGAGGTGGTGCCTCAGAGTTGTTTCAATTTGTGTTTCTCTAATCAGTAGTTATTTAGAGCCTTTTTTTTAATATAACTATAACTAGCTTTGATATTTTTTTCTTCTAAAAACTGCCTGTTCACGTCGTTTGACCATTTATCAATTGGGGAATGACTTATACTCTTTTAAATTTGATTAAGTTCTCTATATATTTGAGAAATGAGGACTTTATCAGAGATGCTTGCTATAAAATTGTCTGCCCTCCCTCCACCCCCATGTCTGCTTTCATTCTAATCTTGGTTGTATTGGTTTTGTTTGTCCAAAACCTTTAAAAGTTAATATAATCAAAATTATTCATTTTAGATTTTGTAATTCTCTCTGTCTCTTCTTTGGCCATAAATTCTTGCTTCTGCACAGGTGAACTATTCCTTGCTCATCTAATTTGTTTCTAGTTATCACCCTTTATGTCTACATCATGTACTCATTTTGACCACATCTTGGTATACAGTATATGATGTTTTTCTATAACTAATTGCTGCCACATTCTTTTGCAGTTTTCCCAGAGGGTGTTTTTTTTTTTTTTGTCAGATAATGAGTTCTTTTCCCAAAAGCTTGAGTCTTTGGGTTTATTAAACATGAAATTGCTGTGGTCATTTACCATTGTTTATTGTGTACCTAATCTTTTCCACTCTATTTCTTAGCAAATAATAAGTTGTTATGATGATTACTACTTTCTAATATAGTTTGAGATCTGTTATGTCCACCTTCTTGCACAATTTTTTTTCCATTTATCTTTTGATATTCTTGACCTTTTGTTCTTCCAAATGGATTTGATTTTTATTTTTTCTAACTCCACAAAATATTTTTGGTAATTTGATTGCTATGACACTGAATAAATAAATTAACTTGAAGAGAATTGTCATTTTTATTATATTGGCTCACCTTACCTATGAGCAATTGATATTATTGTTTGTGAATTGTTTTAAATTGGTATGCAAAGAATTCTAAATGAATACCTACTGAAACATGAGAGTGGCAGAATGTGGGCTAAAGACCAAGAGGGGATGGAGTTTAAGGGAATCAAAAGTGGGGAAATAATAGGCCAACAACCTCAAACATAGGGATGAACTCATCAGTATTTATATCCCAGCATTTCACAATATAAAACTTTAGCCATCTTGACCAAAACAAAGAGGAAGTAAAATCAAATCTCCAAATTTTAAAAGCACATGACAGAGAAGAAATTAAAAGAATTTTCATAATCTACTATACAAGATCATATGCAAATAAAACATATTTTTAAAAGAAGCATTCCTACAAAAATATAAAACACTTAAATTCACAAAACATACAATGAAATTTTAATCCAGTTGCCTCTTAACTCTACTGTCTAATTTAAAACAAAGCAAAAGAGCCCTAAATCTTTTATACATTTACATGGAGCATAAGTAGAATATGTACGTATCATTCTCCTTCCCTTGTTTCTCGTTTTCTAGTGATTTTTTTTTTCTGACCTTTGTGTTCCTTTTTGTCTGACTTCCTACATTAAATATGCATATTGTGAATTTGGGGCATGTATATGTGTGTGTGTATAAAAAATATACATATATGTGTGTGCACACATTATATATGTGTGTGTGTGTATACATATGCAATATGTATGGAGAAAGAAAGAGAGAAAGAGAGAGAAAGGGAGAGAGAGAGAGAAAGAGAGGGGGGGGAGAGAGAGAGAGAGAGAGAGACAGAGAGAGAGAGAGAGAGAGAGAAATTTAGAGACATCTCCATCCCAAATGTTCAGACGGATTATTTATGCCCAATCTGTGCTAGAGTCTTCTGAGCTCATATCGGACTGCTCAGCCCCAGGAAAATACAATTTACTTTGACTCCACCATCATGATGTCAGTGGTCCTCTTACTTTAATGGGAACCTGGCTTCACTCGGGAAGGAGGAGATTTGAACATGCCACTTAAACTTTACATGATTAGTCTGTTTGACGAGGGGTTTGGGGAATGAGTTCAATGGGAGGCAGTTTGGAATTCTCTGGTAGTGGAATTTAACTGATAAAAGATCTCTCTGATAGATTGCATAGTCAACCTCTCTCAGAGTTTGATATAGAATTTGTAACTCAATTGATTTTGTGTGTGCTTCCATATGTCTTTCTGCTTAGGTGCAAAGCCATAGACTTTCAGTTTCTTAGCACCCACATCCAATAAAACTGACTTTTCTATGAGTTTGGGGTAAATGTTGCAAATAGAAGAAATTAATAAATTAACTAGGCTTTTGCTGCTTGTGCTTCATATCAATTATACTAAAAACACTTCACAAGCCCTGAATCAAGTGCAAATAACAGTGCAAATTGTGGAGACGTGGTATGTTAACAACAGAGGAAATTTAATGGATCTGGGGAAAAGGGTGTAAATTGTAGAAAGATGTACTTTGATCATGTAAATAAACCATTCTTACTGTGCAGGGTAAAAAGCAATAGAAATACCAGATAAAAATCTGTTTCCATGACCTGAAAATAGTATTAACATACTTGCATCCTTCATAGGGAATAATAAAAGGATTTCTTATTATTTGGGGAAAGTGATCAAGTAAAAATCAGGAGTAAGAATTCTTTGTGTCTTTATATATGATGAATGATAACATCCCTCTCTCTTTTTGGTATTTGCAAAATCAAAAGTCATTGTTGTCATCATGGAAAGATTGAACAAAGACATGAAAGAAATAATAATTAAATGTCCCTACTTTTGGAAGACCTGGCACAGATTGGAAACTAATCTGAATTTTGAATATTCTGATTTTTTAAAGCAGCATCTAAACATTTGTAAGTTTGTCTTGAGTCCTTTGCTAAAAAAAGTGACCTGTTTCAAAAAGCTGAGTTTAAGTGAATAAAGAAAAAAAGCTACATCCTCCCTCATACATCTTCACATGCCATCTCTCAAAAATCCCATTTTTCAATCTGTAAATGAATCAAACCATATGGATTAAATCTACCTCATAATACAAAAGGGTATAAAATTAAGTAAGAAGAAAGTTGGCAAAAAAATCCCTCTCTCTTTATTTTTCTTTTAAGAATTTCTTTGGCTTCAGAAACATAGTTGATATGTTGTTGGACTGAAAATGTCACTAAGTTTTATTCTCTTTGATTCATGTTTATTTGCATACACATTCTATTGCTGATTGGAATCCTAATCATTTAAGTAAGTTAAGTATTTTCTCCAAAAGCATTGCCATTTGACCCTCCCCCCTTGTTCCACCCCCCACATGCACACACACACACACACACACACACACACACACAAACCTGGAAAAAAAAGTTTAAAAATTGGATTCTCAACATGGTGCTACACTTCTATGTCTCCTTTTTAAAAAAAAATTTCAGGGTGTGTTTTCAAGAAAAGATTTAGATTTGCAGGAAAATTTGTAGGAATAGTAATAGTAACAATTTACTTGTGTATTAAACTTGTGTTTCTTAAACACTTGCAACAACTGTGTGAAATAGGAAGTATACAATTATTACCTTTATACAAATTATTTAAATCATTCTTATTTAAAGTTGAAGGAACTAAGGGAAGTCTGAGGAAGTTAAATCCCTTATCCAAGGTCATTGAGCTAATAATAAGTGTGGGTATGCTTAAACTTCTATCTTTCAGTTTAATGTTTATTGCTCTTTTACCACACTTTGCAAGGATATTCCATAATGTAAATTGTCTTGTACCGTGCAAGATATAGAAGGCTTTCAGGTCTTGTTATGGAAATCTGAAGATCTTCTCTGCCCCTAGGCCCTTTGCTTAAGTGGCTTAAGTGGCTCTGAGAACCTTCCCCTATTTGAAAGTATACTCTGCCCCCTAATAGGCTGAATGTGGTCACATGGAGCCTGTGGTGGGAGGCTTGTTTTTCAGGAATGCCAGCACCTTGTTGCTTTGTGATTGGGCAGTGAGTCAAGAGGGCTGTGACATTCTCTGATCCAGGAGAAGGCTATATATATACGCCCTGATGTGAGGTTTTACTTTGGGACTAACTTTGAGAAGAGTTGTGTGATTTGGCCAGATGAGACTCTGGAAAGCCATTGAGCCCCCAGGCTTTGAAAAACCCAGATGTTCGTGCTTCCCTCTCTGGTAACTGAATAGGTATGGATGTAAGGGTCAGACAGTTGGAAGCCCGTCTGCTGATCTGTTTCTTTGACTGTTTGTAACTTCTGTTTTTATTCTGTTTGCATTCTCTGAAGTTCAGGGTGCTGACTTTTTCCCCTGAACTAGGTAAATGATATATGTTTGATTGATTAAAGTGAGACTGTTAACCCATTTTGAGTTGCTTTCCTTTAGAAAAGCAGATCTAAGAACCTGTGCTAGCAGCCACCCTGGGTATGCTAAGGTGCTTGCTGATACAGGTCTCCACCTTTATACTTGCACAATTTTGTCACTCATATGTGGTGGAATAAAAATAACATATGTATATGCTAGAGGAGGAGTTAATTAGGAATGTTACTACAAAATTTTATCATGAATAAAAGTTTCCATGGGCCCTCAAAGATAAATTAAGCACAGATAAGATTTTTGGTTTATTTCTTCATTTTAACTTATTCTCCCATGATGGGCTTATGCATGGGAGGCTCGATCCTTGGCATAGGAAATAAAATTCTGTTTTGAGGTTTATTGACTCAAGGGATTGATAATGAAATGATTGTCTTTGGGGTTTTTTTTTGGCATTTGATTTCTGGTTCAATTTTGACTTGGGTGCCTACTGATTCCCAAGTCATAATTATTTACACACTCTATAGCAGTGATGACAGTAGAAGTCACTAATTGTTTCTTGAATGAAAACCTGTATCATCTACTTTAGCTTGCCATAAGAGAGGATGAGAGGTAAATGAATGAATGAGTCAATGAAAGAAATCTTTATTAAGCATTTACTATGCACAAAGTATTGTGCTAAACTCTGGGGATATAAATAGAAATAAGAAAATCCCAGTTCTCAGAGAGCTCACATTCTAAAGGCAGAGACAGCACATATAGAACTGTGTTGAGTTTATAATTGCATCATACAATCTTAGAGTTCAAAGAGACCTCAGAAATTCCCAAGTCCAGTCCCTAGCTTATGGATATATGTATGAATTCTTCTTATCTTCTAAAACATTTCTAAAGAAGTGGTCACCAATGCCACCCTTGAATATCTCTACTTGTATATTTCAGTGCCTTCTCTTTAAAATTCAATCCCTTCTTGGTTATTGATATTACTGGGGAAAAAAAGTATGTATGCACCCTAATATTGCTTTAAAAATAAGAAGAGTTCACATGATCTTTGCACTGAACTTCTTAAAACTTGTTTTCCTATACTTTGGGTCTATGTCTGATTATATCCAACATTACTTTCCTTAGCTCTAGCAAAAGATGCCATAGTGACTTCCTCTAAAGGGAACTACCATTTGTACTATTACCAAACCTTTCTTCATTGTTGGTCTGAATTAAATCCAAAGTGGAAATCCCTTTTATTTATCCCCCCTTTGAAAGAGCTTAGGTTGTCAACAAGGGAAGGTAGGAATTTATTCAATGTTTTGTTTCTAATGGAATAAAACTGTCAGTTGAATTCTCCCATCATTAAAATATCTTCTCTATATTCTATTCTTGTGATTTACATCAGGAAAATATGTTCCATAAGCTCTAACTTCTCATATGATTTGTAGCATGACTTTCCACGATGATGTAACTTTTAGTTCCCTCCTTTTATCCCTACCTAAACATACCACCATGCTTCCATTATCAGGTTCATGAACTTATGTCATGATGAATATATTCTTGAAACTCACCATAATTCTATTACACCTCCTCCATCTTCTGGATACTTTGTCAGGATTAGAAATATAAAAGACCCTCAGAAGTCATCCAGTCCAACCTCCAAATTTTGCAGATGAAGAAACTGAAGCCCATGGAAGTTAAGTGGTTGCCTAATGCCACAAAAGGAGTAAGAGTCTAGGGCTGTGTTGAATTCAGTTCCTCTGACTACAGACGTTACTCTCTCCATTCTACCACCTGGCATTCAGAGAAAAGAATTGTCAGAAGTTGAAAATGTCAGCATTGAAATGCTCAACTTTTTCTAATCAATCAATGAATTAATAGATCTTTACTAAGTGTACCCTTTCTACTTGGCCTTGTGTTATAGATAGGATAAGATAAAGTACCTGTCTTCAGGGATCATAGGATACACTTGGAGATAGATTAGTACATAATTAAAACTTAATCAAAATAAAGTACAATCAGATTCTTGAAAAGGAGACCATTGTGAGTTAAAGTAGTCAACCAATTGATAGCTATTTATTAAGCTTCTATTATGTATCAGACATTATGCTAAACTCTGGTGTTGCAAAAAGAAAGAAGAGACATCTTGGAAAAGGTGAGAATTGAATTGGACTTTAAATGATTTGGATAAGGATGTGTAGGGGGGAGGTGAAGCATTTCAGGTAAGAGAGTACATAAATTCAAGTACAAGAATAAACATACAATATACACATTGTACATGTATAGTAAAGGGACCAGAATAGTTGCAGTGGAGGGTTAAACCATCTATGATCAGGAAAATGAGACTGGATACATAGGATGGGGACATGTTATATAGAGCACTGAAAACATACCAGATTATACTTGTGGAAGGAAGAGCTGAAACTCACAATTTTTGCACTTTAAGTGCTGTCATGAAAAACATTTTTGTTATTGGCATAGCTGGGAGTCAGCTTCCATGGACAGAGATCCCAAGATAATACACAGTCACTATTGGGGAGGCTGCCACTGGGATAGGGCAGAGACAAAGGTTAGGTCTGAGAGGACCTAAATTGTGCTCTGCCACTTAAAAAAAAAACCTAATTATTCTTGCCAAATAGGTGGTGAGTCCAATATTTTTTTTTTTTGCAAATTATATCAGAACCCTCTGAATTTTGGTGCCTTGTATCAAAGGTCTAGTTGCTTCACCCTAGTTAGAGCTCTAGTTCAAAGCAATAGGGAAATACTGTAGAATGACATGATTTTTGACCAGAGAAATTTATTAAACATCTGCTTTGTGCCAGATACTGTACCAAGTGTCGTACAAACAGTATCTCATTTGGTCCTCATAAGAACCCTGGGAAGTAGGTGTTGTTATCTGAATTTTATGATAGAGGAAACAGGCAGACAGTGGTTAACCTTCTTGCCCACAGTCACAAAACTAGTCAGTATCTTAGACCAAATTTGAACTCATGTCTTCTTCTTGACTGTAGGCCCAGCAGTCTATCTACTACACCTCTTAGCTGCCTATATTGATTACACAATTTTGTGACTAAAACACAACATTAAAGAAAGTGCCATCATGTAAGAAACTGCATAATTCAAAGGAGTCACAAGGCCTCAAATTTTTGCCTTGTCTTTTTGTAATTCCAATGTTATCAACTCATTTAACTTGTAAATAAATCAGGTTGGCTTCTGTCAGAAAAACCCTGCTCATTGTAGAGTGGGGAAAAAAATAGGCCTTCTACTTCTCTTCTATGCTCTGAAGGAAAAAAAACCAAAAGTCTCCCAAATTCTTTCTCCCCACTAAGCTCCTACCTCATGGGGAGAACTCTGTAATTTCTAGCAAAAAAGGCTGCAAATGAAACTTCAAAATCTGTGTAACACTTAGCAGGATATAAAGTATATGGTCTGCTATGTCATCATGGTTCTTCATGACTGTGACTCTCCTTAGATGTAGCAGCCCTGTTGAGCACATATACATACAGACACACATACACACACACACACACACACACACACACACACATAAAATCTTCTTTGGGTAGAAATGCTGAAGCTAGGCCTTTGGCATCTCACCCTCCTTTTTAATATTTCTCAAGCTTTCCATTTATTTTGAAATGCTAACCTCAAATACCAAATAAAAGATCTCCCTTAAAAAAAAATCAGGAATCTGAAAGGTTAGATTGCTTGCTTATTTATCATTCTCACACCACTGTCCACTTGGAGCAAAGCAAATGGTTTGACAAATGCCCATTTATAAAATGTGGCTATTTAAAAGAAAGTGAGACTTTCAACTTCAGGAGGTGGGAGAGGAGTTTTGTAAGCAATTAATATCAATCCAAACACTTGTGCCTCCACCATTCATGGAAATGTGTGGGGCAGCATATTTAAGACAAGGACATGCATTCAAACCACATACACTGCACATTTTCAGTCCAGTGAAAAGCTATAAATCAGACTGCCTATTTAGTGGTACTAGAAAGTGATTTCTCAAAGGCTATTCCATTCACTACCATAAAAGATTTTGTTGTTCCTGGTGGTTAACTTTTTTTTTTGTCATAATGGCTGATTTGTATTAAGGAGCAAAATTAACTGCAGAACAATGCTCCATTCTCACTAAGAGCCCTAAGAGCAAAAATCTTTGTAAAGGTTTTTGGTTTGTTTTGGGGGAGTGTGGTAAGGCTGGTAAGGATACTTACTGAACTACCTATCATATGAGAAAAATTTCATCAAAGCCAAAGACCAATAAAACCAATTAATAAGTAGTTTGGTAGAAAAAATATGGACTTGGAAGTCAGGTTTCTTTTATATAGTCCAGTATTTTGACCAGTTGCTCACTGTGCAATAGGTCTCAGCTCTTTAATCTAATCCCTGGAAAAAAGTCTAAGGGTCCTTGTGGTAGAATTCTGTGGTAGCTCTTGACCCAATACAAGTTATATCCCACTAAACTGCATGAAAGAGTTTTATTAATTAGTATTTGCAATATACTTCAAGACTATGGTGAAAGGTATCATGGAAAAGAAATAACATTTTTGGAATGTTTAAAAAAACTGTTTTCATTACAGATTATTTTTGGCAAGAGATAAGCCAAATCTCCTGCTTTTATTCTGATAAACCCAGACTGCTACAGCACTTCATAATGTTGCCCATTCTTGCTTTGTATTTATTTGTTTTTGAAAAAAAAAATCCAAAAAATCAAAAAGAAAGAAAAACTTGTTTTGTTGAGATGTATCCAGACCTCAGCCCTTTCTGTGCAGATGAGTCCAGCATTAATTCAGCAATTCTGGTGGTCGTTGTCCAATCTATAGACCACCCAGTGTAATCTTTCTGGTCTACTAAGTAAAGAACTAATTGAAAAAGGTGTACCTTGAACAGTGCCCGAAGGCCTACAGAATTGGGCTTGGTGAAACTAGAAGAGGAAACAAATTACTGAGGTCAATACGTTCCAGAGGGTGGGGAGACACCAACTTCTTTCTAGGAGGGTTGAAGTCTTTCTTATTCTCAACATAAATATGTTTCAGAGAGTTAAAATCATTTCTTGCAAATATCCGTGTGTGATATTGGTGCTGCTCAAACATTAGAAACAAGAAGAATGTCCAGTTATATTTACACACTACCTCCCCCCCCCAACCATGTCTCCCAGTACTCTAAAGCCATTTGTTTATCATTATAAAACTAGTAGACTTCTACTTTAATGGAGGAGTTGACATAGTTCTGGCCTCTCACAATGCCAGCATCTCAATCTGCACAGACAGTGCCAAGAACAAGCTAAACACACACCTCTGAGGTCATGGTTACCTTTTGATCACAGCCTTTGTAAAATAGGCAAAGCCTTGGGAAGAATTGTAAAGTTTGAGAAACATTTGTAGGATCTGTCAAGCTTCCAAGCTCACTGGTGGGAATACTTTTGTGTTCTTTTCCATTCTGCTGGAGCAGAGTGGTGGGTTATGGACAAGTTGCGAGGCAATTAGAATTCCATAATTCAAATTAATAACCTCATAAAACACTGCAGATTATGTATGGCATTTTTTAAACCTATAACCAAAGGCTGTTAGCCTACTCTGATAGCAATTTTGAAATGACTTGGAATTCATCCTGGGCTTGCTAAAAATAAACAAAGAAAGAAATCAAACTTTCAGTAAAGCACTTTACAAGCGAAATTCATACAATGAAGTGTTTTTTGTTGTTATTGTTTTAAATTTACAATTAGATTTTCAGATTAGTGGAATATGGAAACTATTTACTTTAGTTGGTTTTGTTTTACTGGGGGACAGCTTTGAATGTCATCTCTTTCTCATGCTGACCTTTTCTTTTCCATCTGGGAAAGGGGAATGGTAGACAGAGAGGGAATGTAAGGGTTTTTTTTTTCTATCATGTTCCTGCTATGCTTCATCACATTGTCTAGTGAAAAGAATAAATTAGGGTTTTAACTCCATTCGTTGGATTATGTGTTTTATATATTTCCATACTTTTAATTTAGTAGGGCAGTGCTTTCCATTAGAAGATGGGTCTCATTAAAAGAAATGTTATTATGGAACTGTGTGCATTAAGTTTAATTTTCACTCAATTTAAAAGGAATACTTGGGAGACCAGTGCATCGAAGCACAAGAAAATGATTAGTTGGGGCTCCTTTTAAACAGAAGAGCAAAATGTGTGAAGAGTGGTGCCTCTGGGGCAAATAAAACAATCAAGTCGTGTGAAATGGGGTTGCAGGCTCCACATAAATGACCGTCCTGCTCTATTTTCAGACCTCCTGCCTTTCTTTAATGACCACTTATCCTTTTCTTGAGGCAGCTGAAAAAAGGAGATGGGGGTGGGGTTATTATGGGAAACCCAGGCTCAACTGGGGCAGGGTCCTAAGGGGAGTGCATTTTAGAATTTCCCAGATTCTCGTGAAGAAGGGGCAATGCAGTTGGTTTGTAACAATGCAAAGAATTTTATCCCTGCCTTAGGGATAACCACAAAGGCCACAATCTAATGTAATGGCACTTAGCAGAGGGAAGGTACCTCCACAAAGATGCCCTTGGCTTGGCTCATTTACTGAGGTCTAAAGAGCAAAGTTCTGTTGTTTTTTTTTTTGTTGTTGTTTTTGAGAGGGGGAGAGTTCATATAGGTAACTGGATTTTTTTCTTTAATTCCAATGTCTGGCTCCAGATCTTCCTAATATTCCTGGTTCCAGTAAATGATTTATGCATGCTGCATGTTAGAAATAAAAAGGCCAAGGGAAAGTCTTCTGAAGAGTTTAAATTTCCAGGGATCAACAGAGGAGAGGCAACCCAGCAGCCTGTGTCTAAGTTTCCAGTTGCTGGTTCAAGACATATTCTCTGCTCTATTTCATAGTATCATAGAGCAGGAAGGTATCACAAGAGACACCTGTAGGTGCATAATTATCTAAATTGTCCTACATAGATTAGGATTTTATTTGTCTTCAGGGACAGTGGTTCTATAATCTCCTTTGGTAGACCATCCTATTGCCTTATCATTAGATGGTCTATTTATTCCTTATGTCTAACCAAAATCTTTTCTGCTTTAATTTAAAACCATTTCCCCTGGTTTATCTTCCTTGAACATGGAGAACATCTGTTTAGCATTTTACTGAAACAGGCCTCCTCATATTTGAAGGAGAAATTGTCAGCTTTTAGCCTTCTTTTCTTTTTCAGGGGAAGGTGAGATTGGTAGTGTGGGGGCAGATTGGAAGGAAGCATTACTAGCTATTCATCAGCATAAGGAACCCATGATGAGGAAATTCCCTCTACTAATGGATCAATCAATCAATCAATCAATCAATAATCATTTAAGCACCTACTAAGTGCCAAGCACAGTGCTAAGGGATATGGAAGGAGCCAAAAGATCCCACCCTCAAGGAGCTCATAATTGAATGGATGAGATGATCTGAAAACAAATATATGCAGATAAGCTGTATGTTGGATAATTAGGAAATGATTAACAGAAGGAAGGCATTAGATTAGAATTAAGAGGCATTGGGAAAGGCTTTCTGTAGAAGGTAGGATTTTAGTTGAGATATGCAGAGAGACTTTATAATTTATAGTCTCTGAGAATTACTTGGAGGCACAAAAGATTTAAGCAATTTCCCCATAGTCACATAGTCTTAGGTAAAACTTGAACCCAGATGCTCTTGGATTCAAAACTGACCTTCTGTCAGAATACATCACAACCTCTCTCTTTCTCTAGGCTACCTATCTTTAATCATTAATCTTTCTTCAGACAAGAAGTTTTTTTTTTTTTGTCACTTGTATTATTTGCATTTATATCTCTAGATTTTCTCAAGTTTCATGCTTTATAATGTGCAATGATCAAAATTAAAGTAACAGTCCTTTAAAAAGTATCTACAGGATTCATCTGTAGTCGTGAGAAAGTATGGATCACTAAGCAAAACACCATCTCCATTATTGGAAAAACAACTTATAGTGAAAACATTATAATGGTGATAGAGTGGTGGTTTTCTTGCATATGGTATATGTGCTGAACCACATTACTCCCATCTTATACCGTTCATAACTAAATCCCTAGAAAAATAATTGTAATAATATTTCTAATTTTCTTGAGCAGCACTAGCTACATATATTATTTGGCACCCACACAAATAGCGGAACATGTTTGGAAAAAAAAATGATTATCTTGAGGTCTAGGTTGATGGGGAAAAAGAAATGAGGCCAAACCATATTGCCCTTGGGAGATCTATGAGGTGATGTTGAATGATCTATGAGCCCTCGTGTTTCCTGACCTAGGGTATCTTTTCCTGACTTTAGTTATTGACAGTAATAATAAAGAGCGATTAAGCAATGTTCCTGATTATTCAGTAACAACCTTGTCCTAAAGGAGCCTTGTAAACAAGAACAAAACACTTGTCAACCCATTAAAGTTTTTTACAAGCCTATCTTTTCCCTAGAAACTACACAAGTAATAAAGTGAATAAAATTAGCATTCTTCACTACCTCAGTTTTAATTGTTACTCTCTCTGGGTGAGTGAACTAATGGCTAATCACAGAGGTATAAACTCTGTACAAGGGAGAACTAGCAAGATGTGGTTTTTGCATAATGTCTATTTGCTCTAAATAGATGCAGGTATAGCAAAAACAAGCTAATTATGGTATAGATAAAAAAGAACAAAGAAAAATGTTGAACATGATAGGTGGAGGGGGCTAGTGAAATTTTTAGGTCTCAAACAAAATACCTTTTGAACATCCTTAATTCTAAGGCAGAAGTGGAATTTACAAAGAAGAATGGATGTGGGAATAAGCAATCATACCCCAAGTCATGCTAAGACAGGGAAAAAGTCTTCATTTAATGCCTACTACATGCCAGGCACTATGCTAAGCATTTTACAAATATTATCTTACTGGATCTTCAAAAGAACCATGGAAGACAGGTGCTGTTGTTATTTTCATTTTACAGTTGAGGAAAGAGACAATTAATTAACTTGCCCAGGGTTATATAGCTAGGGAATGTGCAAGGCTAGATCTGAATTCAGGTCTTCCTGACTCCAGACCTAGTGTTCTAACTACTATATCAGTAAGCTACCCAGTAGGCGCCTAGTACAAGTCACATGTTGAGTAATAGAGCAGATAAAGTGGAATAGGTAAGGTGAAGATAAATTATCAAGGGAATGGAAGAAGCATTTATTAAATATCTGCTCTATCCCAGAAACTGTGCTGAGTCCCAGGGATACTAAAAAAGACTAAAACCAAAACCAAACAAAAAACAACAGGCAAACAGTTGTGGGTGAAGCAAGATATGTGTGGGATAAATTAGAGATATTCACAGAGAGAAGACACTAGAATTAAAGATGATCAGAAAAGCTTTTGTATAGAAAATGAGTAACGTTAGCTGAGACTTGAAGGAGGCCAGGAGGAGATGAGTGTGGAAGGAATTTAAAGAAAAGGTGAAAGCCCGTGTCACTGGATCACAGAGTATGTTGATGAGAGTAAGATGTAAGAAGACTGGGAAAGGTAGGAAAGGACCAGATTATGGAGTCTTTTTAAAGTCCAACAGAAAATTTTTTATATTAATCCCAGAGATAATAGGGAGTCACAGTAGTTTATTGACTATGGTGCTTGATAGTCTGAAAATTCATTTGCCCTGGTTATTTTATAGTAGTTATATCAATTTTTGTGGTAGCCTTACCCAGTTCTATTACCACTTTCTTTGGTAGGACAGTTTCTTTTTACAAAGTTTTCCAATTTTCCTGCTCTTCCTTTCTTGTTCCCCTGATTCACACCTATGCACTTGTAATATATAAAGAGAATAATGCATTGTGGAAAAGAATAATTCATCCAACTACCCTAAAGTCTTCTAAATTGGACTTTAAAATGTTGAGGTCACAGGACAGTCAGTCAAAGGTGCAAATGAGCACAGGGTCAGACTAAAGAGAGAATCTAGAACCAAGAAAAATAAAAGAAAAAAAGGTAATTGGAGATACGGTGGAAGGTTGACATTGAGCAAACATTCTGAGTTAGGAAAGACACAGATGTCAGAGGTCAAGAGAAGAAAGGGAAGATCACAGTCAGGCAAGCAGTCAGGAGCTAAGACTCAAGCAGAAATTAGAGGTCAAAACAGAATAGTGAGTCAAAGGCTGGCTAACACTCTAAAGATTCAAAGCAGAAACCAAGTACAATAGACAGGAAGAATCTGAAGATGAAGGACATCCTGCTTCAGACAGGAGGTGTCTTACACTCCTCCTGGAATAGGAGACACCTATGTGGATAGTAGAATCCAAAGCTGCTCTCCTTGACATTGATTCTTACCAGTATCTACTTCCTTTAAAATTTTGTTTGAGATGTTCTAGTGAGTAACTGAATGTAAAGTCTATTTTTTAAAATTTTTTTAAAGTTTCTATTAATATAATTTTATTTGTAAAAAAAAGTGAAAGGCCAATGGATTCTCCTTGTTTTTGTTAAAGAAAATAGTTATTCACTGAGGGAAAATGGAAGTGGAATGATATTTAAGATGATCTGATAACAAAAGAGAAGTAAATTGAATGTGCTTTTTCCCCATTTGCAAATGCTATTGTGGCATTTTGCATAAGCAAAAAGGATTAAATTATTAAGTTTATTCATTATGGATGAAATTTTAAAATCGGTTTTCCTTCACCCCCTTAGGCTACTTTGAGTAGTAAGGAGAAGAGAGGTGGGTATAAATAAGAAATTAGACTCGCTCAGGGGAACAGCAGGTAAGATAGTCTCATAAAATGGAGACAGCCCTGCCAAATTGGGTCATCTGGCAGCCCCAAGAATCAGTCAAACAAAAACAAGCATCTTTGATCTGCTTGAAAGACTGTAGTGAAATACAAACTTGAGTGACCTCTTAACTTTTTCAGCTGAAGAGTCTTCATCCTTTTCCTTTAAGTTCTGTTTTCTCCTCCAGATTCCCAAACACTTCAGATAACTCCATGTGGTTTTCTGATTGCCCTCTCTCTATTCATGTCCATCCAGCAACATCAAACAAAGTCCACTTTGGTCTCTGAAAGTGCAGTCCTACCAACCCAGATTTCTGATACAGCAGCTGGAAACAGCATAGAATACCACTTAGCTGGGAGGGGCAGGGGGGAAGGAAGTGGTTCACACACAGAGGGAGACACACATTCAAACTATACCTTCTGGAAGAAAATGGAACACTGAGCAGGAATACAAATGTTTTATCTACCTTGATGCAAAACATCCAGACATGTGGAAATGTACACATTTTTGACTGACTTTTTCAATCATTCACATGGTGATGAGCCTATAGAAGCAATCTCAGCCTGGTGCATGGGAGAATTCTACATACACTGGAGAGATTTGTAGCATTAAATTTCCTTAGAACACAGTAGAACTCAGTCAATCCAACACACAAAAAATTCATTAAACAACAATTCAATACAAGGCCCTGTATAATGCTGCTGTTTAGGAACAGCACCCTGTTCTTCCCCATATTAATAAGGCACTTAACCTCTGTCTGCTTCAGTTTCCTCAATTGTAAAATGGGAATTATAACAAGACCTTCCTCCCAGGATTCTTGTAAGAATTAGATCAGATGTCATTTGTAAAACATTTTGCATAGTTCCTGGCACATATTAGGTACTTAATAAATACTCATTTCCCTTTAAGAATAGCATATATGTGTGTGTATATATATATACATAAACATATACA
>CM053590.1:117401940-117420150 GCA_028646515.1 Pseudochirops corinnae
ATACACATATATATACTTAAAAGTTTACAAACTGCTTCATATATTGTTTTATTTAGTCCGCACATCATCTCTGGGAATTAGGGAAGTGTTTGAGGAAGGATTCAAAATCAGGTTTTCCGTACTTTAAATTCAGTGTTCTGTCTTTGCCAGTTAGTTCCCTCACTGTTAATTTGCTAACTAGATTAATTTTTACATGTAACTGGTATGTTCCAGAGGACATGGTTTGACTATCAGTATATTGAATTCCAAATAATAATAGCCAGTGCTATAATAGTGAACTCTTGTGTTTATGACTACAGGATGTTAATTAGCCATGGCCTAATTTGGAGGTTGCTGTGAGCTGGTTGCTGTCTAATTCTTCTGCATACAAAGAAGACGAATCAAATGGAACTACCAGTGAGCCAAGATAAAATATTACATACAACTAAAGACTGGGCCACAGAACAGATTCTGCCAGAGTGGGAGGTTCAGATCAGTCAAAGATGTTATCATTGCTATTAATGACTGATATTTGTATAGCACTTTGAATTTTGTAAAGTGTTTTGCACACATTACATTGGCATTCTAACAACATATATACATGCATAGATATGTGTATATACGCATGTGTGCATTGTATGTACACACATACTATATAAACATACGTTATATATAAATACATGTACATAGATACATACATAATATATATGTAAGATTATTCTATACATCTATTTATCTGTTCTTTGGATACAGATAGCATCTTCATAGAATTCTTGATAAATGCACAGTTAATTAAAAGTGATTATTGGCTTATTATATAAAGCAAATATACTTGGGCAAATTAGAACTTATAGTTCTAATTACATTAGCCACATTATCTAAGTCATGTTTTCTTTTCACAAAAACATCAGATTATATATTCATCTAAGCATAAGAAGAAAGAACTACATAATGACTCAAGAACCAGAGACCAAAGTGTCCTTTGGCTTTAGGTTTTGATCATCTCATTAAAGAAACCACACTCCAAATTATGTGAAACTTGCTTAGTTTCTTACAGAGGAAACTTGTATCCATGGTCACATACTATGCATCTCTAATCCATTGTAGAAATTAAGGTTTCTTTGGTCCTAGGGCAGAGTTTTGGTAAATTCAGATGATCATTGAATTTATGGTCATCATTAGAAAACAACCCAAATGCTTTATTGAGAGTGGAACATAAGAAAGTGGAATGAGAAAGAACCCAAGAGGTCATCTAGCTGGACCCTCTCATTTTAACAATGAGAAATTTGAGGAAGTCTTAAAGCATTGTTATGCTAGAGAAACACTGTGATGTGATAGAGCATTGAGGTAGAAATCAGGAGAACTAGATTTAAGTTTCATCTTTGTCATACTAGCTAGCTAAATGGTTGGAGAAGATTATTTTATCTTCTCTAGATTTGCTTTCTCATATGTAAAATGAAGGTATTGGGAACAATGATCTCTAAAGTCCCCTTCATCTCTAATAATCTATGAATTTACAAGGCTAGGGAATCTCAGTTATTCAAATTATAGACAAGAGAGAGGATAGTCCTATTATTAAATTTAATGAAAGTACCATAACGCTAAGGATCACACCTACTGTTTGATAGAAGTTGACCTTACCCCCACACTTCAACAGAGCTGCCCTGAGAGGTCCTAACCACTTTTGGGGAACAAATGAAGTGTTACTAGGAAAGCATGGTCAGAATGAGTAATAGAGTGAAACTATGTTGGGGAAGGAGAAAAAGTAAATTAGATTCACAGGTAAATCCTCACCATTTCCAAATGCTAGATGTGACGTTTAGCTAGAATATTTTAGGACTCTATGCATCCTACTTTGATTGCTAATCATGACTTGGAAGGCCCCCAAATGTTATACCAGATGAGTGGAAATATGGGCAGGTGCTATTTACACAGCTTGAAAGGTTTTAATTACGTCACAGCAATGGACCATATCTGCTCTCTACACACCAACCTAGATAAATATGAAAAGGTTTATCACCAGTTGGTTAATAATAAATTATTCAGCTTTGGCAAATTATGAAACAAAGAATTAAATAAAATGGTCTTCCATGTATTATCTATCATATATCACAAACTAGGAAAAAATCTTAGAGACTACCTAGTTCAATACCTTAATTTTTCATATGATGAAATAGAGGTCCTGGAGGCTTAAATTATTTGTTTAGCATCATACAGATAGTAAGCATCAGAGATAGGATTTGTACACAGTTCCTCATGCTACAGATTTAGTGTTCTTTCTTCTGTACAATGCACGCTTCCTTCTAAAGTGGAGGATGTTCTTCTGCTTCTGCAGTTATGTAACAGAATGATAGAAAAGGGAGCAGATGGTTTTGAGAATGACATCATTTTTAGACTACCTAGAAACATGAATTTAGCTGTTGATATTCTAACTGGAAGAATCATATCCGATCACAAAACAAGTTGAGATATGGCTAGAGGAACTAGACTTTCTCACTATAACTCATACCAAGAGACATAAGGACATCATAATTTAATATTATGGTTCTCCCTGGTCTTGCAAAATAAGTATTAGTAGTATTTGGTTTTGTCCTGTGCTCCCAACACAAGAAACATAATTTCATTTGACCTCTATTCACCTCTCCTTGTAGCATGCATGATAAGTTTAAGCAAAAGACCACCATGAATATAATTACAGCTTTTAAGTAATCAACATCTATTAAAAATTTTAATAAGATAGAAAAGTTATAAGAACAACTGGACAAAATACTCCAAACCATGTCAATATATAGATAGAAAGACAGGACAGTCAGATGAAGAGATGGACAGGTAGACACACAATAGACACAGACATAGAGATTAGAGAGTAGACAGATAAATCTTTTATGACTTCATTTAAAGGTGAGCAAAAAGGAGGATGTTGAACAATATGTTGAAAAATATGCTTCAATTTTAAAAAATAAATAGTAGACTACCAAGAAATCTTATAACTGTGGTGTGCATACTTTAAAATGTGACTAAGAAGGCTCTGAATGTGGCAAGTACTGAAAAAACATCACAAAAATGAAATTGACTGTATGTTTTGTTTGTTGGGTGTTCTTCATGCTTGAAGGGGACAAAATGATATAATTTTGTTAGGGTTTAGTTATGGTGTGTCCAGCTGTGGGTGCTTACACCACAAGAGCTCAGAAAACTCTTCCACAGGGGGGGCGGAGCCAAGATGGTGGCATAGCAGCAGCAACACATCGCAGCTCTCACATAGCCACCCCAAAATACCCATAAAATAGGACTCTAAACCAAACCTACAACTCCAAAACGCACACAAGGTTACTTCCCACTAAAGTCAGCTCAGCTACGAGGAACCATATCAGCACTGCGAACCGAAACCAGCCTGGCCTGAAGCCACGGCTGTGCCCCAGGGTCGGCCAGGCGGGAGGTGCAGAGAAAGCTCTCAGGTGAGCGGATTAGCACCAGCTGCGAGTGGGGATTGTGAAAGAGGGAGATAAGCGTCTGGACAAAAGGTCTCCAGAGTGGAAAAGCGAAAGGCAGAGGTTTTGCACCTGCCTCCACGTTGTAGCTTCCCACCCCCGGCCTGCACACAGCAGGGAGACTGAGCGATTGTTTTCAGGCCAGGGCTCTCGAGTTGAGCAGCCTGGATCCGGATCGTCGTCTTGGGCCTTGGTCTTGGAGTCTTCATTATCCAGTCAGCCGGAAGTCTACGGCAGCCGGGAGGACCCCATCGATTTGGGACAGAGCTTTCCCTTCTGGAAGCAGAGCCCCACAGAGATTTAAAAAAAAATAAAAAAAAAACTCACGGTCAGAAAACTCTTCCACAAGTTGGGCACAAATACTCTATATGAGCATTTGGAGGGGAGATGTCTCTAAGTTTGCAAACCCATGTTTCTTTTGAGCTACTCCAATTCTGATTTGCTCATACAGCACAGTGCTTTCTTTAATGTGGACATACCATGTTGGGCAGTCCTGTGACAGTGTCTCCCATGCCTCACAAATGATTCTAAAGTTCTTCAGAAAGACTTTGAAAACGTTTTTGTATGGCTTCTTCTGACCTTTGTGTGAACACTTGCTTTGTGTGAATTCTTCATGATATAATCTTTTAGGCAAATGAATGTTTGGCATTTGGACAATATGACCAGCCCATTGGAGTTGTACTTTTTACAGTAGAATTTGAATTCTTGGCAGTTCATATCAGAAAAGGGCATCAGTGTCCAGTACCTTATCTTGCCAGGTGACCTTCAGAATCTTCCTAAGAAAATTCAATGGAAGTGATTCACTTTCCTGGCATGGCACTGATATACCATCCAGTTTTCATAGGTGTACATCAGTGAAGTCAGCACAAAGGCTCTGTAAGACCTTACAGTTTGGTAGGCAGCCTAATACCTCTTCTCTCCCACACTTTCCCTCAGAGCCTCCCTAATACTCAGCTAGTTCTGGCAATTCATGCATCAGCTTTATCATCGATGTCAGCGGTTCTCAACCTGTGGGTTATGTTCAATTTGTAACAATGAAAATATATCATGAACATCAAATATTTACATTACAATTCATAACAGTAACAAAATTACAGTTATGAAGTAGCAATGAAAATAATTTATGGTTGGGGGTCACTGCAACATGAGGAACTGTGTTAAAGGGTTGAGGCATTAGGAAGGTTGAGAACCACTGATCTATGTGTACACCCCTGGAAAGTACACTGTTAAGGTAAGTGAACTTTCCACAGCACACAAAATTTCTCCATTTGTTGTTACTAATGGTTCTGTATATGCATGGTGTGGTACTGGCTAGTGGAGAACCTCTCTTTTTCCAGTGTTGTCAGGCCAAAATTAGCGCAGAATATTCTGTTGCATCTCAGCTTCAGAGGCTGTATTGAGTGCACAATCATTTGCAAACAAAGTCTTATACCAACTCTCCCTCCATTTAGTCTTGGCTGATAGCATTTTAAAATTAAATAATTTACTATCAGTGGTAGCTGACCTTGGTGCTATTTTTATCTTCATTGAAGGCATCTGATAAAATTGCCGAAAACATCATGCTAAAATTATAGGAGCAAGCACAGAGTCCTGCTTTGCTCCATTGGTGTCTGAAAAAGTGGGACGGCATCATCCATTATGCAGAATTTGTGCATGCATATTGCCATGGAACTGGTATAAAATACTGATGAACTTCTCCAGGCAACAATTTTGCCTTGATCTTCCACAAGCCTTCACAACTGACAATATCAACATTTATTAGAGTAATATCTGAATCAACTATGTGAGCAGTCAGATCGGTGTCTAGTTCAAAGGACAAAACCAACACAGAGATTAGAAAAAACAAAAAGGAATACATGAGAACAGGAGCCTATGAGAAATACAGTAGAAAGCTACAGTATGACCTATTCAAACAAGTTATTAAAAAACAAAACTGAGAAATGGTTAAAAGATATTAATTCCAACTATCATTATTTCGTATATAAGTTCCCCTGATGTAAAGTTATCAGTAAGTTCTTGTTTTCATAGAGGAAATCCTATACAGTGTCCAAATGACTAAAAATTCCTTAGAGATGCAAGATCCTCCAGATGTGATATTTGTAAAGCACATCAAAAACCTTAAAATGCTATATAAACACTATTATTATAATAGATGTAGCCAGGAGAAAGTGAAGGGATTGTGCTATTATGGCAAGATCCCTTAACCTAAGGTCAAGAATATTAATAAACAACAAAAATTTATTAAAAATATCTATTATCTATTATTATGCTAGGCATGGGATATGTTTTCAAGTCATGACTTTGACACTGAATGGCTATGAACAATTTATTTAACCTCTTTGAGTCTCAGCTTAATTATTTGTAAAAATGGGGAAAATAATACAATGATATTTTACTACCTCTTATAGTTTTCTCTTTAATAAGGGAAGGAATTAATGCATAATAGAAATATGACTTATTGTGATTGTGATTATTATTGTAGATTAATATTGAAGAAGCATGTTCTGTGTAAGCCTTCAGCATGAGGAAAAGTGTGCAGGCTTATTGGGAAAGCAACCAGAGGGAGTAGTGTGTGTCTGCGTAAACTAAGTGTCTTGTTTACTGTGATTATGCATGATATTACCCCATTTCCAGAGACAGGTCACCTCCCTTATGCAGCTTTGCTCTTCCTATGTAACCAAAACTTATCTAGACCAATATCTCTCTTATTTCTAATATAGTTCTGCCCAAAGACAACTAAATTGTGGTTAGTCTTTATCTACCAACAATAGTATCATCTTCCTTTCAATCTTAACAACAAAACAAAAACACCCTACCTAAATGCTATCCCTGTGGTTTTGAAATGGCATCTCAATTATTTGTGAAGTGGGTACATTTATTGCTTTCTTCCTCTATCTCCAGTTCCACTGTTCTCTTCCTCCTCAACCTCCAGATATTCTGCTACCACAAAAAGGTTAATTAAGTTTTCCATGACCAAACAGATAGTAAAAAAGACTAGGATCAAGATTCAGGTCTCTTTGCATGTGGAATTGCAGATTATAAAAGATAAAATTATATTTAAACATTAGCAAATATCAATCCCCCACACAGAAGTTGCTATAAGTGACGGTGGGGTGCTAGGCAGGGAATGTCATTTCAATGTACCAAAATATGAAAAAACAATCTTGAAAATGATTAAACTGCATGGTTAAAGGTAAAAAAGACAGGAAGACAACTATTAGAATGTATATGCATATTAGTGTTCATCATGTTGTAGATGATAAGCAGTTGAGAGCAGACAGAGCTGATACTTTTTACAGAAAATAAGTAATAAAAATAGATGCTGAACATTACATTGGAGACTAGTGTAATAAGAACATATACTGGGAATTTACTAAAAAATTCACTTTGGTGGGATAGATAGCCCATTAAGCTTTTGCTGATTTTATTTTGTGTGTGTGTGGTTCCAGGATTTGAAAGTAAGAATTTTATGTGTTAAAAGATGATTGAGAATAACAAAATCTTTCCTCATGTGTTGCACTAAATCAAAGGCCAGATGTGAGCCCATTAGTATCTGTATTGCTTCTGAAATATTGCACATAGAAGAAACTTCAAGAATGGTATAACTTTCTCTTGACTTTATTTTCAGTCTTTGGAATGATTTTAAAAAAGGAAAACAAAGACAAAAAAAAGACTTTATAGAGAGCGGTTATTCTGAGAACATGGATAATCTACACTCACTATAATACTCTCCAGACCGTGGGACTTTAAAAATAATTTATATTTTAGGTGATACAGTGTTGTAATCAGGTCCTTATGGTATTTCCAGAAATTATCCACTTTGGAGGGAATCCAAAGTGGATGTGTACCTTATATATTGAATCTATATTATCTTGAGTCTCCAATGTATTTTATCTCTATGCCGTCTAAGTTTTCTATTTTTTTAAAAAGTAATACCAATTTATGTTAATTCTTTACAGATGTTAATTTGGTGTTTCACTATACTTCAGTTCAAATCCATGTATTCCCTCCTTCCTAGCCCTTCATTAATTACCCTAAAGGAAGAAATGTCACCATGCCCCTGTATGTCAGGGGAAAAGCAGTTAATGTCTTTAAATATTACAGATTTTTTTTTTATTTTGTCCATATTTACCTGGACTCTGATACAAATTGGTTGTTCTCTCTTCAAAATTATCTGTTAACTGAATAGGTAACAATAAATGATTCATACATAGATGAAATTATCTTCTGGAAACCATTTTTCCATCTTCTTAACTATTTTGTGACACTTCTCATTTAAAAATCACATGGTTTCTTTTGGAATCCTTTTTACATTTAGTTAATTATGGAATTTTATAGGCTTTTTGGCATTCTGATACATTAAAAAAGAAAGCTTTAAAATGATGATGAAAATGTTGTCTAAATATATATCCTGTGTAATGTGATTTATCAAAGTAATACAAAGTGCTTTTCAGTAATTTATAATTCTGAAAATGTAAAAATGCCACTAAACTGAGGAGCACAATTTATGCTTTTAAGTTGTAAATGTGCCAATATTCCTAAAAAAGATTGTTCAACTCTAGCAATTTCCAAATTTATTTTGTGTGTGTGTGTGTGTGTGTGTGTGTGTGTGTGTGTGATGCTATGTTCGAGACTCCTTAGCTCCACCTGTGGAAAGTAAGGTCTCCTTTTAATCATAGAACTTGACATAGAGACCCAAAACATTAAGCAGTGTCTCCTAATAAAGGGGAATCAAGTTCAGAATCATGGCTTTTAGAGCAAGAATGCAAGCTGTGTTAGTGGTGCTCAGAGCCATTGGATAAACTCTGTCTTCTGACTGCAGAGCAGCACAGTGGCCAGTTGGGGACCATACAAATCATCTGAAGAAAATGAGTAGCCATGTAAATTCTTGACTGTCTTCTCAAAGGTGCCACAGCCATGGTCATGCACAACACTGAAAGAGATGGGAGAGGAAAAATGTGTGCCATCATAACCTAACTACTACAAACAAAATCTTTTGTTCACTTCCTTAAGCTCCCATATAATGTATTGGCAAAGGATAGGCTAGTCTGATCAGGGTATACAAGAAGAGAAAGCAGATTAAAATTTGGTTTTCTCCCTAAAGTAGATATGAGAATCTATCTATGAGATTGTGAACTCCTTGAAGTCAAGTACTAATAACAACAACAACGAAAATAAGAATTATTATGTGTGTGTGTGTATAATGCCTACTATGTGCTAAGTAATTTACACATATTGTTTCATTTTTTCCTCATGACAAACCTGGGAAGTAGGTGCTATTATTTTAGAGATGAGGAAACTGAGGCAAACAGAGTTTAAGTGACTTTCTCAGGATCCCAAGCAAGTAAGTTTCTGAGGCTGGATTCGAACTCAGGTCTTGAACACCTGGTTCTTTATCCATTGTGTCACTTAGCTGTACTCTGGTACTTAGTAACAAGCATATAGCATATGCTAAATAAACACTTATTGACTGATTATGAGTGGATGCTATGTTTTTCATCTCAGTAATATTCCTGGTTATACTTCTCTTTTGCTGATAGAACTGAGGCTAAAGGTCTTGAAAATTGAGAACCAGATGAAGAAACTGAAGTCAATAAAGTGTAAGTGAACTGTTTAAAATCAATTAAGTACTATATGGAAGAGTCAAGATATGATTACAAATCTAGTAGCCTTTACAGATGTTAATTTGGTGTTTTATTGTACTTTACTTTAAATCCATGTCTACTCTCCTTCCTAGCCCTTTGTTAATTACCCTAAAGGAAGAAATGTCACCACACCCCTGTCTATGAGGGGAAAAGCAATTAACTTCTTTAAATATTACAGATTTTTTATTTTGTCCACCTTTACCTGGACTCTGATATAAATTGGTTGTTTTCTCTAAAAGTATCTGTTAACTGAATAGGTAACAATAAATGATTCATACATAGAAGAAATTATCTTCTGGAAACCACTTTTCAGTCTTAACTATTTTGTGACACATTTAAAATTCACATGGTTTCTTTTGGAACTCTTTCTACATTTAGTTAATTGTGAAATTTTATAGGCTTTTTGGCATTCTGATACATTAAAAAAGAAAACTTTAAAATGATGATGAAAAACTTGTCTAAATATGTATCCTTGTGTAATGTAATTTACCAAAATAATTAATACAAAGCTTACCTAGTAGTTTGCACTCTGCTATTTTATCATTATAGATTTAGAGCTAGAAAAGGTCTTAGAGAGATCATCTAGAATTCTAGATAGTCCTTCAACACCTCCATTTCACAGATGTACAAACTGAGTCTGAAACCAAATCCTGATTCCAGATATTTTAAATATGCCATGCTGCCTAATCAGATCAGGAATAGAAAAGTGTTGACTGCAATTCTCAGGAGAATTCATGGAATAACAGCCACAACAAAAATAACTAACACTTATATAGCATATTCAAGCTTATAAAGTTGTGTGTGTGTACGTGTGTCTATCTATCTACTATAAGTGGATGAGGTATAGAATTTAACAAAGCAGGAGAGCTGAGTATATTCCAGGCAGGAGGAAAAACATAAAGAACGAAATTCAGTAGAAATAAGTATAGTGTGGGGTAGTAGGGACACTGGCTGCAGAGGAGTATTGGGGAATAACGATCAATAACAATAACTGGAATGAAAAAAGATCACTAAAGACACTTTTAAAAGACACAGGAACAAATTTAAATGTGTGGTTTCAGTGATACAGAATTAGCACTGTTTACCTCTATTCCAACAAATTTCTCTTTCATGATCAAAATACATCCCAGTCACTTAGAGGAACAGCAATTCCAGATCTAAAAGAAAGACTTTGGTAAAGCACTTATTTCCAACAGTTTCATTAGTTACTCTAATGTAAGTTACATCATGGCCTTCCTTTTGACCAGGGGCTAGCCTCAGCAAATCAGGGACTATAGATCAACCTTATGATTTTACTTCAACTTTTTTATTTTAGAAATAACGAACTTCAACCTTTAGACACGTACTTTCTAAAGAAGGGGAAAAAAATGAACAAAGAACATGCTAGTCACCCTAAAATGCACTTGCAATTTTGACAAATGTTTCATAAGCTCCAAAACACAATTTGACCAAAACCTGGCCAGCTTAAGTTTTACATTCAAATTGAACTCCAAGTGAGTTTCGCATGGTTTTGGGTTTCACTATGAATAGATCTCACTGTTCCAAAAACAACTAATCTGTGCATAATATGAATTGGATGGAAATTTAGCCAGTACATTTAAAGTAAGTTCTTGAATTCCCTTAATATTATTAGTTTTGTTGTTATTTGAGAGGTCTGGTTACATGCCATGATTTTTTTTTTGGTGGGGTAGCTGTTAGTTTTGTTTCCCAAAGAGACATGAGCAAAAAAGATTCCACTGTCAATCCCTGTTTCAGAGACAGACTTTAGCTCTTTCTTTACTCGAAAAAAAAAAATTGCTTCCAGTGACCTACTGGTAAAAAAAAAATAGTGTTATTGACCTTAAGGGTTTTGCCATGAACTAAAGAGTCTTTCTAAACATTATTTAGCTTAAGAGAGTACAATAGCTATATGATAGCTGGAACTAAACTAAACTAAAAGCTTCCCACAAATCTAGTTTTAGGAAAAGAGAATAATCTCTCCACTTGCCTAGTTAACCCTGGAAACATAATTTTCCAATCTGAAACAAAGTGAGAGAAAATGAAGTAGAGAAATAGAAAGAAAGAAGAGGTGAATCTGTTCGTTATTTCTATTTTTCTCAGTCATGGTCAAGCGTTAGCCTGCTAACTACATCAAAAACAGTAACTTTTTTATTGGGTGTTTTTCTTTGATAGGTGGGTGAAGAAACCCAGCTTTTTTGGGGGGTGAGGGGAAAGGGTTTTATTTGATTGTTTTGCACTAGCATAAAGACTATTGGATCTCTTCAAAAGAGAGCCTGGTTTCAGTGTGAACTGGCCCAATAAATTAAAAACATAACAATCTGATTAATGCCACTTATAATAGCAAAGCATCTCTTGATTTATCCTTGATATGAAAGCCAAGCAAATATGCCATTAAAACTCCCTCCCTCCCCCTTCTCTCCTCATCTTTCTTTTCGTTCTCTCCCTCCCTCTATTTTTTTTTTTTGTTCCTGGAACATTCTGTTTCTTTTACGAGCTAACAAGTTTGATGTGGCCCTGTGTCTTATTCCCTTCCAGGCTTGCAGCTGTTTTGGCAACAGAAGAAAAAATCCCCATAACAAATCAAATAAAAGCCCATTCTGTGAAGAGGAATTGAAAACAGCAGGCCTCAAAGAGGACTGCACATGAGCTGCCTTGTTCTGGCTTTCAACACAACTCAAATCAGAAACACATTACCATAATCTGAAACAGCCCACTGCTAACACAAGACAGATGGTGGGTAATAACCCATGCATCATTAATAAATAAATTCCAGCATTAAAGGCTTTACAAAGTATGACAATATTATCCGGGCACAATTACTGCCCTTCTCCCACCCCCAACATCATTTCAGTGTGTTGTGGGCTGTGAGGGGGGTTTTTCATTTAATTATTTATTTATTTGGGAGTTCCGCAAATGTGAAGGAAGTTTAAATACAGCACAAGTTCTAACCAGATGAAACCCATCTCAGTGTACAAGACAGGTCTGAAACTCCAGAAGGGAAAAAGAAAATAGCTGCCAAAGTGTAATAGCTCCCATGCCCTTCCACTGGATCAACAAACGGCAATTTATTGCATTGCACTCCACTGGCACACTTTGCCCTCTCTGGTACTCCACTGTTCATATATCTCACTACACACTTCAAGCAAGAATTTTGGCATCAGATTTGCCACAAAGCTGAAAGATATATGTGTAATTTCTCAGTTTTCCTTTTGCAAATGATACCATCTGTCTCTCCCCCCCACCTCACCACACCCTACTCTGCCAACCCTCCTTTGTAGGTTGAAAAAAAAGAGTAATAAAAACTTAACTTCAACAAATGTTGGAAACAGAAAATGTTTATCGTTCACTCACCAGCTTCCCAATGAAATCAATTATTTTGCTACTTTTGTTTGTTCATTTGGATAATGTTATTCTAACCAGGTATGTGTATAAATAGAATGGACCTTATGAGCAGTCAAGAGGTGATGATTCTTTATTAATAAGCAACTTTAAAATATTAAATTGTTGATCTTTCAAGAAAAAAATAGAACAAAACCAAAATATCACTGTCAGCTTTCCAATGATTCCTGTACTATCCAATACAAACTTGCTAGTAAGAGAGTGCTGTTAAGAAAAACAAATTAATACATTGACTGCAATTGACTTTGTTTCACTCATTCCGCATCTATATTCCACCACCTCTCTGCTGAGAGACAGGAGGTATGTCACTGTACTGATCAGAGTTGTTTTCTTTTATGCTAATGTGGTCTTCAAGTAAAATTGTTCTCCTAGTCTTGCTAAATTCTCTCCTCATTAGCTTATATGGGTCTTCACGGAATCATAGAATAACATACTTAGGAACAGGAGGGAGATAGCCTGATTGTCTCATTTTGTTGTTGGTCAGTCATTTCAGTCGTGTCTAACCCTCTGTGACCCCATTTGGGGTTTTCTTGGCAAAGAAACTGGAGTGATTTACTATTTCTTCTCTAGCTCAGTTGACAGACAAGGTAACTGAGGCAAACAGGGTTATAAACTACTTGCTCAGGGTTATACAGCTAGCATGTGTCTAAGGCTAGATTTGAAATCATGAAAACAAATCCAAGCTTTGGATTTGCCACCCAGATGGATGAGCCACCCGGAAGCAAATATAGACCCAAATAGTTTAATGAATTGGTTAAGTCATAAGAATCCAACATGCAATATGAATTCAAGTCCTTCAACTCAAAATTCTTTACTCATTTTACTACACAATTTCTCTGAATTTTTCATATTTATCATTTCTTATATATAAAAATACTCCATACATACTACAATTTGTTTCATCATTTCCAAATCTATGAACACACACTTTCCTTCTAGATATTAATAATTAGCTTTCCAAAGACAGTCCAGAGATACTACAGTTGAGTCCTATCCAGGTCAATCTTCTCTCTGAGCCCAAAATGGAACAATAGCACTGGGAATAATTTCCTCACAGTGGTGATATTTGAAAGACTGATATCATATCAAGTTTCTGTCTAGAGCTTTATATTTGTCTGTAACAACAGGTGAAGCTGACAAATGCTCCAAAATGAAAGAACAATTAATTGCAAGAAAGGAGTCATATTGGAGCCTAATCAGGAGTGGGAAAACATGAAATCAGATATTATAAACTTTTTGCTCTTTAATGACCTAGTTTATTTTTCATTCCAGGAGGTCAAACTTGATTTATATTCCTTGAGAAGAAATCTACTTCTTCAGATCCCACACTTTGTACAAACCAATCCCTCTTCCTATGGAAGATCTTTCTTTTATTCGTTCGATATTTTCTGTCCTACTTCTCCCTTTTCCACATTGGCATCCCCTTCCTTAGGCTCCAGTGCCTCTTCCTTTACATACTTAAATATTATGTTCTCTACTTACATATTTAGTCATTCCTTGTTTGTAGGGAGATATTTTAATAGTGAAATTAACAAGTATCAAATAAAATGAATGCAATTGAAAAGTACGACAGAGAAAGAGGGTTGCATATGAAACTGCAAATCTTTCTTAAGTGCAGCCTACTTTTTCTTTTAATTTTACCCCCAAAAAGATTTTTACAAAGAGGAAAAAGATCTATATTACAAAAATTTCAACTTGTTACTTTTTAAGCTAACCTGTTTGTTTCTTTCTGGCTTTCCAGATGTTTTCTTCTGTGAAATTTTTAAAAATTGTCTCAATGGACTCTTTGCTTTTCCTCTTTTTAAAAAAAATTTTTTTTTTTTTGACAAACTATCACTAATTCTTCTTTCCCACTTTTCTCACAAGTTGTAATAAATGTTAGTCAAGTTAAACAAATTCCCACACTGACCATGTGTGAAAATGTTGTATCTCATTCTATAACCTGAGTTCATCACTTTTGAGTGAGTATGTGGGTAGGTAGCCTGATTAAACATTGGTGCTCTGGAATCCATGGTGGGTATTTATCAGTCAGAGTTCTTACCTCTTTTAAAGCTGCTTTTCTTTACAACATTGTTGCCCTTATATAACCAGTTTTTATAGTTCTCTTCACCCTGCATGTTTCACAAATTTAAAATGATTCCTTTCATTAATTTTTTTTAACATTAAATTTTAATCTTATTTTTCTCCATTCAATGTAAACATTTTTAACATTCTTTTTTTTTTCTTTTTGGAGGGGGGAAGGCTGGGCAATTGGGGATAAGTGAGTTGCCCAAGGTCATACGGCTAGTAAATGTTAAGTGTCTGAGGCCAAATTTGAACTCAAGTCTTCCTGACTCCAGGGCCAATGCTCTATTTACTGTGCCACCTCACCACCCCTTAACATTCATTTTTTAAAAAGAAAAATGTTGAATTACATATTCTTCTCCTTTATCTCTCCTCCTTTATCCTTGAGAAGGTAAGCTATTTGATGAAGATAATATCTGTGTAATCTCCTTTCATTAATGTTTAAAGCACAATAGTTTTCCATTATATTCATGAACTAAAATTTGTTCAACCATTCCTTAAGTGAACCCAAACTCCCACTTCCCCACTCAATTTCCATTTCTTTGCAATGACTTTTTAAAAAGGTGCTACAAATATTTTCACACATATGGGTCCTTTTTATTAAAAATCTCTGAGAGTATAAGTCTATTACTGGTATTTCTGGGTCCAGAGATATGAAGATATTGGTGATTCGGGGGACATACTTTCAAACTGCTTTCCAGAATGGCTGGGTCAATTCATAGATCTACTTATACTACATTAGTGTTGCTATTTTCCTCAGGCCCTCTAACAATTGTTATTTTTCTTTTTCGTCATCTTTGCTAATATGTTTGGAGTAGAAATTCAGATTTGTTTTAATTTGCATTTCTCAAATTATTACTGCTTTGGAATACTTTTCCTATGGCTATTGATAACTTGGACTTCTTCCTTTGAGAACTGTCTATTCACATGCTTTGACCAATTATTTGTTGTGGTATGGCTCTTGTTCTTACATATTGAATCAATTCCTTATATATTTTGGATATGAGGCATTTTATTGGAGAAATCTTTGCTGCAAAGATATTGTTCCCAGTTATCTGTTTCCCTTCTAATTTTAACTGCTGTAAGTTTAGTTTGTGCAAAACATTTTAAATTTTATACAATCAAAATTTTCTTTCTCTTCTGTTAGCTTCTCTAGTACTCATTTGACCTTAAAGTGGTCATTTCATGTTAATTGTCGGTTATGTCTCTTTTATTTCTTACATTAAACCATGAAGTCCTTGAGGGCAAGAATAATACCTAACATACACTGTTAGTTAAAAGGAAATTAAATCATAGTTCCAAGTCAGTCAATTCCAAAAAGTCTTCTTTTTGGCCTTTCTCTAGCTTTCTTTAGAGAGAGTTGCTGGGACATGGTCATGGAGTGAGCATGGTTTTAATTGGTTCCTAAAATATGTGGTTTCATTTGGTATTAGAATTGAACTGGTGACCACAACGAAAACTTGTAATATGAGCCTTTTACTCTAGCTATATTATGAGAGAGGGAAATGTGACAATGTACTGCATTTGGAGTCAGAACCTGGGTTCAAATTCCAGCTCTGCTTCTCTTCACCTGAATGCCCTTGGTATGGGGATGCGCTGGCAAATGTTGAACAATTGGATCTCTGAGAAAAATATATGGTAAACACACTTTTTAATTTAATGTGCATTATTTACATTTTCTACATCATTTTATTAAAATTAGATAGTGTAATGGCAAGGGGAATTTGAAGATTTTCCCTGCTTTGAAAATATTCCCTGCCACCTAACAGGCTGAATGTAATCACATTGGAGCCTATGGTGAGAGGAGGTTGCCTAAGGGAGGAGCAGAGCCCACAGGACACTGGGAGTCAGAGCAATTAGAGCTAGAGGGAGGAGAAGACACACCCAGGGAGACAGCTAGGTTTCTGAGTGTTGGTTTGTGGGAAGGCTAAAGGATGGTATGGATTCATGATATGCTATGGTATATTAACTTCTTTGCTACTACGATGAACTTGGCTTTCTGGTTTGGGGATTCAGTTTTCTGGTATCTGAATAAATGTTTTGCTTCTGTCTTATATATGGATAATCTGTCATATTTTACAATTGAGTACTGTGTCGGCATATTTACAATTGCTGTCAGCACTGTGAATATTGCATTGGTGCTACAGGCAGCCAACAAAACAATTAATCTTTCCTGATCAATAGTATTTGTCAATTTCTGAGATATAAATGCTCACACTGAAAATTTAACAGCCAGCTCTTAAGCTGGTAAGAGTTGTCTCTACTTGTGTTGGTCAAAACATTCATACTGTTAGCCTCAGTTTTCTTCTCTGGGGAATGAAAACATTAGATGAGTTGATTGCAAAGATCTCTTCTAGTTTTAAATAAATGATCTTATGACCCATGAGCTTTTGAAAAGCTTAAGACAGAAATGAGGGTGTTAAATGGGCTCTATTGTTTCACCAGGGAATGGAACAAAAAAGATCTTATTGAATCCAAGACATATTAAATGACATATTCTGTAAAAATTATAATTTTGGATGGCCTTTAACTTTCTGATATCAATATTTTGATTTATTTCAATTTTATTCTCACTATTCTGCAATGTAGCAAGATGTCAATCAGTCAATCAACAAGCATTCATTAAGCGTCTATTATATATACCATGATAAGTGGGAATTTAAGGACAAAACTGTAAAATAATATAAAGGTATGTGTATATATGTATTCATATATACTCTCTATGTATGTATGTGTATATATATGATAAATTTAAGGTGATTTGGAAAGACAGGCAGTAGGAACAAGGGAAGGGTAGTAAAATTCTCATGTAAAAAGGTAGTACTTGAACTGAGTATTGAAGAAATTAAGGAATTCTATGGAACTGAAGTGAGGTGGACATGCATGGAAAGCATAGAAGACATTCAAACCAAGGGCCAAGAAGTGGTAGAACAGATGTCACATGACATAGCCAGTTTGCTGAACCATAGACTTTGGGAAGAAGAGTAATACATATTGAGGGTGGAAAGACAGGTTGGGGCCAGGTTGTAAAAGGCTTAAAAGCCCGACAAAGAAGTTTCTATTTTATTCTAGGGGCAAGAGGAAGCCCTTGGAATTTAGTGATTAAGGATGTGACTTGGTCTTTCTGAAAACACTGATCGTGGCTTTAAGAAAATCATTGAGCAAAAGAATTAATTTTACACCTGAGTTAGTCTATGTTATATAAGGTAGTTTGTTATATGCCATTAATGGCAGCAATGGGGCTATGCAGCCATATGACAATGATGTCACTCTCAGGCTTAGTTTTAGTCCTGTGCTTTTTTCCTTCCCTGTTTGTTTAAATGGGCCTATGACTAAAAAAACCAGGAAGATCCAAATCCAGAGAAACCTTGGCAGTTTCACAGAAAGATAGCCTCTAAACTGTACTTACTGTGTACAATGCAGCACTTAGAAGCTATGAAGGGAGTTATAAAAATTTCTAATTTTAGGTCAGGTACATCTTTAGGGCAGAGATGTTTTTGGTGCTCTGGAAGACAAATTTTATTTATTTGTTTGTTTGTTTATATTTTATTTTATTTTAGTTTATTTTAGTTTACATAGTTCATTTCCACAAAATTTTGAGTTACAAATTTTCTCCCCATCTTTCCCCTACCCAC
>CM053590.1:117420650-117441173 GCA_028646515.1 Pseudochirops corinnae
AAGGGTATGCAATTATTTATAGCCCTTTGGGCATAGTTTCAGATTGCTCTCCAGAATGGTTGTATCAGTTCACAGCTTCACCAACAATGCATTAGTGTTCCAATTTTTCCACATTCTCTCTAGCATTTGTCATTTTTCTGTTTTATCGTCTTAGCCAATCTGACTGGTGAGATGTGATACCTCAAAGTTGTTCTGATTTGCCTTTCTTGAATCAATAGTGATTTAGAGCATTTTTCCATATGCTTAAAGATTAGCTATGTTTCTCTATAGCTATAAATATATACATACATCATATACAGAATGCCATGATCTGAAAAAGAATCAGAATTACAGGAGGCACGCTGGCATGTTACAAAAAGCGCATTGGCTCTGGATTCTGAGCCTGTCTTCTTACGGCAGTCTGACCTTTGAGTCTCTGGGCATGTCATAATCTTACTAGGCCTTGTTTTCTTTAACTTTCTTTAAATAAAGGGGACTGGACTAGATGGAATCTGAGATCTATTCCAACCTCATATTTATCATCCTGAGAGGTTGGGGAGAAGGACATAGTAGGTATATGTAAAGCTGCAGCACATTACTACTAATGCTGATGCTGCTACTACTACCACTGTTATTCCCACCACCCCTACCACTACCACTATATCATCATAATTGATTTTTTTTTTAAAGAGAGGAAGGCAGGGCAATTGGGATTAAGTGACTTGCCCAAGATCACACAGCTAGTAAGTGTCAAGTGTCTGAGGCAAGATTTGAACTCAGGTCCTCCTGATTCTGGGGTCAGTGCTCAATTCCACTGCACTGCCTACCTGTCCCTATCATTGATTTTTAAGGAACTTTTAAAAATGAATTATCTCATTTAACAATTAGAAGAATGGACATAAAGCGAAGGATCAAACACATGGACCGCAGGTTACATTGTGGCTACAATACTCCTGAGTGCAGCCCAAACCAGATTAAAACATAATTGGGAAAAATTTAATTACATAAATAAGAATACAACAGCACATAATGCTAGTATGTCAATATGCAGCCTGAAGGTGATCTTATGTATGGTTTGGTGGTCTTTGTTTCTCTTGAAACATTACTGGCATCCCTGAGCACATACAGAAGTTCGAAAGGAGGTGAGCTAATCATAGAGAGAGATTTGGGGATACATAGATAGACAAACAAAGTGCTATAATGAGACCTGGGAAATACTTTTATTTCAACTATTACTGTTAATAGCTAACATTTATATAATGCATTAAAGCTTGCAAAGGATTTTATAAAAATCTTGTCTTGGCCCTCAAAACCATTCTGAGAGATATGGCTATTATTCTCATTTTACAGAGGAAGAATCTGAGAATAGTATCATAGGTTAGATTTTAACTCAAGTCTTTTAATGTCAGTCCCAGAGCTCTATTCACAACACCAACTCACTACTGAGCTACCTAGTTCTAAAGGAATTCCTCTAAACCACTGAGTAGATCTATCAAATCCTTAGGGAAGGACACATTTCTTACAGGGCGAAGAGTGGAAAGATGGCAAATTGAGTAGGTGGTGGGATGGATTCAAGAATGCAATAAAAAGAATCAATGATCTTCAAGGTCCTTAAACAAAGGAAAATTTGGAAATATAAAGTGTTTTTGTCATTTGACAGTTTTGGTGTTGAATGCGACCTGAAAAAGGAGTGACCCATAGAAGGTGTTTTAATAAGATATTTACCACCGATCACCCAGTGTCACCAACTATCCAAGACTATACGTAGATGATTCTAGATTATGAACCATATGCTTTCTCCTTATCACAATAATTCAATAATTCAAACAAAGGCCAACCCGGAATGGGATTGGGCTGTGCTTTGGCAACGTTTTTATTAGGAAAAAAAAAAAAAGGTGCACAAGCTTTGATTTCTGTATCTAGACCATCACATTGCTTGGCTAATATGTCCTGTGTCCACAGTCACAGGGGGCCATAGGCAAATGGGGAAATTTTACATATAAATCTGACCAAAATAATGTATTTTCCCCCCCAAAAATCTAGATAATGGATGCAAAAGTAGAGCATTTTTTCTTGATTATTTTTGTAAATGCTTTAGTTCCCCACATCATTTTGGACATTTCAAGAAAGTCAAAGGACAGATCAAACAGACTTTCTAGTTTCTTAGTTGGGCAATTTACCTCACTCAAATGCAAAGGAAAGTATTCTCCAAAAAACATTTTAAATATCATAGAAAAGCAAAATTGCAGAGGAGAAAAGTTGTAGCTCCTATGAGTCTTGAGTTTTTGCAATCATTTTTTCATTCAATAATTTTCAAAAAGAAATAAGACTTACTGTGAATAATAATCTTTTTTTTTCTTCCTAATGAAAAGATGCACTAGTCATTATATCAAGACCAGGTCTACTCAAGCAAAGTAAAATGACAACTTTAAGGAATTATTTAGAAAACATAAATAAAATTATTCTTTGACCTTGTTTTAAAATATTGAATTAATTTTCTTAATAAACATTATTTTAATTTGACTGATAAATACAAATTAATTCAAAAGTAGACATCTTTTCCCTCAAATTAAGAAGCAATAAAGCATATATCTGTTAATTTTGTAATGACATTAAAAATAGAATGTTGTCCTCCTTTATTTTGACAAGGTAATACCAACATGATAAATTGTCTTTAACTTGAGTTTTTTTGCCATTTAAATTGTCTTCATTTATATAGTTGTGGCTAAGATGTACATTGTTCTTTTGGCTCTCCTTTCTTCATTCTATATCACATTGTACAAGTTTTCCCATCATTCTTTGAATTTGTCACATCAGTCATTCCTTATTGTGTAATAATATTCCATTACATTCATGTAGTGAAATTTATTCAGTCATTTCCCAATTGTTGGGCATATAGTTCATTTCCAACATTTTGCTGATACAGAGTGCTGCAATGAATATTTTGTATAGCTAAGACTTTTTATTTTTTCCATCCATAAGCTCCTTAGAGTACAAATTTGACAGTCTTATTTTGATCAAAAAGCATAAACAATTCTATAATTTAAAAGAAAATATGAGTCAATATTGCTCTCTACAATAGATGGACCAATTTGAAGCTCTACCTGTAACAAATTCAGGAAACATCCAGGTAATTGAGGTACATTAATTTTTTAAAAATATATCATAACTGTTATTTTTATAAATGCTCTAATTTTTACTTTTGTTAGCAAAAATAACAAGCAAATAATTTGAAAATATCTTCTCACTGAATTAATGAGGTACAATAAATGAATTAATGAGGTATAATAAATAATATAATATATAATAATATAAATAATAAATAACCTGTTTAAAGTAAAATACATGTACAGATGTGTGTTTATGTATATACATATATATAAATACATATACACGTACATATATAAATACATACATATAAACATATATCTCTTTCTATCCCTCTATCTATCTATCTATCCAAATTTGTATATATGATAAGGGGGACAATCAGCTTATAAAATCCCATTGCATGAACATCTCTCTTGGTCAATCTAGAACAGTGGTTCTCAATCTGTGGGTCATGACCCCTTTGGGTGTTGAATGACTCTTTCCCAGGGGTCACCTAAGACCATTGGAAAACACATATTTCCAACGGTCTTAGGAACTGAGACACTGTTCCTCTATTGGTCTCCAGGAGGGTCCGCCCACATGCAGATATGCCCACATACGAGTATTAAAGGGTCACGGTACTAGGAAGGTTGAGAACCACTGATCTAGAAAATTCTGATCATCTGTCTCAGAGATCAAAAAAAATTCAAGAGAAAAAACATAGAGGAATTGATTTCAGTCAAAAGATGTGAGGATCCATGTCTTTTAGGGAGCTGTCCAGAGATACTAGTGTTATCCAGGATTGTCTCTTCCTGAAGCTCTCAGATTCAACAGGTCACTGGTGCCTTAGCTCTGTGTCTTTCCTCCTGTTCCTACTTGCCTTTTAACTAACTTTCTTGATGTCAGTTACTATTGATTCATCCTAACAAAAATCTGAAGTGACCTTATGAAAGCCTCTGTGAAAACTGTGTCATCAGACTACTTGTAACTTGACAGAGATTAGCACCTGCACCTGCTACCTGACTAGTGTAGTCTGGAGCAATAACCTGGTTCTCAAGATAATGTTTTGAGACCCAAGTGTGACTGCATAAAAAGAAACAGCACATTGTTTTGTTTGCATTGTATTGTCAACAAACGGCTGAATTGATCCATTAGTGATTCTAGTGAAATCTTGCTTGCCTCAGCCTCCTATTTGAGACAGACTACTAATTCAACCCAAAAGCATTCCTCACAAAGCTGTAAGTCAGACTACTATACCAAGTACTCATGATACAACGCATTACAGTACAATACACATATGGAAAGAGCTTACAGTGGAAGAATACTGATTTAGGTACTTGGAGATACAAAAAGAAAGTTGCATCAAATCAAACATAATCCCTGCCCTCAAAGAGCTAAAGATCTAGTACAGAGGTTGCTGTTGTTGCTCAGTCATTTCAGTTGTGCTAACTCTTGATGATTCCATTTAGGGTTTTCTTGGAAAAAGGACAGGAGTGGTTTGCCATTTCCTTCTCCAGTTTATCTTATAGATGAAGAACTGAGGCAAAGAGGCTTAAGTGATTTTCCCAGGGTCACACAGTTGGCAAGTATCTGAGGACCAGATTTGAACTCAAGTCTTCCTGACTCCAGACCCGGTGTTTTATCGCTGTGTCACCCAGGTTTTCAGCAGGGAGATATTTTTATAATAAACAAGATCATATGATAAGTGTAAATGAGATTGATAAAATTAAAATCTACATGAGGTCTAAAGTGTAGAAGCAGAATGGAGGAATCAAAGAAGGCTTCATAAAGGAGGTAGCTGTTAAGTGGAACTTTTAAGGATAGATAGAAAGTCAATAATTACAGTGGAATGAGTACCATGAAAAAGGAACAAAGTCTGAACAAAGAGCTGGAGGGATAAGTGAACAAGTTGTTGCGTTTACCTTGCTTTAGAAGAGGACCATGACATCAGGGAGGTGATGACATGACTTGTAATTGACTTGGATTTGAGGAAGGGAGAGCTGTGCAAGGTCCCCAGCCTCTCTTTCTCCTCCTGAGCCATCTGGGTCCAGTGGCCAGATTTTCATCAAGATGATTGGAGATGGCCTGGGGTACAATGGGAGACCCTGGAACTTTTAGGCTAAGGCCCTTTCATGTACTCACTTCACATTCAGTGAATAGGCCTCCTTAAGAAGTGAGTCAAGGGATGGCCCTTTATTTTAGTTTTTTACATGTGTACATGTATGTATATATGTATGTACACATTCACACATACACATAAACACATGTATATGATATGTGTGTATATGTATGTTACATACAATTAGATATACGTGTGTGTGTTTGTGTGTGTTTGTGTGTGTGTGTGTGTGTGTGTGTGTGTTTGTCCTTCACCACAACTCTGCCATCTAAGGTAATGCTAAGATTATCCTCAGTTTGCAAATGAAGAAAACGAGGTTGGAAAAAGTAAAAGGACTTGCCCAGGGTTTCACAGCTGGTAAATAACTGAGGTAAATTCAAACTCAGGCCTTCCTGCTTCCAACTCCATAACTGTTTATTATACCACTCTCTCTCTCTCTCTCTCTCTGTCTCTCTCTCTGTCTCTCTTTCTGTCTCTCTGTTTCTCTTTCTCTCTCTCTGTCTCTCTCTCTGTCTCTCTTTCTGTCTCTCTGTTTCTCTTTCTCTCTGTCTCTCTCTCATCTATCTCTGTCTACACATACATACATACACACACACAAAGCACCTATAGCCTCAAGAAAATGAAAAGCTATTCAAAGTCACAATAAAAATATGATTATCAAAAATGCAGTAACAATAACTTGAAATCACAAACACTACCTTTCCCAAGTTATACATCATCATTCCATAGACACTAGTGTAATGCACATGAATTAGTATCCTTGAAAGCCTGACATATTTACTGGCATATGAAAATGAATCTTTGGTTTGTGACTACAGCCACTGTTAATAGACTTATCCCTGTTGTTTCTCCACCTTGTTATCTCACGGGCTGTAATTTCTCTAAATAAATAAATAAACAAACAAACAAACAAATAAATAAATAAGTGAATGTATGAACAAATAAACAAATAAACAAACAAACAAATAAATAAACAAACAAACAAGCAAACAAATAAATAAATGAAAAATAAAGGGCTACTCATCTTTTCCTCACATCTATGTGGTCTTTTAGCTTTTGTTTCTGTTTTTTTTTTCCTTTACAGTTTAAAATTTTTTTTGCTATTGTTTCCTACTAATTAATATCTTGATGCATAGCTATAACTATCAATTCTTGTATTTTTGGTGGGGGGAGGGAGGAGGATTCCATTGAATTAAGGGAGGAAAGGATGCTCAGCCTAAGGTAGTTTCCATTGCTTGAGAGGGGGTAAGAAAGTGTGACCTGGTGATAGGAAGGGAATAAGTGGTCATACTGTACTGGCCTGAGGGGCAATAGAGAATCACAAATCTTAGGGGAGAGTTGGCTGGAGTATAGGCAAGGAAAGAGAGCATGATCTGGTATGTTAGCTAAGCCTTGACATCCTGGGAGAAAATCCCAGGCACTTCATCCTAGTTGTAGTTCTGGCTGTACCACAGTTATGAAATTGTGCCTATATGTGTATTATACAATTTTTGTGCACTTTGAAATTATACATGGGAACAACCCTTTTGTTAGTGGTTAAAAAATAGATGCAATTATAATGATGAATATGAACTTTCATATGCCTTCTTACTTTTTTGATAGAGTTAGGGTACTCTGGGTATGGAATATTTTATATGCCATAGGAGTCAATTGATCTGTTGGTTGGTTTTGCTGGACTGCCTTTTTTCCCCTTTTTAAATTTTTTTTAATAGATACCTTGAAAGGTAGGAGAGAGGAAATTATATATTTAGAAGGTAATTAGAGATAAAAACTAAAAAGACACCCATAAAATAAATTTGTAACAGTCACAAAGTGTGGTGAAAAACACCTATATTCCCTTCAACTAGGGTTCAGTCTGGTGGATAGCTTGAGTTAAAGAATTCTAAGCTGCAGTGACCTACATCAGTTGAGTGTCTACACTAACTGTAGTACCAGGATGGTGAGGTTGTAGGAGCAGAGAGCCTGTAGGCTTCCTAAAGAACAGGGAAGTAGCCTGGGTTGGCAAAAGAACAGGCCATAGCTCTCAGGTCAATTGATAGAGGAATAGAGGTCATTAAATTGTCATTGTATTTTCAGCTGAGTGAGATTGGAAACCCAGTCACACACACACACACACACACACACACACACACAAATGCATGTATGCACCTGCATACCTGCACACATGCACACATGGCATGGAAAAAAAGAAAGGGAAAAAATGATTAGAAGTTTTCTAATTAACTACTTCTGAGCTCTGACTAGGATATGAAAATATCTGAGTACAAAAATGTGTCCATATTTTCACTGATACATTGGGAGTACATATTTCAAAGGATGAATAATTTGATTGGCTTGGGTTCCTCCTCCCCCCATGCAGATGGCATTTGCATCATTCCTTAGCAATCTGAATGTTTATTTATGTTCAGAAATCATTACCTGGTTGCCAGCCTTCACATGATGAGCTTCGCTAGGTTCATCCTCAGACAACACATCTTTCAAGCTCATATTCAAAAGCTTTCTACCTTGGTAGGATCAGCTACCCTTTAGCCTCTGATAGTATAGCTTCTTAGAATCCAGGGTCACATCCATAACAAAATGAAGAGTGAAGTTAGACTTTAGGAGAAGTGGAAGTGTATAGTTTTTAAAAGAAAAAAAAAACCTGCTTCATTGTTCCTCAACACCAATCTCACTCCCAGCCCATTTTGACCTTCCATGAAATTACTTACAATACTTCATTGCTGAGGTCCTGATTTTGGCTTTGCCAGGTAATATGGTTTGTGGGAGATGTTACAGAGGTATTTAAGAAGTTTAGTTGGACACTTGTGGAATGTCCAAATCTCCCAGAGAGAAAAATAAACAGGCAGGGAGATAGAGAAATAAGATAGATAGATAAGTAGGCAGATAGATAGGTAAAGAGGTAGATAGATATTAGGTATAAATATAGATACAATAGAGATATATGGATACATGTATGTATACATACAAATGTGTATATATATATATGCATATATATATTTACACACATATGTGTGTATGTATTTACACACACATATGCTAGGTGGTAGTACCAGGTAAAGTCAAGAAGATTCATCTGCATGAATTCAAATTCAGCCTCAGATATTTAGTGGTTGTGTGACCTTGGGCAAGTCATTTAACACTGTTTGCCCAAGTTCCTTACCTATAAAATGAACTGGAGAAAGAAATGGCAAGTCATTCCAGTATCTTTCCAAGAAAATTCCAAATGGGGTATGAAGAGTCAAACATGACTAAAATGACTCGATAATAATAACAAATTATGTGTGCATGTATATGTGTGCACATGTATATAGAAACACATGTATATATACTTGTACATATACACACATGTATGTGTATCTGTAGATCTTTAACCTAGAACTTGCTTCAAGACTGTCCTCATCCTACCAAAGACATACTTGCTTTTTTTAATTTTCTATTTATTTCCATAGTAGTAGACGGACTCCAGGAAAGAAAGTTCTGGAAGACCTAAACTCAGATCCCCTCACTTATTAGCTGCATGTCCATAGACAAGCCACTTTACATCTTCAAGCTAAAGGTAATATAGACTGGCGCTGGAGTCCAGAGGACCTGAGTTCAAATCCAGCCTCAGATACAGGACACGCTTACTAGCTGTGTGACCTTGGGCAAGTCACTTAACCCCAATTGCCTTGCCTTCTCCCCTCAAAAACAAACAAACAAACAAAAAAGAATATACTTTAAAATGTGATTAAAGATTTAAGAAAAATCCTCAATTCACAGGTGTTCATGTTATTTTCTGGAGAGAGTAAGTAGGAGGAGGGGAATAGACAGATGAGAGAGAAGTATTAATCAGAAAGGATGTAGAACAATATGTATTTTTACCCATTCAGGAAAAAAATTTAATATTCTCCCCTTCATCTCCACCCCAATTACCCACATCTACAAGTAATTGTATATTTCTGACAAAAATATTTATCTACTGTTATTTTAGGGCTCGCCTTTATAATTAGCTCTCTGGACATAGACGGAGATAGAGAGGAAGAGATAGATATATAGAGACAGAGAGACAGTCGGAAATAGGGACCGAAATCTAAGGTAGTCAAGAGTCAGCGTAGATATTTTAGGGGGAGAGAGAGAAAGAGAGAGAGAGAGAGAGAGAGAGAGAGAGAGAGAGAGAGAGAGAGATATGATAAGTAGATCATAGACATAAATGATAGGGATAGATAGATGATAGGTAGATAGATAGATACATGGATGGATGGATGGATGGATGGATGGATGGATGGATGGAGTATATATAAAATTCTCATTGTGTCCCAGGCACTGTACTGAATTTTGGGTACACAATATAATAAACATAATCTCTGTCCTGAAAAAACTTACATTCTAATGGAAAAAGGAAACACAAAAAAGGGAGCAGGAGTAGAGTCCTTTCTACCACTGTAATGTTTGGGAATGAGAACATTTTCTCAAATCACTACTTACTATTTAATACTGAAATTCCTTGCAAAGCAATTCAGTCAAATGACAGTATTTAGGGAAACCTCTGTAATCCTTGCCTTCTCCCCCACCCCCACCCCCTGCAATTTCCTTCTCTCTGAACTGATGTCTCTTGCAGAAGAACCAAATTAAAAAAGTTACTTTTCAGTGCCTTAGGAATAGGGCAACTTGAAAATAAATCTTCAGAGGGCTTCTGGCTGCAGATTTAATGTGGTAATACCTCAAAGTGTGCCTGCCTGTTTTGAATACACACTTATAATGCATTCCAATCCATGCTCATTTCATCTCTGTGACACACACCCACTTTGAGCCAGAAAGTCATTTGCTAGCTTGCAGTGTGTGTGCATAGGGGGCAAGGGAAGGGGGGAGTGTTGGAGGGTAGTGGTTATTAAAGCTGTCAAAGGAGCTAAGATCCAGTTACATCTGGCTAAACACAGGACAGTGCTGTAACAATTGCTGAGGAAACAATCTCCCATCATAAGGCCTTTAGAATTTCTGTGAAGCCCCACCTGCAGAGACTAGGTATGTAATACTAAATAAGTTGTAAAGTACTCTATCTCTTCTGGACTCAATCTTGGCTACTTTGAAAGGGGAGGAATAATAAGGGGGAGGGTGTATGTTAGGAGAGGGAGAAGGGGAACCTGTGATGACCCTAACATAAAATCTGGCCATAGGTAGGAAACATTGATGCTATAAATTTCCAAGTAAAGCATTATTAAAAATTTCCAGTTCTATAAATGCTGCCATTAATCACTCCCAAATTAACCTTATGCAAGTTAAATTATTACGAGTTCCTGTGTAAATTAAATAGTTATTAGTTCCAGGCCTTTTCTTCTTGGTACAGGCAGCCACAGTCCGAAAAGCAAGGGATAGGAAAACCTACTGGTTTCAATTTACAAAGGAGGATTTGAAGCGGGGGAGGGGATTTTTCCTTGATTACAAGAGAAAAACCACTTCACAGTACAATATCATAATAATTGTAGCCATATATCATGCCATGTCATAACTCCAGGACGAAGCTAAGCTGGTTTTCATATGCAACAGCCAAGAATGTAAGGGAAAGGAATCAGTGAGGTAATGGATTTTTTCGCCTTATTCCACTAGAGAGCAGTATTCTTTTGTACAAATCAGGTAGGCTCATATCAGCAAAAGATCCTGAGAAAAAATCCCTTGCAAAATAGAAGTATATGTGGAAAATAAGATTCTTCTCCCTCTAAAACCAGATAATTGGAATTTTTAATAGGCAAACACATATATACATATATGAACACACATATAGGTACATATATACATATATGTATTATCAATATATGAGCACATATGTATATGCGTATTTTTTATGCATATTTATCAGTGAAGTACTCTCTTATTACAGCTTCAAGGTATGCGATACTATTTTTTCTTTATACAGAAAAAAACATGTTGGATATTAAAGCCCCTCTTAAGACAATGAACCTTCAGAGAAGATAATAATTTCGTCCCTGAACATCTGTCAGCACTTGGTAGTTGGCACTCCTGAGAGTTTAGACCAGAGTTTATAAAACAGCAGATTAAAAACAAAACAACTTGAAGGTAGGGTTGGTAGCAGGACAAGAGATAGGGAAGGCACCCTTCTGCCAAATTGGGAAAAAGTTTACTTATGCTGTGATTTTTGAGACTGGTGTTGGAGCATAGGCTGTTGATTACTTTATTGTTATTGCTGATAGAAGAGGGGCCTAGTCTGATGGAAATTTGTCCCAGTGAATCATTGGAAAATATCCCCATCCCACAACCTTAGCCCAAATGGATCATATCTTTTTTGACAGATAGGTTGACATTCCAAAAAGCCCAAGTCCCTGTGCCCAGAACCTGAGATCTACCAACATTTCATGTTGAGTAAATGTGATTCTAGCCCTTCTCTTCCAATCACACGCAAACAAAAAATGGGAAAACAAGTGATGAGTGTGTGTCTGGGTATAGAGCTGTCTTATTTATCTGATTAAAATAAAATTTGCAATTCTACAGATTCTTCCAAGGAAGAAATGGATATGCTTATGAAACAACTCAGTTTGATAGAGCACCTCTTCATCACCACCATAACTACAAAAACTCACTTTCTATGTGCCAGTCAGTGACACCTGAGGAGTGCTTTCCTACAGAACTCAACACCAGTTTTATCCGACTTGCTTTTGGCTTTGTTTTATTTTATGGTACGGCACAGTGCTTTACTGCTTTTCTTTGCTATAGACCCAGGACAGTAATTGGATGTGAGAAATGTTATGGGAAAATGAATAAGTGGAAAAAATCTAAGGCTAGACTATTAACAACAGGAAATGTACTTCAGTGTACTCAGCTTGTTAATTCACAGAAACACTAAAGAGCACATGTGGTGTCAAGTTTGACACCAAGAGATCCTGGGTTTTTATTGGAGCTAGGGGATTCACTCCATTTCTTGACCCAGTAGTTGTGTATAGCCAGGTAAACTCTATTTCCCTTGACTCCTAATCTGAACATTTTAAAGAGGTATAAATCCAACTTTTTTTGGTAAGGAATTATCGAGCTTGGATAAATAAAGAAATATCTCCCTGAACTAAGCAAGATGTGTGAATTAATGGGGAGACACCATGGGAGAAGACATGACATTGGAGTGAAGAAAAGAATATTGGATTTGGAATCTGAAGACTTGGGGTCAAATTTTCCCTCTTCCATTTACTACTTTGGTGAACTTGGGCAAGTTACTTTACCATTCTATGCCTCTGTAAAATGATCAGGACAGACTAGATGGCCTCTCAGATCCTTTTCAGCACTAAATTTGTATCTTGTCATCGTCAAAGAATTTATCACCGAATATAGAAGAGAAGACATTTAGAAATCTATTTTTAAATTCGACATGAAGTACCACCCTTGGGCCCATTGTGACTGGGGTACTATGGCCTCTCCTTCATTTGGTGGATTCAGTTGAGTTCTGGAGTAGCTTGGAGTATGAGTGAGACTGGACTACTTTTTCTCACACATGTAACTACTGCAATAATTTTCCAGTATTCTGATATTTAAAACTCATCAAAACAGAAAATGCATTTCAAGACTGCTAATTAGATCTTTTACATTTCAACTCATCTCTTTACTGTCCTCAAACTCCTATTCCATGTATGCTGGTAAAACAGATGAGACAATCTCCTTCTTTGTGGCTGTCCTCTGCAAGAGTGCTGAAGTAGTTGCCAAAGACCTCTCCCATGTCACCATTCTGTTCTGACCCTAAGTGACCCCAGACCTTGGGAACTCTTGAACTCATGATGTCACTTCCAGACATGAGCATATCATTCTTATAATAGATATTCCTTTGCCTAAGATCAAGAATGAACAAAAAGAAAAGAAGCAGAACAAATCCACATTCAGGCCTGTGTTTATTAAGACATGTTTATTAGATGCTATACACTTATGGGCACATGGAGGCCAGGGTTAGTGTTAAAACAAGCTTCCTCTTCCCTCCATCTTTCTCTTGAAATAGGGCACAAAACAGTTATAACGTGGTCGACTCAGAGCAGAACGGAGAGAAAGAGGTTAAGAGGACAAAAACTCCCTTTTATAGACCTACTGAGTCATAAGTTCATTTGGCTTCACAGACAATAAGAACTCAGTCCTTTCGAAGTGCAAACCCTGTAGTCTTGATTCACACATGAATCAGGCCAGAAAAGAGACCCTGAAGCTCCCATATGGTCAACTGGAATCAGGAATGCCAATTCTGAGCATGTTCCATGGGATGGCCCTTTTATGTAGTCCAATTCATTGTTTCTATATAAGCATATATTCATATGTAGGACTTAGATGAATACACATTTTTGTTTGTCAAAGGACATTGAATAGCTGTGAGGATTGATTTGAGTGACTAGGAATAGGATGGAAATATTATATAACATGATTCCCTAGAGTGTTTTAAAATGTGCTATATATTTTTAAAAAACTTTTTGGGGTGGTCTAATTATGTAAATTGTTGTTTCTAAGATAATAGATTAGTAAACTATTAGTAAACTAAGATAATAATTAGTAAACTAAGTCTCTCTCTCTTTCTTTCTCTCTCGCTCACTCTCCCTCTCCCTCTCTCTTCCTCCCTCCGTTCTGTCTGGCTGGGGTTAAAGTTGGAATTACTGCAAGATCCCTGGAATAAGTGACCACATTCTATTTCCATTCTGGATTAAGAGAAAAATGTTGGCTATCTAACCAATAAAGCCTGTTCTCTGAGTTCTTCCAGGCTAATTTTGAGAACTCCAGAGATTTAAAAGGTTTTGGGGGAAAAATGTTTCTAAATTGGGAATATAAATTCCAAATGGTTCACTGTTTGTCTCATCTACAATTTTGGTTCTATTAAACTATGACAAAAAAGCTTTCTCCTAGATAAAGATGAGACAAGTCCTGATATGGACAGAGAGTAAGGAGTTGACATATATATATGTGAACGCACACACACACACACACACACATGTGTGTAGCTCATATCACTGCTATGTTTATACATGAAGTCTGAAGCATTTACCTCTATTGTGTAGGCATTAGAAAGAACAATACCTTGTCTTATAGGTAAGCTCACAAAATATGCTTTTCTTTTTCTGTCAGAGAATTCTGACCTTGTCTTCATGAATTAAGGTTTCCTACATGTTGTATTTAGGCCTCCTCCTGTATTGAGTTATATGTGATTGGAGCTAGACAGACCAGCTCTCTGAGAGCCATGGGTTAACTCGGCTTAACCTTTTGCCCATCTAAACTGCTTTTGCTTGCCAATGGCTTGAGTCCCCATCCAAAAGGACAAGAATGTCATAAACTGGATGGAATGGATTTCTTCAGCTTACCCACCAGGGTAGTAAAAAATGTAAACTGCCTGTCCAAATATACACAATAAATTTCCATTGCTTTAAGGGTAAAATAAAAACATTTCCTATTCCATTCTGGATCACAAACCTGACCGCTTTCTTTTTTTAAAAAATGTGCTAAATCTCAAGGTCATTGCTTCACAAAGGAGTCTGAGTACAGTCTGGGAAGGATGCTTCTTGGGAATATTCATGTTTCTTTCCTACTTTCTCTCTTGCCTCCACTCCCTTACACCTTCCATCCTACAGTCCTATATTCATTAATGCAAATTAGACTATTATTTATTTGCTTTTGTCTTTAGTTTAGAAAGTATGCACACGCGTGCACGCACGCGCACACACACACACACACACACAAACACATTTTGGATCACATTCATCCTGAAAAATTACTAGTAACTTGAGAGATCTGCAAGTAATTTTGCAAAAATGTTTAGCTAGTTTTGCCAAGGCTGTCTGACCCCAGGGGCTTTGCCTCACTGATGTAAGTTTGAAGAGTCTATGGCCCAGGCTGATCAGGACCAGCTGTGAATGTTCTGGTTGTGCACATCAGATGTTAAATGAAGGAGAAAGGGCTGAATACTCCAAAGCAGGCTCCAAGGTTGTGAGGTAGGGGAGAAATAAGACTGCAGCTAAAAGTGAGGCATGTCTTTCAATCCTGCTAAGCTCCCTTTTGCTCAATTAAGCTTTTTGACTGCACCCTGGTGTCATTTTAAAATCCCACTCACTCTGATATTGCTCAAGCCAGAGGGAGGATGTCTCCATCACTGAATAAGCATAAATCTTTTGTAATAAGGTTTGTTTAATAAGGTTTGGTGTATTGACATAAGTGTATGTATAGGCATCTTCATGAAGCACTGATAAAATGCACATCATGAACATGTTGCTTGTCCATCTCTCCTTTCTCACACAAGCCAGATAAATTTTGTTTATTGACTAACCCTGAACCAAGTTACTACACCTCTTTCTGAGTAGAGATACATGCGTCTTCTCATATCAGTCAACCCTCTACAGCAAGTTGGCCAAGAAAAGTTCATGGCACCAATATCTTCATGATACAGGTGACTGCTGGTATTCTCAAAGGCAACCACACAACCACACTTTTTTTTTTTCAGTTCAGAACCAACCACCTTTAAAGCCTTCCATAATGAAAGTAACCAGAATGATAGGCAGACCAAGACAGTACAAAGATGTCCAACAAAATCTATTTGGAATAATGGAGTTCTCCTTAAGAAAGATGGAGTGGCCAGGTCAGGTTAATAATATCACCTATTAAGTCATTATTAGAATTTTTTTTTAAAAGTCCATGGAATTCGTTGCCCCAAAATCCTAAATCACAGAATCTCATCTCAAGAGAACCTTGAAGATAATGTAATTCACCTACTTCTTGGTCCAGTGATTAGAACACTGACACTGGCGTTGTAAAGACCTGAGTTCCAGCCTCAGTCCCTTACTAACTGAGCAACTCTTGACATGTAGTTTGTCTGCCAGTGTATCTGCCTCAGTTTCATCATCTATACAGTAGAAATCATAATAGCACCTACTTTTCAGCATTACTGTGAGGATCAAATAAGATAATATTTATATAAAGTTCTTTGAAAACCTTAGAGCAACCATAAAAAGACTAGTTATACAAAATGTACCTATTCAAACCCTTCATCACACAGATGAGAAAACAAGGCTCAAAGAAATTATGAGAATTGTTTATGACCACTCAGTTAGTGATGGAATTTAAACAAGGACCTCAATCTCCTAGTTCCCCAAATGCCACAATACTTCTCATTTCTGTGCCATAATACCTCTCATTTATTTTTGTTTTTGCTTTGGAGGGGGAGGGCAGGGCAATTGGGGTTAAGTCATTTGCCCAAGGTCACATGGCTAATAAGTGTTAAGTGTCTGAGGTCAGATTTGAACTCAGGTCCTCCTGATTCCAGGGCTGGTGCTCTATTCACTGTTCCACCTAGTCACCCCTAATACCTCTTATTTAGCAGATGACTAATATACTGTCACTCAGTCTTTCACGAACACTTGCACTGACAGGGAGCTCAATATGATATAACTTGAAGTACTAGTAGGAAACCACTATCACATTCAATCATTGGACAGCTCTGATTGTACGAAAGTTTTTTTTTTTCTTATTTGGAACTAAAACCTACTACCTTTTAAATTCCACCTACTGATCTACTTTAACCATTCCTAAAAATAGAGAGAGGTGTTTCCTAATAAAACAGACCTTGTCACAATATCTTGGTTACCCTTCTAGTCACTTTTCCAGGAGCATTAATTGTATAGGAAAGAAGATTTTCTTTGTATAGAGAAAAAAGCTAAACTAGAAATAATATTTTATTAGATTTGTGAACATTGGGCAAAAAGACTCTCTGGGCCTGTTTCCTCCTCTTCAGAATGGGAATGAAAGGACTCGTCTTATTTCTCATAGCATCATTCTGAGTTTCAAATGAAACAATGTATGAAAAAGCATTTTACAAATGCTAAGGCTCTATACCGATTTAAGGTGTTTATTTTATCATTCTCTAAAGGATTGGTACTTGGTCAACTGTCCTCTTAAAATGTTAGAAAAAAAGATTTAAATTCAATGCTCTGCATGTGTTGTAATAAGCATATAGTGTAGTGTAAATATTGCTATTTCTAATTATCTGAAATCTGAACTTCTACAATTGTAGTTTCAGGTGATAGAAGCTTTTCAAAGTAGGTACATCAGACTTTGGCTCACATTAAGTTTATAATCAATTAAAACATCATGTTTCATGCAAACTGCTATCAAGTGAGGTCTCCTTTATTCTCTACTTACACTATTTTTTAAAAAAAATATAGATGGAGGGCTTTAATTTATCCCAGTTAAATTTCAACTAGTTGGTGGTGATTCACTATTTTAACCTAGTGGGGTCATTTTGAATCTGTCACTGATAGTTTAGCTATGCTACCCAGCTTGACATCATCTAAAAATGTGCTGGTCATTTCTTTAGTGTATTTACCAGATAGCTAAGTGGTACAGTGAACAGAGCTCTAGGCCTGGAATAAGGAAGACTTGAGTGAAAAACAATCCTTAGTTACTTCCTAACTGAGTGATTCTGGAAGTCACTTAATCACTATTTTTATCAGTTTCAACAACTATGAAATGGAGATAAAAATAGCACCTGCCTGTCAGGGTATGAGTATTAAATATGTTAATATTTATAAAGCACTTAGCACATACTTAATAAATGCATATTCACTTCTTTTACCCTTGTCTTCCTCCCCAAAATCCAAATAACTGATAAATAACAACAACAACAAAAAATCAACAAGCACAAGAGTTGAACTTTGTATAATGTCATTAGAAATCTCTCCCCAAGGACTTCTAAGGATGGAGCCAAAGTGGCAGAACAGAGAAAGCACACAGCTGAGCTTTTCCAACATTCCCTTTCAAACTACTTTAAAACAATGCCTCAAATTGAATTCTGAAGTGGCTGAGCCAATGAAAGGTCAAAGTGAGACATTCTTCCAATCTAAGACAACTTATCAGGTCAGAGTTTTGTGATGAGAGGGTGGAGGTTGGCTTAGAGCCCACATGGATGAAAAACCCATTGTGGGACTAGATAGTGGTGACAGAAGCAATGGCAGCTTCATGAACACTCAAGCCAGAGAATTTAAAGGGACCTGGCAACTGGCCAGAAAGACATTACAAGGGATCCCTGTGTTGGCATTGGTTGTAGTACCAGATGCTGTTTGGCAAGTTCATCACCTACATGCAGTTCTTCATCACAGTTCAAGGGCAGAGAGGAGCACTCTTGGTCAAGAAGGAGTGAGGGCCCTGAGGAATAATATGATGTTTCGTCACAAGGGAACAGGGACCCTGAGGAATAGTATCAATCATAACAGAAAGGGATCAGGAGCCCTTCCTGGGCAAGTACCATAATGAACCCTAGGAAAGCAGTGACCATGCTTCTTGACCACACCTCTCCCCCAGGTCTCAACACCTTGGAAGCACTGAAAACTTCCAAGCCACCAGAACTAGTCTGAAACTAGTAGTGTGAAAAAAGCCTGAAGCTTGAGACAAATGACTCTTCTTCCCCACTCCAGCCCCCCACAACTCCCCACCACACATACACCAGGGACAGAACCCAACTTTAAGATAAAATTCAAAATCAAGCAATAGCATGGGAAAATGAACAAACAAAAAGAACCTGACAATAAAAAGCTACTATGATGAGAGGGAAGATCAAGACACAAACTCAAAATAAGACAATGAAGTAAAAAAAAAAAAAAAGTATGAATTAAACACAAACCCAAGAAGAATGCCTGGAGAAGCTCAAAAATGAATTGAGTGTTATAGAAAATTAGGTAAAGAAATGACAGAAAAGGAAGAAGAAAACATTGTCCAATGTTTACAGTTTCTTTCTCTATACATAGAAAACTTTCTGTACCATATAATATTGTTGTATTAGCCAATCTGATGAAAAGACAATGAACAACATGATAAAAGAACAAAAAATACTGAAGAAAATAACATTTTATTTTTTCCAGCTTAATATTATTTCATTTTTTTCAATTATATGTAAAGATAGTTTTCAGCATTCACTTTTATAAGAATTTGAGTTCCACATTTTTTTTCTCCTTCCCTTTCTGCCCCTTCCCCAAGGTGGCATGCAAGCGGATATAGGCTATCTATGTACCATCATGTTAAATATATCTCCTCATTAGACATGTAGTGAAAGAAAAAAAAAAACAGAACAGAATGAAAAACACATGATAAAGAAAAAAACAACAAAAAGAAAATAGTATATTTCGATCTGCATTTAGAATCCTTAGTTCTTTTTCTGGATGCAAATAGCAGGAGTCTTTTGGGATTTTCTTAGACCATTATAATTCTGAGCAGAGCTAAGTCCATTAAAGTTGGCCATTGCACAATGTTGCTATTACTGTGTACAATGTTCTCCCAGTTCTGCTCACTACACTCAGCATCAGTTTATTTGTCTTTCCAAGTTTTTCTGAAATCTGCCTGAGCATAATTTCTTATGGAAGAATAATATTCTGTTACATTCATATACCACAAATTGTTCAACCATTTCCCAAGTGATGGGCATTCATTCAATTTTCAGTTCTTTGCCACCACAAAAAGAGCTGCTATAAATATATTGGTATACACGGATCCTTTTCCATTTATAATGATCTCTTAGGGATATTGCTAGATCAAAGGGCATACACAGTTTGGTTGCCCTTTGGGCATAGTTCCAAATTACTCTCCAGAATGTTTGAATCAGTTTCCAACACCACCAGCAATGTATTAGTGTTCCAATTTTCCCACACCTTCTCCAACATTTATCATTTTCTTGTTTTGTCATGTTAGCCAATCTGATAGGTGTGATGTGGTACCTCAGAGTTGCTTTGTTTTTCATTTCTCTAATAAATAGTGATTTAGAGTATTTTTTCATGTGGTTATAAACAGCTTTAATTTCTTATCTGAAAACTCTCAGTTCATAGCCTTTGGCCATTTATCAATTGTGGAAAATAATACTTTAAAAAACAATTGGCTAAATGTAAAAATAACAATAAGACAAAGTAAAAATTTTGGGGAAAGTAGAAGAAAATATTTTAAAATATCTCTTTGGAAAAACAACTGACCTGAAAAATAGATTGAGAAGAAATAATTTAAGGATTATTGGACTATCTGAAAACCATGATCAATAAAAAGCTTAGACATATATGTAAAGAAATTATCAAAGAAATATGTCCCAATATACCAGATGGTAAAATAGAAATTAACAGAATCCACTGAACAGTACCTGAAAGAAATCCCAGAATGAAAACTTCAAGGAATGTTATAGGGAATTTCCATCGTTCTCAAGTCAAAGAGAAAATACTTCAAGCAACCAGAAAGAAACCATTCCCTTTCAAACATTCTTACTGAAAAAACCAGAACTGAAAAGAAAGTTTGACACTCCAACACAAGAAGTATGAGAAGGTAAACATGGAAAAGAAATCATAAGGAACTTATCAAAGTTGAACTATTTACAT